>LPNX011154668.1:769039-848574 GCA_001517045.1 Pseudotsuga menziesii | reverse complement strand
TAATCCTGATCCATACATAGCCTCAAAACTATAAACTAGACAAAACATCACAAGATAATTTTGGAACAGAGATTGCCCAACAACTCTCATTTGATAGTCAGATGAGAATCTTGCTTAGTGAATCATTGGCAACCGAATAGGTCATCCACCAAGAGCTCTACTTCAACGATAGTTGCCTGCTGACAGCTGGGCAAAGTGTCCCATTACATACCATCTATTATTTATAACCTTTTAGCCATTCATTGATGAATAAATCATACAAAATCAGGGTTTTATGAGCATCCAGTTGTTTATGAGTTCAAATCCTTATCCAGCCACTTAAATGCAATAAAAATTCCACATCGTTCAATATCTACTATTTGCTAGAGGCATGCATACAAGAATAAATGATACATTATATGAAGACTACTGGAAAACTACAACATGAAAACTTTTGGCTTATCCCATATGGACTATCCTGTCATTGCCTTGGAAACTACAAGCAATGCTCTCTATAGGTGCCATTTTAGGGCTAAAACAAAAATGAGTAACAAAACCTCGAGAATTTGTACCTAATATCTATTTCCATGACATATGTTTATTGATTTATCCCTTAATTAAACATGCGAAACTAAATTAGAAACAATAAAGAAATAACTGTAACATTCACTTTCCATGAAAGAAAGCTTAAAATATTCAAGCAAATCTATATGTAAGCAACAAGAGAATCTTTCTTCTCCAGGGAAAATGAAAATGAAAGAAAACACACGTAAGAGGGGGTCTCTGTAGCTCTGTCATTGATTACGCCTTCAATTAGCCATGTTGTTGTGGTTTGTGTATGAGAGTGTTGCCAAAGTGAGGAGTCTTCACAAGCAAGTATTTGGTGGGAGAAAGGATTCCAAGCCCTAGCGATAGTGTAGTAGCATGGATGTAGCAAAAGCCGTATAGAGTCCTCAGTGTCATGAAGAACAAACCTCAATGGTGGCTTTGGATGGAGTCAAGGTTAGAAGACCATGAGAGCAAGAGAATGAACCCAAAATGGCATGGGGATGAATGTAGTAAACAGAATGCAATGGTCTCTCACTTCCATTAGTTATTTGGTGTGTTAGGTATGCTCCATCACAGATGAAATTTGCAACAGATTTCCCCGAAAGGTCTATTCTAAAATCTTGACTTCTTATTTTTATGGGCAACAATTAGAGTTGCATCACCATACATGTTGCATAAAAGTACTGGGAACTATGCTGTATAGCACATAACAGTTGAAGGATTATGTAACACACCCAAAGTGATGTAATATCATTGGCTGGTGCAAACAAAGGCAAGGCAAGGTTTTTGACATCGATAAGACTAACAACCTGACGTTGGAGTTCAAGGATGTTATGACGATCCTAAGATACAGCTTGGGTTTGAGTTGTAGAATTGGCCGGATATGAATGTGATTAAAGGGATTTACTATCTTTTGGCTCCAAAAGGTCAAAGGTTGTATTTAAGAGAGTGCAATTCCAAATAACTCAGGAAATTGCATCCCAAGCACTACTTTGGATCCCAAGGGAAGGTTTAGAGAAAGGTGAAATTCAACCCTACTTAGCATGCATTTTCTTGAGCATATGTGGACTAGAAAGACAACACCTAACAAAACTCCGGTCACATGGCAGTCTCAGAGTATTTCAGGAGCAAACAGGAGAAACTGACAAGGTATATTTAGAGCTAGAGATGAGGGGAAAGGTGGATCAAGGAACACAAGGCACCATTCCGGGACGTAAAAAGAGCTTTGGTCAATGTAGGTTTTGGTCCGAAACCTACAGGAACATTTTTCCTTCAACCATGTTAATGAATACCAACCAATAAATGAAGTTGGGCAAGATGATAAAATGTTAAAAATGCCAATGATCGAGCTTCTAACTGTTTGAATTTTATATCATTGTGCTATATATTGAAGCTTCTGTGACAAATGATTATCTCCATCTCTCTCAGGATTCAGTTTTGGCCTTGGGGTTTTGAGACAGTTCAGGATCCCTGTGTATAAATTTGATCCCTCATTGTATTCTGCCAGATAGAGGCCTCTGAAATTGATGAATAAAAACTGAATTTCTTGAATCCTTTGTGGGTAACTGAATTTATTAAGTGGCCATAATAATTGACTTTAAGTGCCCATATACTCCACCATTATCTACATATATCTGGCCAGAAAGACTCAATAAAAAATAGAGCCTTTGCCCTCAACAGTAGCACTAAAATACACTTTGCAACAAAGCTGCCAAAAGACTTTTACCAGTAGAAAGCTTTCTGGCCATGCTTATTCTACTACTGAAGTTAGTTGGATAATAAAGGTTGCAAAGGAAATTCATCTTTTTTTGAACGAAACCACAAGTCCAAAAAAATCCCAAGGAAATTTACTAAGGTTTAATGCACCCAACAATTAGCACAAAACAACTAATATGTAAACTATCATACTTCCACAATATGCACTCATCTACAAGAATGTCCGTCCTCCGCCACGGCCCCTACCACTGTACCCATTTCCTCTTCCACCATAGTATGGTCCCCTGAAATTTCCCCTATAACCACTGCCTCGACTACCACGTCCTGATCGAGACCTTGGAAAACTGTCAAATGTCTACACAACCCAAAAAAATGCATTAGAACCTTCATACTATGCAAATCCAAATCTAGTTGCAAAAGCAGAACCATTTTTTCAAATTGAAGCGTTAAACTTCTCAAATTTGCTAAATATTGTTAAAGTTAAGTTTTCAAATAAATGGAAGAAAACCAATGGACCTCTGTGTCAATTTTACGTTGCTCTGAAAACCTCCTATCATTTCGAGATCGATCCAGTGCATCACAGGAAAGGGAATCGAAAAATTCATCCTTCACATAGACATGCTGCAGAAAGAACATTGGGCCACCATATCAAATACAGTTCATGCATAAAAAAGAGACAGAAATCCAAACCATAAAACTCCAGATGCAAATTATTTGAAACTTGTGGATTGAGGATCACTGCAGTTTCCTACCTTAGCACTAGATGACTATCTTGAGTTCTCTTCATCCTCGCTAATTCTCTCTGTTTTCTCATCCTCCTCTCCATCCTCAACCTTTAACTCACTTTTTCCAAGATGGCCCCATAATGGAGATTTGGATAGCATAGTATAAATGCTTTCCTTTGTGATGATGCCTTGGGTTCTTGATGTTGATGCTCTGTGATTGATTGATGGAGAATGATGTTGCACTTGTTCATGGTATATAGTTTATCTTCTTCATGAGCCCTCTATTGTTATTGATGTATTTGACACCTAAATAATGTGGTCTTTCATTATGCATGGAGCACCCTGGTATCTCACTCACTTGGCATGACATGACGAAATGGATGGTATGGTGGCCTTTGGGGCTTATATTGATGGGTCATAGCCTCGGAACCCCAAGAATAGTTACCAGTATCGAGTGCTTAAATATCCAAGAAGTTTGTGCAAGTCTTCCATCCCTATTTCATTTGGAAGTTCTTCTCATGAGTTTTCATTCTTCAAATGCATTTGAAAAAATCAAAATGGCAGAGAATATTTTTTCTACCCTCAGCAATGTAAGTTGTCCTCCAGTGGAACTTAACATCACACAATTGGTTTGCTGGTCTTTGCTAGATGGCTAATCAGTCAACTGATACACTCCCCAAAGACAAATACAACAATATTGGAATAAGAGGAGAGAAGAATAGTTAGCATAACAAAAGAATCAAGAAGACGATACAAAACATAGGAAAGGCTGCCCTTAAGGCTCTACGAGTCATACAGGTCAAGGTTAGTGAAGAGGAAATAAAGAGAAGAAATTTGGGGCGACAAAAAAATGTCTTCAACCACAGGAGAACCCAGTGGAGCCTTGTTTGATTGGAATTTGAAGCGGTGTACATAAAATATGTCAATATTACAACCCCTAAAATGTCAAGATGACATAACTGAAGAGAGGATATTCAAATTTACTATTTTTCCAAGGATCAACTAAACTTTCCAACACTACCAAGACAATTGATGCAATGTGTAAGAACATGTTTATCATCGATTCTTCTCATGAACCATTTGCTTGCATAGACTGACTCTTGGTCCACAACCTTCTAATATGAAAAGAAGGATGAATTTTGGAAGTAGGATTGCATGACTTTTCTATGTCCTGCTACAATCTAGAACTATGCTGAGGGAGAGTATTCATTAGAGAACAATGACTGGCGAAATGGATTTCATTAGTTATTACCTTCAAAGAATTTCAACCGGGAATACTTTTTAGCTCAGGATTTCCACATACCTGGTGTTATGGAAATACAAGGATAAGCATAAATGTATTAAAATAAGTTTCCAATTGATGCTGAAGTTCTAAACCCTTGCAACCTAATGGCCCCACCCCTTACCAAGACCCCCACATTTAATAAGTTTCCAATTGATGTGTGAACCATTGCAACCCAATGACCCCACTCCCCCACCCACACCCCCACCCCGACATCCTTCTGTAATTTACTAATTTTTCCAATAAGGATAAGAAGAAATGTACTAAAAATAAGTTTCCAATCCTTTCCCTACCCATCGTAAATTCTTCTATAATTTTTCCTACTTGATTTTTCTATTTCCCCAGAGATGCAACTGGATTCCGGGGGTGCTCATATGAATATAAATAGAGATGTTACTGTACCCATAATGAGACTTCAGAAGGTTTGCTGGTCTTTGCTAATTTCAAAACTGATGTTGATTCTTCGGCACATGATTCTCCACTCTACAACCTTCCCATCCTGGTTGATGTTCAATATAAGAAATAAGTTAATACAGATTACACAAGGAGGAACTTTTCAGCTTTCCACAGGAATAGGCTATTTAGAATCATGGGTATATCATGTGGTACAAAGTGTTATAAATGTGAATGAGGGAGTCACAGAAGAGCATGGAATGGCTGATCTCTTTCAACAACTGATTGACGTTAGTGGGGTTCATAACTGGGGTATTGTAGAACACAAAGTTCTTCAAGATCTGGGTTTAAATTGGTCTGGTCTCTATTCTGTTGTTTATCGCATTTTGGAAGTGTGGCAGAATAGGGAAGCTTCCCAAGTGGATGAGCTTATACTTGAAAGATATTGTTTTGTACTTGGCTGGATCACTCTATCAGATATTGATGTTAAGGAAGCTGGTGCTTTGCCATGGAGTCCTGAATTGGTCAGAGACAAGTTGCTTGAAATTGAATACTTCATAAGTTTTAGCAGAATTCTGCGCCATAATGTTCATTTTGGCCATACAACGGAGCTATCACAGCTTTCTTTTGCATTTCTCCAAATACAAATGCCTGTGTTTAACTTACCTGGGAGTATTTTTTACCTGGGAGGTTTCTTTTCTTTTTCTCCCACTTCCAATTCTTTCTAAGAATCAAAAATGAGATATTACAATCATATTGCAGAGTTGCCCGCCATTTTAACCCCTTACACCTGCCTAGAAAATTTTTACACCTAAGCTTCACTTTGTTTTTTAGGAAACTGATTCTTATTTTATTTACACAGGTTGTGAAACTAAGGAAGAAAGACAACTTTTTCTTGCAATAAGAAATGTTTTTTTGGAGATATTATCATATATTTAGTAGTGTGCAAGTATTTAAGAGCTTTGTTGTGCAAAAGTTCAATCCAGTAAATGCCCTTAAATTGACTAGAGAATTTAGCATAGACCCAACTGTGTAACCACTTTGCTTCTTTTCCAGAACATAAACGGTAACAAATTGCCTAAAAAACATTTGAGGCATTTCCTGTTAGGAAAATACAGACAGGCGCAGCAGGAAAAGTTGATACGACCAACTTTGAAAAAAAATAACTACATAGCATGTAATCTGGAAACCCTAGCAGAGGAATCCTGAGCAAAGTGATTATCAAAAAAAGCAGCAGATTGAGAAGGGGCAAATTCTTCCAAAAGAAACGCTTGAAGACAGTGAGGGGAAAATGTAGCCTCTTAAGGATTTTGTGTGGCTGGAAGGAGAGAAAGATAGAGAAGTCTGCCTAAGCTAAAGAGAGCAGAAGTTTATTTTTGTAATTGCTGAACGCTAGGTCTGTGAAAGTGATGCTTCGCAAATGGCCAGGAGCCATGCTTGCAAAATGTAAATGGCTAAATGCCATGATGAATCTGAAAGAAAGTCTGGTGGTATGATCGCCTATATTGTTTATGTATTTTAGTATATGTTATCTAAGTGCATCAAGGTAGTCAGGGTATTTGTAAAATAATAATGAGGGATATATATTCCGTCAAAAAATATAAAAAAAAACTTGAGAGAATCAAATGTAAACAATGCAAATTACATGATCGATCTGCCACGTTGCAGGAGTGACCTTCCCTTGAACAGCCTTTAAAAGGTCCTGATAGTAGCTATATGGCACAGTGGACCGTTTCTTCGCCGCACCTGAAACCGACAGCCAGACCTTTGGCCTCAATGCAAGGAGAATCCCCTTCCTGATCAGCCTCTTCAAGGCAATGGTGTTAGCCAGGACAGAAAGTGAGAGCGAAGACACAGCAATCCCTTCAGAAAGTGAAGATATCTTGGGCTGCAAATACCAACCAGGCCCTTTACTGGCCTCCAGATCCCACCAAACTCGACCCTGCTCTCGCACCCTCTCTCTCACCTCATTGAAGAGATTCGCATCATCAAGAGTCCCTTCAACAGTGAAGGAATACAGATCCAAAAACCTCACGGTGACATTCTTTCTGAGCACATTGGTATTGCCCCTCCATATGGGTTTCTGCCTATCCCAATGGTTGTGGTGTGTGCCAAACATTTCCCTAAAATTGGCCATAATAAGGCAAGCTTTTAAGCAATGATCAAACTGGACGCTACCAACACCCCACCGCTACTTTCAATTTATGAAATTGCAAAAAAGATTAGAATCTGAATAAAGCTTTGGCTGAATTGTATGATTTCTTTCGGCAGGTTGACTAAAGCAAAGGAAAATAACTATGTTTCCTGCAATAACAATTGAAAGTTATTGAAAAGCTATACCATTTGTGGAATCCTAATGATCAATGTAGCTTTGTCTCAAATGCTATGATTTCTTCCGCGTCCAAAACAAATAGAAAACTATTTATGGAAACCCAAATCTCTATACAGCTTTATAAATGCTATGATTATGATTTCTTCCGCGCCCAAAACAGATAAAATTGGCTATTTTTCCTGCAATAGCAATCCAAAGTCCATTAAAACCAATATAATTCTATAGAATCCTGCCTTTAAATCTCCCTTAAATGATGCAATGCAGGATCCTGTTAACAAAGGCGTCCATTGCCCCTTTGTTTCAAACAACATGGAACCTTTCCCTTCACTATTTTATCTCTGAAACGAATGAATACCCCGCTTTTCTTGAATGAGGCTCTGCTAGTTATATTTTCAAGCTGAATTCTGCATAGGATCACATACATACAAAATGAAAAGAAGAAGAACAGAAGCCAGTGAAAAATGAATGGTTCCCGCGCGCCCTATTGGGTGTTTTTTTGACTAACGCGCCGTCGGTTAAGCGACGGTTCCGCGCCCTATATTTCTTTAGTTGTTTGAATGGCCTTTTTTTGACCAATGCGCTGTCGGTTAACCGACGTGTGTGGCCACATTTACAAAAAAAAAATATCTTTGTGATTTTTGGTAGGTTTAAAAGAAAAAATTCACGCGCCGTCGGAAGTAACCGTCGGATTTTGGATCGAAATGTAGTAGTGGCTTATCCAAGGAAGCACTTGATATGAAGGTTGGTCTTCTCTCCTTCTCAGAACTCTGGGAAGGATAAATTATTGAGGAAGGCTTGATACAACTCTTTTAAGAGTTTTTTTCAGTATTTGTGGCATACTCATGTTTTTCCCTTTTCGAGTATGGGGTGTGTTTGTTCCACCCAAGAGGCATCCTAGATAAGATGTCTGGGCTCATTATGTTCTCCCTATGGTGATGCTTTTTCTGTCTTTCTTTGATATTTTGAGTTTTGTGGGTAGAGAGTTTTTGGGTCGAGAGTTGGGTTGACAGCTACTGCAAATGCAAATAGATTTTTTTGTTATTTTATATTTTTTTTAGGTTGAAAATATTGATCCGTGACCTTGTGGATAGTATTTGTCTCACTCTACCCTAAATGGGTCATAGCATCAACTGAATGGATATTTAGTTTTGACATTGAGGAATCATGCACATTGTTTCCCATAAGGTGTTCACTTAATTTTTCATAAGGGTTTATGGGTTGGTTTCTGAGTTTTCTGAGCAAGTCAACTTCTTAAATCTCTCCCAGTGGTTTAATCTAGTGACAAATCCAAAACTATTTGTTTTTCCACTGACATGGCTTTTTTCACAATGCTTTTACAGGGTGAGAAATCCAAAACTCCTTGCTTTTCCACCAAAGTAGAAATTTCTTGTAATGCCTCTGTGCTATGCTTCCCCACATTATCCATGTCAGTCCCACCAAGTAATGACTTTAATGTCCCCTAAATTTCTGAACATCCAAAAACAGCATCATTTTCTAGAGAGGATCTACCCATATTACAAATTCGTGCTTCCACATTCAGAAAATCCCCAGTTATTAGATACTTAGTAATCTTCTCCTTCTTTTCATCCCCTACCTCACACAACTCATGACTGCCTTTCACTTCTTTTTTCTCATCCAACATAAAATCCGACACTGAACAAACTGCCTCAGTTACTGGATTCTTGTAGTCAACCTATGTCACATGCATCTCTACATCATTTACATCAATCACCAACTCCAACATCCTATGAATATTTACAAATGCAATATCTTCATGTGAAGTTACTCCATCATACTCACTTCTTTCATCTAGTAGGATAACACTCTCAAGGGACTCCTCTTTGACATGCTTCATAGCAGATCCCTGTTTCTTGAAAGCTCACACATTTTATCTTCTGTGTTATCACTTGCATCCAGATTATTAAGGAAGCCTACAAAGCTGCACTATTTCTCCCCATATACTAATTGGTCTAGCACTCCTTGCATTTTGGCTGCTAAATGATCCTGTTGAGAAGGCACTTTGGCATGCATTGTTGTCTGATATTCCTTGCTTACATCAAATATCAAATCTGGCATTTCCTCGATGTCTGCCAGAACAGTAAGCTCAGGTGAAACAACTGAATGTGTCTGATTACTCTCATCTAACAAATATTTTGGGGTTCCTCTCATTGTCGCTCCTACAATATCCTCCTAAGGACCTTTTCCTGAGACTCCACTTAATTCCTCCACAGCAACACTTTTTAAATTCTTGAGACTCCACTTTTTAAATTGGTTTTGTTTCCAACTTTTTACCTCGTACATTCTCACTCAATGTGAAATTCCCAAGCATACATGTGAGAACTCATGGGTGACTAAGAAAAACTACCCACTGTCACCTTGATAGTATTATCTCTCAGTTTAGGTCAGCTCTCCTATCTAGCTCAAAGGGGGGAATCCTGACAACAATCTAAGTCCAAGGTGTATTCAAGGAGAGAAAGGGGTAACTGGACTTAGGGTAAATCTGGTTCTAATTTGAATTGTAGCAAGTAAATTCCATATTTACATAGCTTTTAAACAATGATTAAAAAGAGATATTCTTAGGCTAAAACAAATCTGAAAGTTCAATTTATATTCTGAAAATTATAGATCTCTTATACAGAAAATTAGATAAAATACATAATTGAAAATGAGGGTTTAAGGATCTAAAAATCAATATGAATTTAATATTTCTTTGCTGGAAATTTACAGATTGTTGGAGCAAAAAATAAAGGGATTTTTTATTGTTCTCATCTCTTTTAAACGAGCATAACTCTGACAATCCTTGCATTTCTGGAGAAAGAATATATTCCTGTGAAACTCTGTCCAACTGCTTCTCTTGGATACCACCATCACCTTCGTCCCATACAGAATCTGACATTTGAGTGTCTACTTGACCAAAAGCAATGCTTGCTTCATGCTGAGATTGAACAAAAGGATCAAAATCTCTCCTTTCAAGGGGCATTATCACTGTGCTTTGATGCTTTCCTCTTTTGCCTTCTCTTCTATCACGGGAATCCAAAAAGTTACTGGTGCCCATCCTTTCTGTCTGACAATTTTGAATGTAAAGACTCTCTCTTTTAGCCCTTTGACACACTCCACATATTAACCTCTGCTCGATCATCTGAGTTGCTTGTCAACTCACCAATGTCTGGTCCAAACAAGTTTCCCTTAGTGGTAAGATTCTAGGCTGAAACCATGTGGGGGTAAAATCTTGATAACTGGCATTCTAGGACTAGTAATTGTCCAAAAACAGGGTACATACTAGAGTGTAATGTGTAGTCATGTGCATCTCTATGAGGTAGATCACTTTAGAATAGAGTGTAATGTGTAGTGAGTTAGGTGCAGTTGTTTGTGGCCAAAAAGGCCTAAAAAAATTAACTGAATCTAGTTTGAATCTCATCAAGCTAGGTGTAGAACCTCGATTAGGGATTTTGAGTTTTGTGGGTGGAGAGCTGTTGGGTTGACACCTGCTGCAATTGAAAATAGATTTTTTTGTTTTTATATATGTTTTGAGGTTGACAGTATTAATCCGTGACCTTGTGGTCGGTATTTTTCTCACTCTGCCCTACAACTACCTATCTCTCTCTCTCTCTCAGGTATGTCCATTGTTTCGTTAGTGAATTGTCTCCTTAGAGACAAAGTGTGATCGTATTATAAATCTGAGTATAGAAATTAAGGAAGGTCTAAACTACATTGTTTTCTTCTATTTGTCCATTTATAATATTTTTGCATGTGCTTAACTAATTCTATTCATACATATCCTAGGTAACTGTAATTGATGGATGTACATAGTGCTGATATGTAGTAATCCTGGCTTGGTTTGGAGCAAAATGGGTCATAGCATCAACTGAATGGATAGTTAGTTTTGACATTGAAGAATCATGCAAAAAAGAGTAAACAGAGCTCTGTAATTGAATCCTCCTTAGATTCCTCCTTGGCCCTTATTTTTAGATTCCTCCTTGGCCCTTATTTTGGCCTCCTCTATAGCTTGCATTTGTTGTTGCTTCAACTAATATTTGGCTTCAAAAACATTTTTCTCTAAATATTCTGTTCTGGTGGCATCAGCCTTTGTTTTTGCCTTTATTTTCTCCATGTCATTTCCAAATGATACTTGTCTGACTTCCACTGTTATTTTCATGTTAGCTTCTTAAATTGTATGCAACATTCTTCTTTGATTTTGATTTTCCATATTACTCAATACTTCATTTTATGTGAAAGCTCCTTGGAAAATTTCATCATGAGGATTGGGCTCATGTCTATACATTATAGCCAAGCTGGTTGATTTGAAATGTTCTTCAATAAATTTTATGTGATCGTGTCTCCTTAGGGTCTCTACACTAATTAGCATATTGATCACTTTCTATTTTTAGATTATGAGGATATATTTCTTGTTTTTAACTTCACAGGTTGGGTTCCGAATTGAACACCCACAAGAAGCCATAAATAAAATACAGGTGAGTCATAAAGAAGCAGATTGAATTTTCTGAAGAATTTCAGGGTAGTGTCTCAATTAATATCTATTTTTAATTTATTTTTTTCATTAAGAGGCCATGCATGTGTTCTAGGGAATGACAAATAAAGCTCAGTTAGATATTATCAATATGAATTAGTCATCTAATAACAATGAGAATGCACCCAGGATTCTTTGAAAATAATGTTTGTGGTTGTGGTTGTTTATAAAATAGCTATTCGGATTATATTTCTACCCTATTAGCACTGATGATGAGGATATCATCCAATTTTGTACTTGTTTCTTTTAAAACCATCACCTATGGCGTTATAGTCCAAACTCACAAGGTGAAGATCTAAGAACAACTCAGAGAGGTTACCCACTATCACCTCAATAACTCTCTCCCACTTTTTAAATTGGTTTTGTTTCCAACTTTGTACCTCCTACATTCTCACTCAATGTGAAAGTCCCAAACATACATGTGAGAACTCATGGGTGACTAAGAAAAACTACCCACTGTCACCTTGATAGTATTATCTCTCATTTTAGGTCAGCTCTCCTATCTAGCTCAAAGGGGGGAATCTTGACAACAATCTAAGTCCAAGGTGTATTCAAGGAGAGAAAGGGGTAAATGGACTTAGGGTAAATCTGGTTCTAATTTGAATTGTAGCAAGTAAATTCCAGATTTACACAGCTTTTAAACAATGATTAAATAGAGATATTCTTAGGCTAAAACAAATCTGAAAGTTCAATTTATATTTTGAAAATTACAGATCTCTTATACAGAAAATTAGATAAAATACATAATTGAAAATGAGGGTTTAAGGATCTAAAAATCAATCTAATATTAATATTTCTTTGCTGGAAATTTATAGATTGCTGGAGCAAAAAATAAAGGAATTTTTTATTGTTCTCATCTCTTTTAAACGAGCATAACTCTGATAGTCCTTGCATTTCTGGAGAAAGAATATCTTCCTGTGAAACTCTGTCCAACTGCTTCTCCTGGCTACCACCATCACCTTCATCCCATACAGAATCTGACATTTGAGTGTCTACTTGACCAAAAGCAATGGTTGCTTCATGCTGAGATTAAACAAAAGGATCAAAATCTCTCCTTTCAGGGGGCATTATCACCGTGCTTTGATGCTTGCCTCTTTTCCCTTCTCTTCTATCTCGGGACTCCAAAAAGTTACCAGTGCTCATCGTTTCTATCTCCATGTTTCTCAGAGAAATATACTGCTGGGAATTTGGGAGGAGGAACTATTTATAGGACCAATTATTCTATAATAACCTATTTTCTGTCCCTTGCAAAAACATCAAATCACTTTGCTGAATTTAGTGCACTACTGTGAGGTTTCAAGTTGTGTCTAGATAGAAAGAGAGAAACTAGGAATCTAAGAAGAGTTCCTCCCAGTAACTAACTTGTTAAAGAGCAATTGGCTCAGTTTCCATATGGGGAAAAAGGTTCTAAAATATTACAGGAATGGAGTCATCCTGTACTCTTTCAAAATGACTATCAGAGCCTTTCCTCCCAGAGCAGGAGAAGAACAATTTACTCACTGACAAAGTTTTAGAAGAAATCCACCGATGACTGGTGATGGCCTGTGATGTTCTTTGTTCTCAGGATATTATGTTGGAATACTGAACACTACCAAAAAAATGAGGGTCACTCTGTCTCTTTTTAGTAACTTTTAAGAGGAGATAGGATTAAAGGGGGTCTCTCCTTATCAAACAGTAGAAATAATTCAAATCTAGGAGAGAGTAACAAGCAGAAGAAGCTAGCAATCAGGGAGGATGGTAAACAAGAGATGGGACACTAGTTGTGGGATATTATTCTCTTGAACTTGTGCAGATTACAATGACTTATGTAAGAATTTTAATTTCCTATAGTGGGATTCACAATTTTAGTATAGAACTGTTATTCCTGTTGAATCTTTTCAACAATTGGTACTGCTGGCTACTTGCAGCTGCATAGTCATATAGTATAAAGCTGGAACATGTCACTGGTGTGAGTTTTTTCAAAAAATTTCATCTTGAAAGTTCATGTATCTATATCATGCATCTCTTGTAAAATCACTGACTATGCTATTTCACAGGCAACTTATCAACGAGGGAAAAGGACTTGAGGACACTTACTGGGAGCTTGTAATAAAATATATCCAAGATGCATGTGAATTACTTGAACCCATTTATAATGCAACTGGAGGAGCATATGGTTTTGTTTCTATTCAAGTATACCCTAGATTTGTGCTTGATATAGAAGGGACTGTTGAAGCTGCTAAGTGGCTGCACAAAACAATCAATCGCTGCAATGTCTACATTAAGATTTCGACAACTGTAGAATGTATTCCATCTATAAAGAAAGTTGTTTCACTTGGTATCGATGTGACTGTTATTGTAAGTCTATTATTTTCTCTGAAGTTTTCTTCTTAAATAAACGCAGGCATTATTTTCAATTGCCAATTATTGCTTCATTTCTCCAAATCTTGGAGCCCAACATGGTATGGTAGAAATTGTATTTGCTTCAAATTTAAGCTGAAACATTCGCAAACTAGGAGGCAATTTTTGTGTCTTGGTTGCACATTTTAGATGCTAAAGGCACATCACATTATAAATGGTGTTCAAGATGTAGTTTGTACTATTAAGGAACTGGATAATGAGAAAGCCAGTTGTCATGCATGACATTTTTAGGAGTTATAGATTCCCCCAGTATGGCCATTTACTGTGTGAGATGGCTTTCAATATTTTCTTTTTAATACCACACTAACTTCATATTCTCTACCAAATATGGAATGCAGATCTCTAGATCAATGAAGAAGGAAAAATCACAGGATAACTTCCTAGAAAAATGATCTCTCTTGTACAATGGGGCTTCTAAATATACTGCTGGGAATTTGGGAGGAGAAACTATTTATAGGACCAATTATTATGTAATAACCTATTGTCTGTCCCTTGGAAAAACATCAAATAAATTTGCTGAATTTAGTGCACTACTCTAAGGTTTCAAGTTGTGTCTAGATAGAAACAAAGAAACTAGGAATCTAAGAAGAGTTCCCCCCAGTAACTAACTTGTTAAAGAGCAATTGGTTCAGTTTCCATATGGGGACAAAGGGTCTAAAATATGACAGTAACGGAGTCATCCTGTACTCTTTCAAAATGACTATCAGAGCCTTTCCTCCCAGAGCAGGAGAAGAACAATGTACTCACTGACAAAGTTTTAGAAGAAAGGCACCAATGACTAGTGATGGCCTGTGATGTTCTTTGTTCTTAGGATATTATGTTGGAATACTGAACACTACCAAAAAAATGAGGGTCACTCTGTCTCTTTTTAGTAACTTTTAGGAGGAGATAGGATTAAAGGGGGTCTCTCCTTATCAAACAGTAGAAATAATTCAAATCTAGGAGAGAGTAAACAAGCAGAAGAAGCTAGCAATCAGGGAGGATGGTAAACAAGAGATGGGACACTAGTTGTGGGATTCTACAAGAATGTGTCTTCAGCTAGATTGGTTAGTTGTATCTGTGCGCAGATGTGAAGGATTGCATCTTTATATTAAGTTTAAATGATGATATCATGATAATCAAGGTCATGATATTCATTTATGGTTTGCATTGGCAAAGCATTGAAATTTTGTATTTAATAAAAAACAAATCACTGCATTGATTTGCTTAGTGTACTAGCATAGCCACTTAACTTGTGGCTGGTGAACACCAATAGGTCACAAGTTAAGTGTCATGAATAAGTTATCGGTTACTTGTTTTTTCTTTCTTCTAGTTAAATGAGTTGTCTGTTAGAAACTGCCAATAGTGCATCAGCTACCATTTAGCTAAGAGTGCATCAGCTACTAGTTAACTATCTTTGGAAAAGAACTTTTGTGCTTAAGCAAGACCATAAGCTCAATGATGTAGGTATTCTTAGGTTTAAATATAGGATCCAATACATTCCTGGGGTTTGACAGTTAAAACCTATTTTTGTCCTTCCTAGAATGTGCTTTTAGATTCTAGGTATTGGCTACATTTGTTATTCTATTAAACGAGCATTTAACACCTGTTCTTGTAAGTATTCTTCTATTGGGTTTTTTTCCTTTAGAAGACTAATATCATGCCAAATTCTAAATTGGATATCAATCTTGCAATGAATATGTTACAAAGTGCATTGTGGTTGTAGGATTCCTTTGAACTAAAATGTCAGTGTGGCTGACCATGAAAAATTTAAACTTGCATTGCTATTAAGCTGAAGTACATGATCTGTTTGTTTGTCATAATTTTCTGACATGTAGAAATCTGTAGAACTGCTTTGTAACAATTAATAGAATGGCGGTTGACCTATTATAATTTGTGATTTTAATTGTGAATGCTACAATATTCAAGGGATTATCAACTTTTATCCTGAATCAACTTTATATCCTGAATACAAGTCAGAGATACATTTTGATTTCATCATTTTTATGTGAGTTTTGAATTTTCCTATCTGCTTTTACATTTTAATGGCCATGCATGAATTGATCTTGTGTTGCAGACAGGTTTAAGTTTAACTGTCTAAATATTAAAAAATTTCAAGCATGTTTGCATAATTGGCTTCATATTTCATTATAGTACAAGAAGAGTTTGCTTTGACAGTGCCTTAGTTTTACTCAGATGGCCTATTTTTACTTAGATAATTGAAATTTTATGCTTATCTGATAATGTCTATAAAATCTGCTGACCCCCCAGGCACAAGAGAATGCAAAGATGCACTATGCAAATGCCTAAAGTTAGTGATTGTAATGATGTGTCTGGAGGGATTTTGGAGAAGTTCCCAAAGAGCCTGAATGCTGTTCCTCCTAGAGTTCTCAGTGGTTGATTATCAGGTGTTACTGCTGAGACATATAATGTTGATACACAGTTGTGGAGAAAGCACGTGAAAGGCTACAAAATAATGAACAAATATATTTGGGAGAGTAGATATCGCAATGTTATGGACATGAATGTAGGTCTTGGTGGCTTTGCAGCAGCACTTACATCCGACAAAGTTTGGGTTATGAATGTTGTCCCAACCATTGCAAAAAACAATACACTTGGTGTGATATATGAAAGAGGCCTTATTGGAATTTATCATGACTGGTATGGTTACCCTTCATTTCTCTTTTAATTTTTGCAAGGATTTAATTTTTGTTATAGAAATATAACCTATAGTTAAAGGACCACAGTTCACAACAATATACATGCATAGGTAGAAGACTAGGTTTCCACTCTCATCCCATTTTGGGAAAAGGATTATAGGAACAAACTGCATCTAATATGTAATATAACATGTAAAAACTATGGTTTTTGTATCCTTATACCTTTTTAATGGCCCTAGTGAAGCACAGTAGATTGACAGACAAGATGCTCACCCAATTGAAATCATGCCATGTGTCTACTACACGATGTGCCAATAGATTCCATTCTATTTTAAAATGAGAGGATCCCTCCTTGCCATATAAAATAAAAATCATGGTTTTCATAAACCGATATGGGTATATCAATTATTGTGTATCCAATTATTCTTTTCTAAGAAGGCCTTATATTCAGTCCACCAATCTTTCAATTTTTTTACTAGATTGAATTCCTTGGCTCTGTACTCATCCAGAAATGTTTTCTTCAATAGCACTTGAATTTTCTTCAGCTTGAACATTATTTTGAATGAATAGGGTTGTAAATAAGCTATGGAAACCCTACCTTCACTTATTACTGATCTCATTCCAATATTAATGTGTCTGAATATCGATTTGACAACATCGTTATACGGTAATATTATTGGTTTGGAGGCAATCAAGTAAAGGATGTGCTTTCTGATATTTCAAAAAACCTCTAAGTCATCATGGTCCTTATGGAAGTCTTCATTGATGAACATTCTATACATGTATTTGGGCACTCAAGGTCATCTTGGAATCCAATTAAATGATTTGTATCTGTGAGCAACATTGGATCTGTATCTTTCCAAGGGTTGGGACTTTATTCAACTTTCCATTTTAAGGTAGCTTCCCTATTCCTTGTGCTTTTGACATTTTAAATAATAAATATCCTACAATAAAAAATGAAAATACAAATATTAAATCTTGTAGACATAATTGTGTCAATAGGTGAGTTATGAACATAAATAAATTCTTCCTCAAGTTTCAAGTTAAAACAAATGGACTTTGAGAAACAAGATAGCAGGTGAACAAACTTGGCTTCTCTAGCAAGTTTACAAAGGATAATGGTGAATATTAATTGTGAAATACCTCCCTGAGCTGGTTAAGATTATTAATGACAACTATATATATGCATGGGTGGAAAATTTGGTGATAAGTCTTGTATTTTGTTTTTGCAATGATTTATGGAGTTTGAGGATATGCCCTTATCTGAAATCCTTATGGCATGCTTAGGTGGCAAACTGGGGTGCATAACTTTTGAAGAGAAATGTTTTGACCATGTCATTTGCACCAAGGGATTCACAAGAATCCCAAGTGCAATTTTCTTTAGAGCGAGGCGTGCATGTTGTGAATGGTGTAATGGGGACACAACAACTTCCTTACCCTTCCCATAGTAGGGATCGAAACATCGAGATTTGCGAAATCATCCAACGCAGCTCCTTCTTATTTACAATTCTCCACTGCATAAATGACTACTTTCATAAATACTAGTTACTGGTAAGTTGTAATAGTAATAATTATGTAGTTTGTAGATTGATATCTATCATAAATTTGTTTGAATATCATCATTTTCAAGCAATAACAACTTCTTAAAGGGTGCTAGCTCAATGGTAGAGCGTCTACCTAATTATAGGCAGGAGGTTGGTGGTTCGATTCCTCCGTGCCCTATCATAAATTTGTGACTACAAAAACGACTAAATTCACATATGTACGACTATTAGTAGCTAATTTCTCGTATCTTAGTCGTATTTAGCTTAGTCATTAATATGTTAACATCTAGTAGTTTATTTAGTCGTATATTTGGTCATTAGTGGTTGCAATCAGTGACTAAATAAATGACTACATCTGTGACTAAATCAATGACTAAATCATTAACTATCAATGACTAAAACAATGACTAAATCATTGACTATCAATGACTAAAGCATTGTCTATCAATGACTAAATCATTTTCTATCAATGACCAAATCAATGACTAAATCAATGACTAAATCAGTGACTACTAAGTCAAGCTATTAATGACTAGTGAAATACGACTAGCTATAAGATAGTGGTAATTTGCTACTATTAGTCACCGACTCAAAAATAGTCATTTATAGCCTAATTTTAGTCATTTTTTTAGTCATTAATTTCTCATTTTCTACTAGTGGCAAAAATGTCCAACCCAACTAATCCACAACCTACAGGTGACTTGATAATTGGGATGCGTGTTGACAACATTGGAGAATTAGTGGAACTCATGTAGCTTATTTCGGTAATATGTGTTTTACAATTTCGGCAATAACTATGTTCCGGTAGTAAAATAGGTTCCTGCAGTGCCTAGTCTATTACCGAAATTCAAGTTTCTGTAATTATGGATTTTCATATGGTCAACCATACTCCAAACACTTTGACATCAATGACATGTTGTTACTCCTATGTATTTTGATGCTGCTATTACTTTGACATAAATGACAACAATACTTCAACACATGAGTAAATAGGAGAATTGCTAAGTTGGGGGGTTAGTTGGAAGGCCAAGCATCCCCGACTCTTCACCTTCCTCAAGCATAGCATTGGCTTCTCCTCTTTTATCTTTTCTCAATAAGCACTTGAGGAATAGTTTCTCTGATTTGATTTTTCAATTCACCTTCTTTTCATCTTTTGACATCTCTCATGCTTACATTAAGAGCACAATGATACCGAAGGTTTGGATGTTGGTTGAAATGCTATGGGGACTTTTATGCCATCAACCCTATCTCCTACCTTGTCCATAGTATTAAACCTTGCTTATGCCAATCCTTGTAGAACCTAAGCTGATAGCCAATTGTGTTGTCGTGCAAATCCAATTGGATCAAGAAAATACTAAAAAATATAGAATCCATAAAGAAGTTTGATGAGAACATTATAGAAATATCAAAGGATCTATAAATTTAGAGCAAAGGCAATGAGTGTACATCCAAATATTGAATAAACCAATCAACTATTTCGAATGGAAATCTAGAAAAGATAGAAAAATACCCAATCATTGGGAGGAGTTTGAAGGATCTCAGTAGGAATCCAACACCAAACTGAAATATGGAAATGAAATGCAGACAGTGTTATATTAATATTTGAAAATTCAAAGAATTGCATCTAATTTTTATAGATCTCCTACAAAATCCCCTAGGATACCCAACTGGCTCCAGATATAAGGTTTATGGAATCTCTATCCAATAATTATGCCTATTGTTCCAATTCTATTAATTTGAATGCAATTGTGGAAATTGAACCCAAGTGATAGAACAATTGCACTCACAAAACTGCTAATCAAACATGCAAATTTACACACAAAGGAGACTGAAATTGGAGCATAACACTAATCTGTATTGAATAAGTGTAAAATATCCAACCTTATGAATTCATAGGATTCTACAATATATAATTACATGAGAGATTCAAATGCATAAGGATGCCATTCGAAATAGTCAAAAACTAGGCTTACTAAATCTACTCAAATCCCCCATAGGTGCATAAAGAAGTTTCCAAATCTACCTAGAGGCTCACGAATTGGAAAAGTCAAGTAGGAAAGATAATTAGTTATGGAAATACAACTCATACATGCTTTTATTAGGAGAAAATAATGGAGGATGACGAGGGAAAAAAAACAAGTCAACTACACCTAGTCTTACTTTCCCTTTTGCCATAAATCTCAATAAAGCAGGCAACTTAGCAGAAAAAGTAGATATGTGCTAGGGAGGATCTGGAATAAAGCAGGTATACCAAATATGGATTCTAGGAGATTTCCCAAGTGCTCTATGACTCATTTTTAGCAAGTTTGACTTCTATGGCATGTGGAATACAACTTGCATAGAGTGGAATATTGGAAACTAGGCAAGTAAGACAAAAATGGATTAATTAATGTCTAAGGTAGATAAATATGGGTTCATTATTATAACACCCCCCCTTAAGCCTGACTTTATGAGTAAATATCAGAAAACTATAGGGCCTAGCAACAAGGCTTAGTCACCCTTTACATACTGCATGTCCATTTAACCAAGGAAAGAGGCAAAAACCCAGTGGGAAAATCCTCCCTTAAACATGGACAGTAAAACAAAATTTGAAAATATTTTCATCAATCATGCTTCACAGCATGATCCGCAATCCCCGGCAGTGATTTGAGATTGCTGAATTTCTTCTCAAAAAAAACTTTGGTGAAGATGTCTGCTACTTGTTCTGAAGATGCACAGAAGAGTAGGTGAATGGTGCCATCATGCAAAAGCTGTCTGATGTAGTGCATATGGATCTAAATGTGTTTGGTTCTCTATCTCTGAACTAGATCATTGCAGATTTGAATGGTGCTCTGATTGTCACAATAGATAATAGTTGAAAACTATGATTCGAAGCCACACTCACCAAGTATCCCCTGCAACCATAAACACTGAGTTGTTGCATTTACAACTCCTCTGTACTCTGCTTCTGCAGATGAGAGTGCTATGGCACTCTGTTTCCTGCTTGACCAGATGATTGGTCCTTCAGAAAGCATGAACACATATCTTGATGTTGACTTTTGATCTGTGTTGTCACCTACCCAATCACTGTCAGTAAACCCAATCAAATCAAGATCATATTTAGCTTTGTAGAAGATCCCATGAGTTCTTGTTCCTTGAACAAAGTTAAGGATACTTTTGGCTTCTCTCCAATGGATCTAATGAGGCAGATCCATGTATCTTGAAGCCACACTTACTGCATAATAAATATTAGGTTGATTGTGTGTAAGGTACAACAAACAACCAATCAACTACCTATACAGTGTATTATTTACCATGGGAGAAGAACCTGCTTCTTCAAGCTTAACTCTTGAAAGGAAGTGAGTCTTGCTTGGATTGCAATATTTAATGTTGAACTTGTTTATCAAATCTAAAGCATAATTTTACTGATGTACTTTTATTCCATGTTGGGATTGAGCAATTTCGAGACCCAAGAATTGGCTCAACAACCCCAAATCAGTCATAGAAAATGCATGGATCATTGCATCCTTCAAGGAGGCAATATCTTTCTTTGAACATATAGTAATCAGAAGGTCATCCACAGACAAGACAATAATCATCAAAGAACCATGAATTAGCTTAAAATAAACATTAGGATCATACTTGCATCGAACAAAACTCAATGACAACAGAAATCCATCAATCTTGGCATACCAAGCCCCGGGGGCTTGCTTGAGCCCATGGAATGATTTATTTAACCTACACACATAAGATGGATTAGAAACAAACCCTTGAGGCTACTGCATGTAAATCTCTTCAGTAAGATATCCATTAAGGAAAGCACACTTCACATCCATGTGATGTACCTCCAACTGCTTTGAAGCTACAATGGCTAAGGCTAGCCTTATGGAGTCCATGTTTTCCACTTACGCAAAGGTTTCATTGTGGTCAATACCATGTACCTATGAGTATCCCTTGGATTCCAATCTTGCCTTATATTTCAAAGGTGAACCATAAGAAGAAAACTTAGTTTTGAAAAACCACTTACATTGAACTAGCTTTCTCCCTAGGGGAAGATCAACCAGTTCCCAAGTGTTGTTCTTCTGGAGTGAGCTGAATTCTTCTTTCATGGATGTTTTCCATGTTGGATCATGTGATACATATTCATATGTCTATGCATCTGATTCAACCATTAGATAACACTTCTCTACAAACAAAGGGTCTTTCATACACAGATCCCTCTCAAACTGAGATCTAGTCCTCCTAGGATCACTAGGATTTCCAGCTAGTTCCCTAGCTGCATGAATGGTATTTGCTGCCCATTTTGGTCCTATAGGAATGTTAGGATATGCAATTAAATCATCATTATCAGACATATCAGAATCAGAAAAATCATTTTTCTCTACACTTACATTCAATGGTTCTGGTGGTGAAGAAGACTCTCCAACTTCAACTGCTGCTAAAGGCTCTTCTTGGAACTGAACACTCCTTTCAATGAAGGCTTTGTTTGTGCTCAAATTGATAAGCTTGTACCCTTTTTAATCTTCAGAGTACCCAACAAATAGAGACTCTTGGATTTGGGGCTGCAAGGCCTTCCTCTTTTCTGTTGGAATTCTAGCCCAAGCCTTTAAGCCAAAAATCCCGAAATGGGTCACATATGGCTTGTGCCCACTCCAAGATTCAAAAGGAGTCATACCATCAAGCTGTTTATGAGGAACCCTATTCTGGATATAGGATTCACATTTTATAGGCTCGACGCAAAACTTTGGTGGCAAAGTCTTAGCCTCCATCATACAGGTTGCCATCTCCTTTAGTGATCTGTTCTTTCTCTCAGCAACACCATTTTGTTGTGGTGTGTAAGGGATTGAATGCTGCATCTAAATACCTACATCTTCACAATATTGAATGAAATCATACTTGACATACTCACCACCATTTTTATATCTGAGGATCTTGAGTTTCCTCCCAGACTATTTTTTAACCAAGGCCTCAAAGACTTTGAAGAGGCCAAAAACTCTAGACTTATGCTTCAGGAAGTAAACCCAACAATACCTAGAAAATTCATCTATGAAGGTCAATGCATATTTGGCTTGACTCATTGAAATATGAGTAAATGGACCATAAACATCACTGTGGATCAACTCAAGAGGTGCAGCGGTTCTCTCATGACTAGGTCTCTCAAATTTATGCTCTGGGTGTTTTCCTTGGATACAACCTTGACAGAATCCCTTGGAAAAATTAATCTTTGGTAACCCCATGACCATTTCTTTTTCACTTAGATCAGAAAGATACTTATAGTTAAGATGGCCAAATATTCCATGGAAAATCTTGCTTACCTCATTAGCCTGAATTAGAAGAGCCATTAGAGGAAATTTCAACTCAAAATGGGCCTCGTAAAATGAATTAATAAAATAATATTTATTAATTTTGGAGGAAGAAAAGAAAAAAAACTACTTTTTTGTTTGTATTTTTGACATATCTCCCCATGTTTTTACTAAAATTTCGATTGGGAGAGCTCGTTGGATGCAGAATTAAATTATGCATCCAACGAGTACCCACTCAGCATACTTTTGATGGACCCCGCTACCCCAAAAACAAGAAATACCTGAAAAAATGGAATGATGATGTCATCATTCCATTTTTTCAGGTATTTCTTGTTTTTGGGGTAGCGGGGTCCGTCAAAAGTATGTCGAGTGGGTATTCGTTGGATGTAGAATTTAATTCCACATCCAATGAGCTCTCCCGATCGAAATTTGAGTAAAAACACAGGGAGATATGTCAAAAATACAAACAAAAAAAGTAGTTTTTTTTATGATACCTATGCCCAAATTTATATTAAAAAAGTGTTTAAGACCTATACGGTATTTCAAATTTAAAGCAATTTCATTGGCCAACACATGATGACATGGAATTTGAATAAAATTTAAAAGGCCCATTTTGAGTTGAAATTTCCTCTAATGAAAGGGGTTTGAGTAGGGTAGAAAATGTGAAAACATGTATACCTTCGAAGTGTGATCTACAACTCCTTTTGAAATGACTTTAGCATTCAAGATCTCTGTGATATAAACATCATTAGGGGAGAATATTACCTTATTTGGAGACACTGTGTGGGTCATCTGATACACTGAAAAGAGGTTAGAGGCAAGACCTAGAACATACAAAACATTGTTGAACTTACCATGGTCAAGATCAATCCTTCCTTTCCCCAAAATGTCAATGAGAGAGTCATCTTCCAGCACTGTCAGTGGACCTTTCGACATGTCAAGAGAGGAGAATTCCTCCTTGGTTGAAACCATATCTCTTGAAGCTTGAAAGTCTATGATGAAGCTAGGTGAGCTTGATGTGCCAGCAACCAAAGCATGTACTCTCTCTATGTCCTCTGAATTTGATCCTCCTTCCCTCTTCTCTGAGTAATCAGGAAGGGAGATGTTATTCTTCTATAGGAGTTGGGTCAACATGTCAATTTGATTCTTCTTCATGCAGGAGCTTTCAGTATGATAGCCCTTATTGCAGTATGCACACTTGCTCATTTCTCCTTTATTCTTCTTCTTCTGGAAGTTCTTCTTGGAGCCTTGGGGATCCTCTTGAGACTTGTTATTGTCTCTCTTTTGCTTAGGTGGATTCTTAGCTTGCTTCTTGCATTTTGAATTCACCCTCGAATCTCCAACAACCAAAGCTTGGTATTTGGAAGGTTTGATGGTGCCCATCATCACCAGTTTATCTTGTTCTTGTGTAAGGGATTCCATGACCTCTGCAAGCTTAGGCATCTTCCAGGATCAAGATGTCAACTTTGTGGCATGGAAGGTCGAAACAAACACTGAATAGTCAGGGCCAAGCTTTGAGAGTATGGCCAAAACTAGTTTCTCTTCCTTCTTTTCAATTCCACATTGTTTCAGCTGCAAAACAAGGGCTTTAAACTTGGAAAAGTAGAGTTGCAGGGATTTGAAGCTACTGGGACTCAAAGAGATCAATTCATTCTTGATTTGATGTCCTCTCATCTCATCTATCTTACCAAAATTCTCTACAATATTCTCCCACACTTCATTAGTTGATGTCAATCCATTAAGATGGAAAATGAGGTCTCTGGATATGCTCAGACACAGAAGGCCATAGGGCTCATCCCTCTTGTTGTGCTATTTAATTTTCTCTGTAGTTGCATTGGGATTTGCCTCAGTTACCATAGTAACCCTCTAGAGACCCTTCACTCTCAATAGTATCTCCATCTCTTTTCTCCATTCAAATAAATTGAATGGAGTCAAGATGATCTTCTGAGATTGATATATAGCTTTGAACTGTGTCGTTCAACCAGCAGAATGTGATCCCAGTCAAGACGTAGAACCTGCAATAGCAATATGGAAGGAGATAAATTGATATTCAAAGGCTCTGATACCATGTGGAAATTGAACCCAAGTGATAGAACAATTGCACTCACAAAATTGTTAATCAAACATTCAAATTTACACATAAAGGAGACTGAAATTGGAGCATAACACTAATCTGTATTGATTAAGTGTACAATAGCCAACCTTATGAAGTCATAGGCTACTACAATATATAATTACATGAGATATTTGAATGCATAAGGATGCCATTCAAAATAGTCAAAAACTAGGCTTACTAAATCTAGTCAAATCCCCTATAGGTGCATAAAGCAGTTTCCAAATCTACCTAGAGGATCACAAATTGGAAAATTAAAGTAGGTAAGCTAATAAGTGATGGAAATAAAAATCATACATGCTTTTATTAGGATAAAATAATGGAGAATGATGAGGGGAAAATAACAAGTCAACTACACCTAGTCTTACTTTCCCTTTTGCCATAAATCTCAATAAAGTAGGCAACTTAGTAGAAAAAGCAGATATGCGCTAGGGAGGATCTGGAATAAACAAGATATGCCAAATATGGATTCCAGGAGGTTTCCCAAGTGGTCCTGTTGCAGCTGCAATTGTTTCCCCAAATTTTCAAATTTTGGGCCCCTTTGTTAATTTTAGCATTGCCTAGAATCGTTTGGATCCATGAACTCTTTGTTTTTGCTTTACTTTTGGACTATTTCGAGGATTACTCTCTTCCTGCATTTCAAGAAATTGCTTATGTTTGAAACTGCTATGGGTTGTGGAATTTAGAGTCTGGTTTTCTACCCTTTGAGCTGTGTTTTCTTTTTGGAAGCTTATTTCTCATGCTAGCCACTGTTTCGGAGGCCATTTAAACAACTTATCGGAGCCATGTTTCCTTAGTGGGCCTCCGTTGCGGAAATCGAACGATGATTATTCTGCAGAAAGATCTTGACTTCTTTGTTGTTGCATCATATCGTTTGACTTATTTATATTGTCGGAGGTTGATCGAAGCTGAGTCGGAGTATTTGGTCTTTGTGAAGCCGCTTTTTTGGAAATGAAACAGGTTTTTTTTGGGGGGGATCGTTGCGAGACCTTAAGTTGTTACGAACACTTAGCGTTTTACATTAATCTTGAGCCATAGCACAAGTTATGATTTGGATTGGAGGCTGCAGTCTGTTTATCTTCCGCCCTTGTGGCTCCCAAACGAACTAGGTATCCACCATATAATTGCTTTTCCTACTGATGCTTTGTCGAGTCTTCATCTCTTTGTTTTTGGATCGGAGGCTGTAGTCTTTCCTCCTCCGCCCTTGCGGCTGTGTAACACACTAAGTGTCCGACGTTGATGTCTTTCCGCTCACCGACTGGGATATTTCCCGCCTAGAGTTTGAGTTTAGCTCTTCCAACTCTGATAAACTTAACGGTCTCATAGACCCCGCTTCCTGTTTGAGATCCATTGATGGGGCTGTGAATGAGACTACCCAGCCGATATTTTAGTGTTTTAAGACGCCGATAAGTTTTCTCTTTCTATCATTTGTGAGTTTTTGAACCCCTGTATCGAAGACAGTGATTTTGGTGCTTGTTAACATTTTCATGACAAGAGTGCATTACAGGGCCTCTTTTGGATGACTATTCGATTTGTTGATGTAGTTTGGTTGAAAATATGCAATCCTAACTAATGATAAATGTCGTTTAATTGCAGACGGAATCAAGAGAGTTTTTCCAGATTACCACTGCGAGAAGGCGTAGCTGGGAGACAAGTAGCAGAAAGGTGGCTAGGCAGTGTTAGGCAGAGTTCATACTGAAACCAACGGGATCTCAAGGAGCAAAAATGAAAGACAAGGCAGAATCAATGGTGAAAAAATCCCAGGCCTGGAAAGATCCGTCAGTTACCGAGTGGATCCCTCTTTGTTGAGTACTCATAAGTCAACATCTAAAAACGTAACGCATGAGATGAATCATGAGTATTCATAGAAAAGACAAAATAGGGATATTAGACGGGTTTTGAGGATCCCAAAGGCCACACAGTTGGGGCAGCCCAAGCGGTTAGCTGATTGGGTTTAAATATAGGAAAGTTAGAATTTACAGGGGCTTTTTTACCTGGAAAAACTTGTGAACTATTATTGGTAAGAGGAACTACTTCATTTTACAATAAGAAATTACAAATTTTCCCTGTTGGAGAAGGTGCTATGTGGAATGTTTCAATGCAATAAATGAACAATGTTGAAGGGGAACTATTTCGTTTTCGAGTGGGTTTCATTAACTGTGAGAGCGTTCTAAATTTCTGAACCTATGTTCTTACTTGAATGTTCTTTAGTATATTCTATGATGTTTTCCACTATGAGTAATGGAAGTTTTGACTGTTGATGAGCTATCTTGTCATGTATACTTTTATTTGTGTTTGTATGTTTGGTTATAGGAACAACTATCTGTGATTTGCCGTAACATGTGAACAGTATTACATTACTCATGAATTAATATCTAGTTCTCTAGAGATAGCCTAGTTAGTATTTATTTTCTAATTGTGTGTGATTTAGATGTGAGGGAGTTTAAGACGAGAGGTAAGAACCTGCGCATCACATTGTGAACACTCCTTGCATTCTTAATCAATTTTCATGTTAGGTAGGCACGTGCATATCATACTTTAATTCAAAAATACAAAAATATATATACGGTGGATCGGGCCACAATCGGTAAACCCCTTTTATTTTTGTTACCTGACCTACGGTAGCCGGACCGCAAACCAGATAGATTCCCTACACCAAACAATCACGGTCTAGTTGGGAATGTTGACTGGGGAGAATCCCTTGCTGTTGCTGCCTATGAATTTACAGGCCTCAACAGGTCCATGATGCAGTTTTAGCAAGTTTGACTTCTATGGCATGTGGAAGACAACTTGGATAGAGTGGAATATTGGAAACTAGGCAAATAAGACAAAAATGGATTAATTAATGTCTAAGGTAGCTAACTATGGGTTGATTAATCTAACAGCAATTACTTCAAAGTTCCTCATTAAATGTTTGCTAGCCAATTTTGTTAATTACAAATCCAGAATTCCTTCATACCATGGATTTCTTAAATCCCAAAAGGAAGTTCTTTAAAGACTGAAATGAAAGCCTCTGTATTTGCAAAGTGATTATTGTTTGTGTCCAAGGCTGGCTTAGAATTCAAAAGGTTGTCATCAAAGAGAACTATCCCACCCTATTCCTTGTCCTACTTTACCTAAATTAGCTTGAGAAGCTTCATCAAATAATGGTATATGGTGATCACAAATTTGATGAAGGGGTGAAGGTGTATATATTGAATTATTTTATTTTCTATCTAAGGCCTCATGTACCATTTCCTCAGCCACTGAGTTTAATATCACATGCAAGTTTCAAGTTCAATATGTTCTAAATTTAAGGATCATTGATTTTGAAGATGGAATATGCAGGTTCACATTGAAAGAAACCATGCCAATTTGGATATAAAAAAATCACTATTTATTTTGGAATGAAGAGAGAAATGTTAAACCTCAAACATGGAACTGCAACACAAATGACAGTTTCAATTAGAAGTTGTAGATTTGAAGAAAGAGTTTGGAGTTTAATTACAAGATTTTTAGGTGCACAACTCGAAGTACTAAAAACTTATTGTTATTTGGATGGCCCAAAACAAGACTATTGAAATTGAGGAATAGCTAGTTGCCTAGCAAAAATGTCAGTTACATACATTGGATGTTGTATATATTTTTTGCAAGGACGAGTTATAGAAATAAGTTTTTACTTACAATATTTCATTGCAAAGATTTAAAGATGGGAAATATTTCCATTCAGGGTGTCAGTAAACTTAATTGTTAGGCCTAGAAAGTGGCCTATATCTTGCTGATGTTCCAATAGACATTTTTGAATGGTATGAAATCATATACATTTTTCCATTGGCTTATTGAATTTATATAAAAATGTAGTTTTCTTGTTCTTACACCCTATTTAAGGAGTATAATAAGCAAACAGGCTTTGCAATTTTAGCCTATCTTCGAATTTTTGAAATGAAAAAATTGTGATTTTAAGAATTGAATGTATAAAAGTTTATCCCTTGAAAAGAGAGACTTTAAGATGCTATGGAGTGTATTGTAACACTAAAAGTTGGGTTCATAATATTGTTTTTAAAGAACTTGTGTTTTTGTTGTTTTTTAATGTTTAATTGTTTAACTGGGTTCTGAGCGGTTATTCCTTGCAAAATTTGAAACTGTTTTAACTTGACCTAGATTCTATATTATTGAATTACCTCCTTAGCTCGAAAACTTTCACTGAAATTTAGTATTGTCTTTAGACTTGTTGGTTTGTCCTGAAGTTTATCTTGGGCCTTCTTGAACAAAGAAAATCTGCCATTCTTGGTTCTCTATTCCCATTTCTTTATAGTCATTATATGTTTTCTAGTTTTATAAGCTATGAACCGTATGTTTCTTGGGTATTTTGCAAGTTGGAAAAATATTTAGAAGGCATTCTTGGATTATATTTAATTTGACTTATCTGAGTTGAAGATATAGGAATTGCCATAACTGTTTTGTAAATTTATTTTTGACAATTCTTTCCATTCTTTCTAGAATCTCTTGGTATTATGATCTATTGAGAATTTTCTAGTTAAGAGAATTACTGGCATGCCAATATTTTGATTTTTCCATTGCTTAACTTTGAATAAAGGGATTTCCTTGAAATTGTATAACTTCAAGTTATTTTACCTTTCTTAAAACCAAATCTTGTTTGAACTTAAAACAAGCTTATTTTATTTAGTTCTTGGGGTTCTCATGGATCCCTCAAATAAGATGGGACTAATGTAGTGGTGATTTAGTATATATCATAACCCATACATGATATGCTCCGTGAGTGGAACTCTACTGGTTTTATGATTATAATTTGAAAGTTTCAGGTGCTATCATGCTTTTGTTTAAAGGTGATTTTGGAAACATCCTGCATACATGTTACGGAGAGAAATTCCTATGGATTGGGGTACCACAACAGAAAAATTTGACTCCAGAAATCAATCTTTCCCAATATGCAATATAAATAAAATGTCTAACACTAAAGGATCAGACCTCGTACCTTATTCTGGATGGTTGAAGTAGATCCCCGTTGAGCTTTCCAATATTCATCTTGAATTGATATAATACTTCCTCAACAACAAGTAAACAATACAAGCATACTATATATCATGGTGTTAGATCTATTCTAGCATATATAATCAATAATGAAAAAGCATTGGACATATTCCAATGGATACAACATTCAATCAAATACACATCATTGGACAGGAAAAGATAGTTCTTATTAATATAAATCAGAGATTACAAGATAGATACAACCTCTGACGGCACGTCTGCGAACCAGAGAAACTAAATCCCCCACTTGGGCCTCCACCACCTCAATCCGCCATCTCACGATAGCAAGCTCACTAGCAAAAGGCAAGATTGGGAAGAACACAACAGTGCTCCAAGGGGACAAAGGGATGCAGACTCAAGCATAAATTCTGGAAACAATGGACTATAGTTTCGTTGCTTTAAATCTCTCTATATGCCTTCAATGTACCAAGGGGTTCCTTATCTATCTTCACAAAGGGATAATGAAGGGTCGAATCTGAGTGATCTCAAGGCATATGGAAGGCCAGGAGTCGAATGAGTCGGATCCATGTCAAGGAAAACTCCAAAAGGATTTGGACTATGCACACATCCTGATGTACGTGGTTATAGGGGTCAAACCCGCGTATGTACACGGTTATCAGGTAAAAATCCGCGTATATCATTTTTTATATAGTTTTAGGGATGATAAAGGAAACATCAAAGGATAAAATATGGTCCATGGGGTCTAAAGAGTCTGCAGCGGGACAGGGAAAGGCCACACAAAGTGTGATTCACCTAGAGTGGTGAAATCTGCTATAACAGATGCCCCCTAATGTGTGAGGTCAGAGGGGTCATACGATGGCCGAAATACATTATAAGTCCATCCGAGAAGTGGAGTGATGAAGGATCCCAAATGGAAGACCAGCCACCCAATTAGCATAGTACCATGATGCAACTCTGCATATAACTGCAAGTACATATAACAATCCTAGATACATAAGAGTACAATGGCCATGAATAGGCATAATACATGATATCACATATGTGGTCATCGCCACGTACAATATACATAGATCAGAATCTCCATGATGAAGATATACAAAGGACCATGATCTCCAAAATGGCTAAAGATATACAATAGATCAAGATCTCCATAGTGGCTGGAAATGTCTGACATACACTGGAATCAAGTCACGAGAGCTGAAATCTCATGAACACTGGAACGATCAAGGAGGTAGCATATAAAATATGCCACCAATCTGGAAGGTGTTCTACACAAAACGCTACGAGTACATGTCCTACTATGCGAATAGAGGTGTCGAGGTTAAACATAGTAGTCCATCGTCTAAATACCGGTCATTGATGTATACCGTTAACAGACGTGAGATTACCCATCGATAATGCTAATGGGAATCAAGGTAATAGAGTGCAAACTAACAAGTGTGAATAGATGTGTTGAGGTCGGACACTTGAGAGAATCCATCGATCATGGGACATTGATGTATTCCCAAGAAACTATCGATGGCAAGAGAACCTGCCACTGATGACTGCAAGTCTCAAGGAACTCAAAAGGACTCTAGATTCCAATCCCAGAATAAATGATCTGAAGTCGATGGGATGAAATCCGCTGGAAGGAGGGAATTAAGGAATCCCCCATCATCCAACACAAGGTACTCAGCAAAGTTGTCTAATGTGGAAGGACTCGATCATAAAGTGCAGGAACCAGTAACTGTACCAGGAATGGCCGACATATAAAGTCAAGATAACTGAGGAATGGCCGACATAGGTTTCAACTTCCTTCGAGCAAGATCATAACGACGTATGGTGACTGAATGAAGGAAGCATAGACTTCATATACAAACTGGGACATCTCTGTGACACAAGAGGCATCAATAGAGGCTCCATAGGGACTGGAAGCTTAACCAGACGGTGGAGATAAGCTCAGATAAAGTAGTACAGATCCTAAGTCAAACTATAACCCAACTAATGGATGTGATATACAGTGCTCTGTTCAAAGGCGACACGACTCGACAGCTGCCAAAAGATAACATATTTCCTTGTCCGGCTTTTTGGTTTTTTTTTTATTTTTTGGGAATTTTTCAGTTATTTGAAAAGCTTGAAAAAAGAATAAACTAGCTTTATAGTTACAAACTAGGAGGAGACGAGTATCATAAGGGAAAAAAAACTAGTTCCAAGCAGTGGAACATACCTATGCTCAATGCAAGGATACATGTGTAGGATATCGACACTCGGTGGAAAATCCCCTCCCGATAAAAAGGGAAATCAAGCTGCGAAGGATATAAAAATGGCTCTGCATGGCTAGACATGAGACAAGCTCGGGCTATATGGCTGAAACGCAATGTCAGGGGAGCCAGCATAAAGCTCAATAAGGAAGGAAAAGCTCATGATAATGCATTCACAACTTGACATAAGGGGAGTCCAGAGGGAAAAAGGTCAGCATAAGATCAAGAGTATGAGGCTCTTGCAAAATGTCATGGCAGTACTATACAATGGACTCCCACACCCTAAAGGAGAAAACGTCGGCATGGGAACCAAATGCAAATCAGGCGCTAACTAGGGTACCCATGTAAGGTGAAGCTCTACCACTCACATCATGCCACTTCTATAGCAACAAGAAGGTTCCGTGACATAATAGAGTGGGTTCGTACCTAAAGTCATAGTGACATGGTCATAAGGTCATGCAAAATGCAAACGATGGTGAACCTAACCTATATGCCAGTATAGACATTATACCTGAGATCAGTACGAACGGGTCAATCCAATGGCTAAAACGGCACTGAAAATGGTCTTCTACATCACAAATTATGTCAGAAACAGTCCAAAATGGTTAGAAACTGTCAAAACTATAGGAAAGGGGGTAAAAATTTTCAAATATTTGAAAATTTTTCTATAAATAGTAAAAAATATAAATCATTTGAAACTTTTACCCATTGGAGCTCTGATATTCAACTACAAATTCCAGGAGATCCAGCCAACGGAATTCACAACCGTTTCTTCTAGGTAGTTACTCATGCTCTCCTCATGCATTTAAATATAATTTTTGTTGATTTTCATGGAAAAATGAGGTAGTTTAGGCCATCTCTACATGAGCACTACAGCCCACGCGGATATCGAAGCTTTTTCTGCGTAGAGGGCTAGATATACATGGAAAAGAGGCTAGAAACCATGTACATATGCGGCTGTTTGCAAAACAGTCGCGTATGACGCCGCGCAAGGAAATATATAAGAATCTGATGGTCAAAATGGCAATTTCTCTTGCAGGATGGTGCTAGAATGGAGAGAGCACGAGCATGGTGAAGTAGAGGAAGTTGTAAGGGCTGACATGATGGCTCAACAAGCTCTTAGAAGATGCGGACTCTACAAGTTTTGGTGCCTTGGTGGCTTGAGGGCCAAACCAAGACTGCTAGAGATGCTGGTAAACTATTGGGATCCATACTCAGAGTCCTTCAGGATAGATGGGATGTCTCTCACTATGGAGGTGGAAGACATATACTTCATCACAGGTCTATCTAGACGAGGGGAGCTGGTGAACCTTCGTTCCCAAGGTGGGCCAGGAGGTGGGCTTACTATCGATGAGTACGTAGCTGTGTAGTGTTACCCAGATCTTGAGAAGGTGGGAAGTCAAGTCCCCACCAATGCTATACAAGTGCTGGGCCTAAAGGCCATACTACTGACCTTGGGTAGGATAGCAAGCTTAGCCTCACTCCATCAGGCCTCGCAGCCACTGATGTACTATGCGGTGGAGTGTATGAGACCAACCATATACGACTGGAGTACTACGCTACTGAGCAACATGAAACACCAACTCAGTGAGTGTAAGGAAGGTAGGATACAGAACTTCGGGTTCAGCAGCATATTGAGCACGTTTTTCTTCGAGCGTGTTCCAGGATTGAGCCCTAGAGTGGACGTTCCTCTCCACGGGGTTCGAGATCCAGCCCAACGACGTTGGGAAGATGCTATGTGCAGACTGGGGGGTGGTAGGGTGGCCAACCCATATCCATCTGACTTCTTTCCATGGTGGCGACGACAGATTGTTTCCATAGACGACTACCCCTATGGAGGGATAGATTTCTGGGGGGATCCGGACATGCCATTGCCACCAGGATCGGCATACGGAGAGATAGGTACCGAATCTCGACTCTCCCTCTTTTTAAAATTTTCTGAGTTATTTAATTTTTTTGTATTTTCTTGATTATGTAGAATAAAAAAGACATGTTTTTGCGTGACAACACATAGTGACATCTACCATTCATGTGTAGAAGTGGGACCACGGTGACCAGAGGGCTTCCCACGTCATAGACAGAGGGGAAGGGGGGATGACATCACAGGTGCGGATGCGGAGCGAACTCTCCAAGGAATTCATACCAACTTCGTACGACTGACTCATAGAGTTCCCATGGTGCAAGTCGAGGACTTCCTGAGGCCATACAACGCCAGGTGGTGGTCGTGCCACGTGTATGGGTGCGTTTATTCAGGAAGCTAGCTAGAGCCATAGTGACGTATCATGATCACAACCCTCCCCCTCCACAGGATTAGACACCTGGGAGTGGATGTGTTTTGTACTACTGTGTATTATATGATGGAAGATTTGAGAGCTCCACTTTTGTATATGACACTATGTATTACCACATTTTGATATATATAAAAGGTTTTATGGTTATCTATTTATTTATTTACATGTGTAAAAATGTTTATGATTAATTTATTATGAATGAAACAAATGCCAATCTAACACGTAGTTAGCATATGAGTCAGTAACTTGATTATCATTTCTTGGAATGTGTATATATGTAATACCGTCAAATTGTCGTTCTAACAATCTCACACGTAAGAATCTTCTCAATAACATCGGATCTCTAACATGGTACAAACCATTGAGCTGTGACACTACTAACTCTGAATCAAGACATACCTCAAGAGATAGAACACCATGCGAAATGGAATCCCGTAGAAGCTCGATAACGGCACTATATTCAGCAACATTGTTGGAAGATGGCCGTAGACATACACCTCCTGAAGACAGTACCTGACCCATAGGAGTATAAATCACCCAAGCAGCAGAGGCTGAGTGCTGAGTGTGATGGCTTGCACCATCCACGAATCCTATGTAGGTGGAAGATTCCATTGACATCTTCCAAGAGAAACGGAAACTAATCACAAACCCGATCACGACAATAAAAAGACCTAACTATGCAAAGCTGTACAATAATATACAACAAGCAGCCTTGGCTAAAGATCATGCATATTACTTTTTGAGATAGATCCCATTTCTAGGCTCCACCAAAGCTGTGCCTTCATAATCGACTAACTCATAGGCACACTTCTCTAAGACATGCTTGACCATGTAAGGACCATGCCACATAGGATTAAATCTCCCTGCCCCCAAGGGTTCTTTTGATTAATCCCACAAAAGGACCAAGTCTCCTTCACTAAACACTCTTGGACAGACAAAATTGTCATATTGGACCTTAACGCGACGCTTATTAAAATCTAGAGCCACCAAGGCATCTCGACGCTGCTCATCAAGTTGCTCGAGGTGGACCAAACGCTCCTCCAAAGGTGAAGTGTCTAGTAAGAGCTCCACAGCTAGCTTCAACGAAGTAATCTCGCATTCAACTGGAAATATCGACTCCACTCCATGCACAAGCTGATATGTAGAAAAACTAGTGGCAGTCTTAACCACGGTTCGATATGCCCACAAAGAAGGGTATAACATAATATGCCAATTCGTCTTGCTCTGTGCGATGGTTCCTTGGAGAATGGACTTAAGTGATTTATTCACTGCTTCAACCTGTCCATTCACTTGGGGGTAGTAAGAAGAGGAGTGCTCTTGCTTATACCCTAACTTGGATGCCAACTCTTCCATCATACGGTTCTGAAAGTGCGAGCCATGGTCAGTGACAAGATCTCTCAGAATCCCGAACCGAGTAATGATTTGGTTGAATACGAAGTGAGCGTCTCTCTCACCATCGGATTTTATTGTAGGCATTACCTTAGCCCATTTCATGAAATAATCCACAGCCACTATAATATGATGGTGCCCCCCAGCCGAAGCTGGGCTGCAATCCATAAAATCGAGCCCCCACTTGGTGAAGGGACCAACGGTGATAATGGGATGTAACAGGGAAGGCTTCGAGTGCATATTCCATGCCAACACCTGGCAAGGGTGGCACCTCTTGACTGCATCAACACAATCTTTCAAGATCGACGGCCAGAAATAACCCGCTCTCAAAATATTTTGAGCTGTAGAAAGCCCAGATAAATGACCACCACATGCCCCTTCATGGAAATCATTCAGCACAACCTCATCCTCCTCATGAGTTAAACAACATCGTAAAATGGAATCTACCCCACGATGGTACAAAGTATTGTCCACTATAAGGTAGTTCTTAGAGACATGACGTAATCGTCACCGTTCATCTCGCGAGAGGTGAGTAGGGGTCCTCTGTGTTTGCAGATATGCTATGATATCTCCGTACCATGGGTCAGATGTTGAGATTAAGAAGATGTGTTCATCAACAAATGTATCTTCACAAACCGACTCCTCAGCCTCGCTCGGGAAATACGATATAAGCTCTGCAAAAATTAACGATTTCTTCGACTTTGCCGAAACAAATTCAAGATCGAACTCTTGCAGGATGACAATCCATTTATTATACTTTCCCCCAATCATCCTTTGTGTGAGGACGAACTGAAACGGATTGACATGGGCTACAACCGAGGTCTAGCGAAGGAGAATATAATGTCTCAAATGCTAAATCGCATGTACAGTCGCTAAAGCAAGATTCTCAACATGAGAATACTGAATCTCTACATCAATAAGGTTTCGGCTCAGATAATATATGACATGCTCCTGGAGCTCCTCATCCTCCTGAACCAATACCATACCAATCGTCTCTAAAGATGCGGCCACATATAATAGGAAATCATGACTATAATCTAGAGGACTAATCACCGGGGCTGATGCTAGGGCTCGCTTAAGTGCATTGAAGGACTCCTGGGCTCACTCATCCCATTCAAAGGGAGTATCCTTCTTTAAGAGACGCATGAATCCTCTAGTCAAATTGGCAAAATTGACCACAAATCTTCGTAAGAAGTTTGCCATACCTTGCAAACACTGAAGATGACAAATATTCTTTGGGGGAGACAACTGAAGTATTGCCTCAACCTTTAAGGGATCGACTCTTATGCCCTCCTTTGAAACGATGAATCCTAATAAATGACCTGACTTTACACAAAAGATGCACTTATGAGGATTTAATCGAACCGAATAGTGCTGGCATCTTTCAAAGACCAATCTCAAGTGATAGGAATGACGCATTCTCATACGAGAATGAGCAGCAAGGTCATCCAAAAATACTTCAATAATAGACTTGAGATCGTGGAAAATCAAGGTCATTGCCTGCTGAAATGTAGCTCCATCATTTTTAAGGCCGAAAGGCATCTTTCGATATGTAAACGTTCCCCAAGGACAAATAAATGCAGTCTTGTGTTGGTCCTCGGGTTTAATCTGGATCTGATTATACCCAGAAAATCCGTCCATAAAGGAGAACACCTTGCTACCTGCACACTCATCCAAAATATGATCTATAAATGGTGTGGGGAACTTATCCTTAGGACAGGCACGATTTAAATCGCAAAAATGAGTACATATTCAGATCGCTCCCTGCTTCTTATCTACAGGAACAGGGTTTGAACCCCATTCCATCAAGGGAACGGGATAGATGAAACTGGCTTTCAACAGCTTCTCTATCTCTGCCTTAATGGTGGGTGCTTTCCTAGGATTCACGGCGCGTAAGCGTTGTCAAACAGGCTTAGCGTTGGGGTAAGTCTTAATCTCATGCTCGACAATCCAAGGGTCAATACCTAGCATCTCATCATAAGACCAAGCAAAAATATCACGGAATTCCTTAAATAGCTCGGTATACTCAAGAATCTCATCCTAGGAACAATCTGCCCCAATATAGACATTCTCAATGGTGCCAGGATTTCGAGAGATGTTGATAGAAATCATGGAAGATATGTTCTCCATGTTCCCATCAGCCATCTAACTAAGAGAGCTTAATGGAATCATGGGACTACCAACTCTCTGACTAAGAATCTCCCTATAATCCTCATGCTCCAAACGGTCAAGCGGTGGAAGGAAATATGATCTATGATGAAGTTCCTCCCATGGCGGCTCAACGCCCGACATGGCCTCGATAATCTCTTCATCTGAAGGGAAAAACTTATCCAGGAAGTCGTGGGCATGAGAAGACTGTACTTCCCATGCCAGCAGTACATAGGGGTCTTCCTCTTCCGTCCGCGAAGAAGAAGAACAAGGCTCTACAACATTCATAAGATTGGCTTGATAAGCTATCATGGTTGCAGGAAGCGGCACGTTGGTCTCGATAGGCTCACTCAAAATACTTAGTGTAGGAAGAATCCAAGGATCTCCCATATGAGTCGTGCGAAAAGACACTGAGGTCGTAGAAGTTGAATCCTTATCGGAACAAGATCCTATCATGAGGATCGGCGCAGGACAACTAAATATTCCCATGATGGATGGATACATGCCTACACCCACACTCCCAGTTGTCGGCTGAGAGTGTTCAACGATCGGAACCGAAGTTCTTGAAGATGCAATAATAGAGGAATTCTTGAATGTCATTTTATCAATTGTTACAATCTTCCCATTATGAGGAAATCATACAATGCGAAACACAGAGGAAGCAACGGCTTGCATACTATACATCCAGTTCCGACCCAGTAAGAGATTGTAGTCGAGGGGCGCATCAACCACCTCAACCTATATCGCAACGGTCTTCCCTCCCAAACAGACTTTAAGGGATGGAATGATGCCATGTGGCCTAAAATATCTCCCATCAAAAGCAGTTAACATAGTCTCTGACTTCGACAACTCAGGAGAACCAAGACCCTTCCAACAGGACAAAGACATCACAGATGCAGCAGTGCCCTCGTCAATCATAGTGCGCTTAACGATCATATTAAGACATACTACGTGTTCCAAAAGTGACACATAGTAGGGAAAGCGAGGCTGATGACCTGCGGTTTCAAATTTGATCATTGAGGAAGAATCATCACCGTTCACACCAAGAGCAGAAAGCAAAGCCTTCCTTTGCGAAGGACAACTCTGAAGCACTTCCAATGCAGACATCACACAAGGAGTATGGCCCAAATCCTCGACAACTAAATAATTCTGGGCGGCTCGGGCATTTGGATTATGCCCCGAGTGCTTAAGTACCCCCTTAGGAATGCGAGGTGCAGCCTCAAGTTTATCTGTAGGTTTCTCAATGCGCAAAGGAGTTCCTGGTGGATTGGGTTCTTTGCCTGGGTTGGTTTGTGACGATCCATAATCTTTCGCACGAGTCACAACCTTGGAAGCATGGACCATGTTAATGCACCCACGAGCACTAGCCTCTGGTGGATCATTCTCACTAGATTGCTCCTAGGACTTCGAGTTCATGTTCTGGTTATGCGGTAAAGGGTTCGTTAGCATAGCTGGGCCTTGTGCTAAGAGTCTCGAAGCTTCATCAATTCTAGGGCACAAGTAAGTGAGGTGATCATCCTTACATAGCTTGCAAGGGAACTTAACCTTACGTTTCGCTTTCTTGTCCCCACCAGCATTCTGACCGTTCTTGTCATTATTGGAAGCATTCTCATTCCTATTCCCACCCTTTTGATTATTATTCTTACCCTTTTTCTTATTCCGTCCGGGTTGCTGGTTACCCTTCTGGTCCGACGATTGCATAGAAAGTACACTTGCCATTTGGGTGGGTTGAGAGGAATTCGTAGCTTGTCTCGAAGCAGACTGGTTGAGTGACAATTGACTAACTTGTTTTGCAACCGAATCTGTAGGTTTCACACTTGCACAACCCACAATTCCATCGGCATGTGGTCCAAGTTTGACCTTGGGATCGAAACTAGAATGAGGAGCATTGGGAATAATATCATACAACAAACCAGACTGAGCATAAATCAAGTCTAGTTCTTGCGCCCTAAAGATTGCTTGTTCCTCATTCTGCACTCCGAATGTAGAAACATCCTTCATGATATATGGCAATAAAGACTTGAGGAACCACTCGAGAAGGAACTCATGCGGTATAAAAGCTTTAATTAATCTCTTCCGTCTACGCCACTCCTAAATATGATCAGAAATATGGGTGGCTTTATCTTACCGAAATGTCGACAAGAGTTCAGTACCAACGTCATAGCGCACTGGTAGCTGGAATTGATTAAGAAAAGTCATCGTAATATCGTGGAACAAGGTAAAGGCTCCCTTTGGTAACTCTATATACCATTTCACAGCAGGCCCTGTGAGGGTGCGTTGAAATAGTTGCAAGCGGACTGAGTCCTGATGTAACGAATTCGAAGAGCACCAAAGGTGAAACGTGGTAACGTGTTCGCTCAGATCCTCTCCTGGTTTGCCTTCGAACTTAGGTATGTACGAAGGAAGCTTGGTAGGGACAGCCGGCCAAGCTGGGTCATGAGCCATGGGATCGTTCATAAGTCTCGATAAGTCAGGAAGGTTAAGCGTCGCGAGGAAAGGGAGCCTAGGATGATGAGGTCGATGGACCGCTCCCTAGTTCACATAGGTTTGAGCACCACCATGGCCTTGGCCATATTCCTCCTCCTGTCTGACCTGTATAAGGTGACGAAGAAGTACCATAGTAAGGTGGACCTTGACTAGTAGGAGCTACGAAGCCATAATTAGGAGAGTAAGCAGGTTGTTGATACCCGCCTCCGTAAGGTGAAGAAACCTGTCCATACTGCGGACCGTAATAAGGTCCATAGGTCATCGCATGCGATGTCCCATGGGACACTCCGTAGGTAGGAAGATAAGATATGGAAAGGGGAACATATATACCAGAAGTAGGTATATATGTCCCCGACGTAACAAGCTGACCACTATGAGCGGGGATATAGCCTCCCGTAGCAGCGGGTGGTATATGAACTTGAGACACAATCAGCCTAGTAACCGCAGTATGAATCTGACTCGTAGCCATATATCGGCTCGAAGGAACACGTGGGTAAAGTGGAGGATGTACATCTGAAGAACTCGAAACCGAGGACGAAGGAATCTGAGTAATAAGATATGTACTACCACCTATCTTCACCCGTCTTGGACCTGTTATCCTAATCGGATCACTAACCCTAGACCTAGGAGGGGGATGCGATGGAGCTTCCGCCACTGGGATGGAAGGTGCAATGTGACTAGTACTCCCAAACCTCTCCACAAGGTAAGGAATGGGATTGCCCCCAGGAATAGTGCTAGGCTCAAAGTCGGATTCAACATGAAATGTCAAATCGTGCATAGGAAAACTAGTCATAGCATAACTACCGTAGCTAGTGCTAGGAGGTTCAAAGTGAGTCTCGGCATCTTCCGGCATTCCATACCGGTAATGTGTCAACGGGGAATCATCCCTAGAGTGAGTAGGTCTATCATGCAAATATCCTATCTGGGAAATCACGGGACCGAACTCAGCTAGGTCAGGTGAAGGATCGTACATAGGAGTAAATTCCCCATCGTCAACACGAAGGAGAGGAGGTGGCTCAAGAATAGTCTCTGAATGATCCTCCATGGTGTGTGAATCAGTGTGTGACATAGTCAGCCTGGACTGTCTAGGTCTCTCTCCCAAAGGAGGAGGAGAAGTGGAAGGTGGAATTCCTACTAACCAATGAGAACGGCGTGGAACCGCACTCGAATCCACAATGACTCAACAAAAAGAAAAGACTCTCTATTTACGTAAACCCTAGGCCAACTAGCGTGCACAGAGCAATCACTAATAAAATCTAAAGCCAAATGCAAGCAAAAAATGGTTGGATAAGTGAGCTCCCAAATGAAGCAGGTATGTCTCACCTAGGAGAGGCCTGAGACTCCCATACACAACAAGCGGAGGTACGTAACCAATTATTGTGGCCCTCAGCTTCAACGCATAAAGCGACTGTGTTGTCTGACCCCAACCGGGCCGGGACACCTGCAAAATAACCTCTACAAGTACCCCCTCGATATCCTAGTTAAGGTCACTAAGGTCACCTCAATATAATCAAAGCTCAGGCAGACAGTCGCAGGCGGGATTGACCGTATGGGCAGGGTAGCAAAGCCCGAAACTCTCGAAAGAGCCCCCAGATATGAATACAATCCTGGAAATATCTATGGTGCTACTCAATTATGACTAGGGGTCATCCCAATCAATAACTAATCACACTGCCTCGTGCTTAACTCCCGTTTGAGAGGAGGATCCTGAGAACGATGGTTATACAAAGGATTTCACACACTCCCTGGACAGACACCTTGATGTTGTTGTTTAGTGATCTTGGAGAATTGACTTACAATGAACTATTCCAAAATCCTAAAACCTAAGCTTGTTGGTGCACCCTAGAAAAGAAAAGAGTGTAATTCATTTTAATTAGCGTTGATTTTAGTTGGTTTTATTACTCAAAAATAGGATATGGTCGTGCAACTAGTGGTGTTATGATGCAACATGAAGTAAAATGTACATCGTAACAATCAATGCAAATGCATTGTGTCCATGTAAACAGGGTATGCTACTATGTGTAATGCACAATTCTTCTTCAAATGATGAATGCAAATTTTTCCTATATGAATTCCTAACTAGTACTCCAAAGAAAATCTAGATCTAGTGCAAGTACAATGCAAAGTGCAAAATGCAATGCATTATGATAAGCAAATGTTTTTGGATTTTTTGAAAATATAAGAGATGCAAAAAGCAAAAGAATGATTCTACCACCCCCAGACTCTACAAGCACACATAGACATCATCCAAGCAAAGCACTAAGGTAAAAGAACTCTAATGCACTAATCTCAAACAAAAAATCGAAAATGCCATGACAAGAACTTACCTAAAAAAAAATTTAGGCTAAAAAAAACGTTTCCAGTCAGAACCAGAGGTCAAAACAGACTCAGGCAGTGCCAAAGGAGACTCAGCAACTAACAACATTCACCCAGCAACCAATTAAATTCCACAAAAGGGAAAAAATCCAGGGTATACGTGACTGTTTGCAGTAAACCCACGTGTATACGCGGAAATCACAGAGGAAACCGCGTGTATACGCGACTGTAAATCAAAAACCTGCTTATAGGAAGAAAATGTGCATAAAAACAAGGCAAATAGACAGAATGAGACAGAATTCACTCCAATCAGACTCTACCAGGCACACATGCCCCCAGACCCGACACAGAAACAAGAGAGAAAGAGCAATTCAAATACATTGAATGCTGATAAAATCACCCCCAAAGGACAACTACTAGGAACTCCCTAGCGGAGTCACCAATTCTGTTACGGAGAGAAATTCCTATGGCTTGGGGTACCACAACAGACAACTTTGACTCCAGAAATCAATCTTTCCCAATATGCAATAGAAATAAAATGTCTAACACTAAACGATCAGACCTCGTACCTTATTTCGGACGGTTGAAGTAGATCCCCATTGAGCTTTCCAATCTTCAGCTTGAATTGATATAATACTTCCTCAACAACAAGTAAACAATACAAGCATACTATATATCATGGTGTTAGATCTATTCTAGCATATATAATCAATAATGTAAAAGTCGCTTGACATATTCCAATGGATACAACATTCAATCAAATATACATCATTGGACAGGAAAAGATAGTTCTTATTAATATAAATCAGAGATTACAAGATAGATACAACCTCTGACAGCATGTCTATGAACCTGAGAAACTGAATCCCCCACATGGGCCTCCACCACCTCAATCCACCATCTCACGATAGCAAGCTCACTAGCAAAAGGAAAGCTTGGGAAGAACACAACAGTGCTCCAAAGGGACAAAGGGATGCAGACTCGAGCATAAATTCCGGCAACAATGGACTATAGTTCATTGCTTTCAATCTCTCTATATGCCTTCAATGTACCAAAGGGTTCCTTATATAGCTTCACAAAGGGATAATGAAGGGTCAAATCCGAGTGATCTAAAGGCATATGGAAGGCCAGGAGTTAAATGAGTCGGATCCATGTCAAGGAAAACTCCAAAAGGATTTGGACTATGCACACATCCTGATGTACGCAGTTATAGGGGTCAAACCCGCGTATGTACGCAGTTATCAGGTAAAAATCCGCGTATATCATTTTTATATAGTTTTAGGGATGATCAAGGAAACATCAAAGGATAAAATATGGTCCATGGGGTCTAAAGAGTCTGCAGCGGGACAAGGGAAGGCCATACAAAGTGTGATTCACCTAGAGTGGTGAAATATGCTAAGTTCTGACTATCTATTGCAACTTCCTCACAAGTTCACAATTAGAAAATCCAGCATGTCCAAGGATTGTGTAGATTGTTTATATCTAGATTGCACTTTTGGTAGGGAATCATTTAAGATGCCAAGAAAGCATGAAACATCGATGATCCATTCTTTGAAATTGAATTTTAACACAAGACGAGCGTAAGCCATTGGAGAATACTAGATTTAAGTCTTCTAAATTTATATTGGGTCTTGCAAAAATGGAAAAAGAGATACAATAAGAGGGAAATACATCATCATAGAAAGTACAAAGAGAAGAGCAGAACAAATGGCCCTAAAATACCCATAAAACAAAAGATGATAAAGTTACATGAATTCTAGAGAAGAGCAAATAGCCCTAAAATCACCCATAAAGATTCGTCTGGGGGAAGCAGTCACAAAGGTTAGAAATATCTTTTGATGTCCATGTGTATAGAATCACAAGGAATTTTATATTATTGTTAATCAACTCATATAAGTGCAGTATTGTCAAATGTTTGTTGAAGTCTCTAGTTAGTAGCTTGCTATGAAAAAGATATTGTATATTGTTTCTGTTGTGCTTCTTTTTAAAATATCATGTTACCTTGTTACAGACAGGGCACTATTAACAATGAGACTCTAGAGTACTTCATAGGAAGGAACTTTTTGTTTCTAACAATGCTTGGTATTGATAAGGAGCGTCTATGTTTCAGGAAGCATTTACAGAATGAAATGGCTCATTATGCTGCAGACTATTGGGATGCAGAAATAGAGTGTTCCTATGGATGGGTTGAATTTGTTGGTCTTGCTAACAGATCTGCTTACCACTTGAAGGTGCACAGAGTAAGTTTTCAAAGTAAATTTTGAGTTATTTAATAATATTTTTTTTGAAGTCACAAGTTTTAAATGCAAGTTATAATATTTAAACTTGTAAAAGTGTAATGGAACAAGAAAAGAGTGTTTTGCCTATTGTGGCTCATGAAACATATCCAGAACCCATGGAGGTAGAGGTGATTTATATCAATGAATTCCTTCATTTTGTTATTTATATTGGTACAGACAGTTTATAGCTTGTTTTTGTGAAGAAATTAGTTATAACTCTGGGAAAGAGAGAGTTGGGGTTGGCATTTAAGAAGAATCAAAAGATTCTTATTGAATATTTAGAGGTCAATACTATATTTATGTTCTTTCTTGCACTTGTTGATGGTGTATGTTTCTATTTACCCACCATGCACACTTAATTTGGTCAATTTGGCCTTGTTAAACCATTATCCTAAGTTTTATTGACTTAATTGGAATCAAAGGAGCATTGTATGACATCAACATGAGCACACCCACACCTACCTTCAGTCAAGGAGGCCAACTAAGCCTTCTCCTTCATTTGGGGAGGCTAACTGGAGCACTCCGAGAGTGATTTGAGTGTCATAAATGCACCTAATTGTTAACTGATGGTTACAATCAGTTAAGTTGAGTGGTGAAGGTGCCTCCATTCATTATTTTATTAATATTTAATGAACTGGAGCCAACAGGGGCACCTCCAACCACCTCTGATGACTAGTTTGACTTTAGTTAACCTCATCAGGGTTCATTGGAGTTAATGATGCACTACCACATGTTGGTTGGCATGCAGTGACATGTGTTTGACCTACTTTAAGTTAGACTCAGTAATTCATTGCACTCAACCTTCAATTAGGCCTCAGTTGAGTCAATAATCACTTGATCAGTTGGTTAACTAGTGTGTTTACTGTGGCTTACAGTCAGTTAATCTACATCCACTCATTCAATTCGAATGACCTCCTAGGGAATTCGAATTGTCTTGGAATTCATGCATATTGCATGCTAATCGTATTTTATTATTCATTATTCATTGATTATATAGAGATGCTACTTCCATTGCAGCACCATTTTGCCAATTTTATGCTTAATTATCTGAATTCTTTGTGATACTGTGTTTTTCAGTCCCTATACCACTATGACAAATTAATATGGTATCAGAGCTCATGGTGGGACGAAGCTCATATCTCTCAAAAACATGGTTTTTGACAGATATTGCATGAAAAATGAAGCAAAAGTTAAAAATTCCAGCACTGCACCAGAAGCCAACGCTTACCACTTAATACCCCATGTAAAGAAATTGTTGACCAAGCTTGCTTGATCAACTATGCTGGGTGTGATGAAAGCCTAAAATGTGCAGCCTATCCAACCTTACGGTGGCCCTTTTTTTGTGATTTGTAGGTTTTAACAGGTGAAAGCATTCACTCAAGAAATTTGAAATGGCTTCTTCAGTATAACTCTTGACTCCGTTCAATTTCCATTCATGGAAAGGAGACATGGAGATCCATCTACGTGACAGAGGACTCTATAGGGTCACTATGGGAACTGAAGAAGAGCCTGCTTCTATGACAAACAAATCTATATTATTGAACAAGAAAGATGAAGCATTCAGATTCTTGTGCCTCTCTATTTCCCAGGATCTTCTTTTCCATCTCTCGACATTGAAGACTCCAAAGGAAATTTAGGACAAATTGGAAACCTTGTATGGAAAACAGGATGATTTGAGAGTACACCAGCTTGAAAACGAGTTGATGTCTCTCCATCCTTCCAATTTAGAGACCTTAAATGATTTTTTCACAAAGTTCAAGCACATTGTCTTACTGTTGAAGCTATGTAAGGTGGAGAAGGAGGATGATCAACTCATCCTTGCCATTCTCTCCAAACTTGGAGCTGATTATTCGGTGTTTGTTTGTACATTCTGTGTGGGGAATATCACAACCCCTAGAGGGAATATTCCTTCTCTCAGTTCCTTCATTTAGTCCCTAACAAGTGAACATGATAATCTTGTCCAGATGGGGATCATCAGATCCTCCCATGATCAAGCCCTCTATGTCTTAGGGCCCAAAGATCTGAAGGGTCAAGGAAAGAAGTAGAAGAATCCAAAAACCAAATTCGAAGCTCCTAATCCTAAAGTTGAAAACCAGCAGCATGAAGAGACTTCCGACTCGAAGAAGAACAAAATAAAATGATATCATGGGAAGGAAAAAGTCAAGTGTTCATACTACAGGAAGGGCTTCCACCTTGAACATGCCTGCATGAAAAAGAAACTTGATGAAGCTACTTCTCTTCTTGAGAAAAATTAGACCAATCTTCTAGAAAGCTTTCGGAGGAGAGATTAGCAAGATCAGGAACCACAGCATGAAAGAGGTCATGCCCTCATGGAAAGCACTTCAAAGTCCAAAGCACTCTTGATATATTTTGGAGCTTTGAACTAGATGATGGATGAAAGAGACTCCTTCTCATCTTTGGAGACCAAAAAATCCATTGCCATACACATGGGAGATGACTCAACACTCATATCCGAGGGACAAGGTACTATAGATCTTGAGCATGGTTATTTTTCCAATGTTTTGTATGTACCAACTCTTGCATCAAACCTCCTAAGTGTTTATCAAATGACACATATGGGAGTGCCCAAGAGAGTCTCCTTTAGCTCGGATGATGTATAGATCACTAAAATTGCATCCGAAAAACTTGTAGCAAAAGGCCTTGCAAACCATCATGCAAAAGCCTAAGAGTTCTCCCATTTTGTGGCGGATGCAAAGCCCACCGCATTGCTGACTCATGGAAATGAAGTTAGTAGGCTGTGGCATGGGAGGTTCAGCCACCTAAACTTCAAATACTTGCATCAATTATAGAAGAATTCTATGGTTGAAGACATCCAGGTCATCAAAGCTACCACTGGAATTTGCAAGGGCTGTGTTGTTGGAAAGCACCTTGAGCATAAGTTTGATCGGGGGAAGGCAAGCCGAGCATCATGCATCTTGGGACTGATACATTCTGATATCCATGGGCCCATTCCTATCACATCCATTAATGGATCAAGGTACATTATAACTTTCATTTATTACTTTTCCATATACACATGGGTCTTTTTTATCAAAAAGAAGTTGAAAGTCTTGGAAAAATTCACTGAATTGAAGGCCTTGATTGAGAATGAATCTAGCCAAAAGATAAAGATCTTAAGATATGGTAATGGTGGGGAGTATGTAAGTAATGATTTCCTACATATATTTTCTCAAAGTGGTATTCAGATCCAGCATTCAGTCCCCTACACTCTCCAGCAGAACGGTGTAGTGGAGAGGAAGAATCGGTCTCTCAAGGAGATGACCACGTATATGTTGGAATCAAAGAAGTTGGCTGCAAATTTGTGGGAAGAAGCCATGCATTCTATAGCATATATTCATAACAGAGTGCCATACTCATCCATGAAAGGGAAGACCCATTCCAAAGCATACTTTGGACACAATCCGGATGTGTCGAATCTGCGGGTGTTTGGGTCCACTACATGGGCCCGAATTCCACTTGATAAAAGGAGGGCTTTGCAACCGCAAAGCATAAAATGTCTATTTATTGGACATCCTGATGAATAAAAAAGGTTTCAAGCTTCTAGATATTGAAACAAAATATATCATCTTTGAAAGGAGTGTCTTTGAAAATCCTATTCTACTGAATATTTGGATGATGTAATTGGGGGTGATGACCCTGATTTGGATCCTATGATTTCTGATATCAGTGAACACCAAAAATCAAATGCTGAATCAAAATGTGAAGTACAAAATCATCTCCCAACTTGGGCCCGACAGACACTCTTCTCCGCAAGAGATAACATTGGAAATCCGAATGATCCAAGGAGAACCCAGTCTAATTTCCAAAGAGCGGGTATTTACTCTCTTGTATTGATTATTTGATATATGAATATTGTTATTTGACGATAGTTTCATACCCTAATTCTTACTACCATGCTTTGAAATATCCGAGTTGGCAAGTTGCCATTAATGAAGAGATGAATTATCTTCAGAAAAACACCACTTGGGAGGTAGTTTCTCTTCCTCAGGGGAGGAAATTCGTTCAATGGAAGTGGGTGTTTCAGACTAAGGTTGCTGATGATGGAAGCACCTATAAATATAATTCAAGGCTGGTAGGAAAATGTTTCTCCCAGGTCCAAGGTGTGGACTACCTTGAGACTTTTGCATCGGTTGGAAAAATGGACTCCATCCGCCTAGTTTTGGCAATTTCTGTATCTAAGCATTGGGAAGTGCATCATATGGATGTTATGTATGCCTTTATACATGGAGATATTCATGAGTAGATATACATGAAGCATCCTAAGGGCTACATTTCTGATCCATATTTGGTTTGCAAGCTAAAGAATTCACTATACGGGTTAAAACAGGCCCCAAGAGAGTGGTATTCCAAGATGGATGCCTTCCTTCTCTCGCAAAACTTTCAAATGTGTAAATCAGATATGAATGTGTATATACAAAAGTATTATGGTAATTTGATTATTATTTTTTTATATTTTGATTAATTACTGATTACAGGTAGCACAGTTACTTCTATTTCAGTTATCAAAACTGGTCTCCACAATCCATTTGAAATGAGCGATTTGGGGCTCTTGAAGCAATTTCTGGGGCTCGAAATTGAGCAAAATTTTGATGGGATAATGGTAACTCAGTCCAAATACATATCAGGCATGTTAGTCAAGTTTAACATGGCTGAATGTAAGGCTTCTCCATTCCCTTTCCTTTCAGCGATTAGCCTTGAAGAAGGAAAAAGCACACCTCCCATGGACTGCACTATTTATCGACAGCTGATAGGTAGCTTGCTCTACTTGACTCATTCTCAGCCTGATATATGTTATGCCATGAATTCTGTGTCAAGATACATGCAGAATCCTCATGATCTTCATTGGAAGGCAGCCAAGAGGATTCTCCAGTATATTCAGGGAACCAGGACCTATGACATTCACTATGTTGCAAACTCCAAGCTAGAGCTAGTTGGTTACATAGATTCCGATTGGGTGGGTGATTCTATTAATAAAAATTCTACTTTAGGATATGTATTCATGTTTTTTGGTGGACCCATTTTCTGGTATAGCAAAAATTAGGCCGCCATAGCATTGTCTTCAGTAGAGGCCGAGTACCGAGGAGCGGTGAATGCTTGCATCCAAGCTGTTTGGTTGCAAGGAATTCTTTCAGAGTTTGATCTTGGTAGTACTTTTTCCACTGTCCTCTTTTGTAGCAATAAAAGTTCTATTAAGATATCCACAAATCCAGTTACCAAGCAGAGGACCAAGCATGTAGAGATACACATGCACTATATCAGGGAATTAGTTCATGACATGACCATCCTTCTACAATACTGCTCAACTGATGAGTAGATTACAGACATCCTCACCAAGAGATTTTCACAAAAGAAGTTCACTTATCCCCATTCACTATTAGGGGTGAGTTCATCAAGGTCATCAGACTACTTTCAGTGTTCAGCTTGAAAGGTGGTTTTCCCACTAGGTTTTCCCTCTTTTCCTCACTTAGATTTATTTTTGAGCATTGTCTAAGTTTCATTATTGTATAGGGTGACCTATGGCCTTAATTTCCAGGGCCCTAGCATTTCATGAACTTTATGTTTCTACTTCTCCTAAGTATAGCTTAAGGGGGTTATTGGAGACATTTACCCACCATGCACACTTAATTTGGTCAATTTGGACTTGTTAAACCACTATCCTAAGTTTTATTGACTTAATTAGCACTAGAGGAGCACTGTATGACATCAACATGAGCACACTCACGCCTACCTTCAGTCAAGGAGGCAAACTAAGCCTTATCCTTCATTTGTGGAGGCTAACTGGAGCACTCTGGGAGTGATTCGAGTGTCATAAATGCACCTAATTGCTGAATGATAGTTACAATCAGTTAAGCTGAGTGGTGAAGCAGCCTCCATTCATTATATTGATTATTTTATTAATATTTAATGAATTGTAGTCAACAGGGGTGCCTCCAACCACCTCTAATGGCTATTTTGACTTTAGTTAACCTCACCGGGGTTCATTGGAGTTAATGATGTGCTACCACTTGTTATTTGGCATGCAGTGACATGTGTCTGAGCTACTTTTAGTTAGACTTAGTCATTCATTGCACTCCGACATCAGTTAGGACTCAGTTGAGTCAATCGACACTTGATCAGTTGGTTAACTAGTGTGTTTACTGTGGCTTACAGTCAGTTAAGCTACACCCACTCATTCAACTCGAATGACCTCCTTGGGAATTCCAATTGTATTGGAATTCATGCATCTTGCATGATCATTGTATCGTATTATTCATTATTCATTGATTATACAAAGCTGCTACTTCCATTGCAGCACCATTTTTCCAATTTTATGCTTGATTGTTTGAAATCTTTGTGAGACTGTGTTTTTAGTCCCTAGACCACTGTGACAAATTAGTAATGTATGCTGCGGGAGGAAAAAAATAAAATGGTTTTTTCTTTTTTCCAAGTTTTAGTTAGCTTGCTTGTTAATGTTATCTTGCTTCTGATGGTTGCTTTTGTGGCAAACTTCCTGCTAGGACATGAGTGAAGTAGAAGCAATGGAGCTTAAAGATAATTTGGAGTCTGAAGGCAAGGAACCATTTCAAGTTTGCACACTTGGCCAAAATATCACTCTGATTAAGGACACGGCATCTATATCTAAAGAAATAAAAAAAGAGCACCAGAGAGTTTTCACACCTTTTTTGATTAAGCCATCATTTGGAATTGGTAGAATCATTTACTGGTTGTATGAACACTACTTTAATACATGACCAAGAAAGGCTAGTGATGAACAATCCAAAATTTTCAGTTTCCCACCATTATTGGCACCTATAAAATGCATGGTGTTCTCTCTGGTGCAAAATGAGAAATATGAGGTAACAACTCAACTTATTTCAAAGTCATTGACTGGAGCAGGCATATCCCACAAGATAGATACAAGAGGCACTTCCATTGGCAAGAGATATGCAAGAACATATGAGTTAGGTGTGCCATTTGCAATAACGGTCAACTTAGAAACATCAGTAACCATTAGAGAGAGAGACTTGAAAGAGAAAATACAAGTTTCAGTGGAAGAGGTGGCTTATGTTGTGAAGGAGGTGATAGAGGGCCATATCACATGGGAAAATGTGCTTTGAAGATACCAAACTCAAATAAACAACACCGCAGATGATTAGTTTCAGTGTAATTTAACAAATGATCTTATGGAAAGGTGCTTCCCTTTCCCTCCAATTTGCAAAATGAAAAGCTCACACTTATAACTTATCTATCTATTTTACTTCAAATCATACAAGGTGCATTTTTATGGTGCCCTTCAGTATCATTTGAACATTATTTATTACTAGTTGGCTAGTAATTACTCATTCTTTTTGTCTAGTGAAGAGTTTGATAAAAATTGTTTTGCAAAAAAAAAGGTTGTTTTCCTGTTTGAGAAGTGTTCTCGACACAAATATCCAAATTTTCTAAGAGATGCCTCCCTCCTGACCTTATTTCCTAGTTAAAGGGAACTTATATGAAGCTGTGAAAATTTTCTGTAAAAGGGGTCTAGCAAGACTTCCCTATTCATAACACAAGAATAGATTTCTGATTGTATCCATTAGGACTTGTGTCTCTTTTATGCCAAGAAAGTGGACTTGCCATGCAGTGAAGTTTATTTCTTAGTTAAGGTTGCATATATGTCATTAAATATTCTAACTAACTATAGATATTTGGTTGTGCATAAATTGTTCCAAACTAAGGTTGCACATATGTCATTAAATATTCTTACTAACTATACATATTTGGCTATGCATAAATTGTTTCAAACAGCTTAGATTGAATTTTGGGTGATAAATTGAGGATAGCCCTAACATTTCATGTTGAAGAGTGCGAGAAACATTATTCTAGATAAGTGGGAATGTTTCTGAATATCACTATGATAGTATTTATGTTTCCCGTTGTGGAAAATTCACAAAAGAGAAAAAAAATTCCAACTCGACTTTTGCAAAATTACAGTAGTCAAAAGGATTTTTAATAGTTTTGGAATCAAAACATTTAAAAACAGATATGTGTATTTAAATATCTCTTGGGTGATTGATAGAAAATATTAATTAGAAGTAGATAAAAGTAAGTTCTTTGCCTTTTTACGTAAGTGCAATCCATGTTTGAGACAAAACACTTCATCAATAGGGATCTAAATGGTATCCAAGTCCAAAATACAACATGCATGATGCTACAAGATAATATCCTATACATATCACTAATAAACATGATCAATCATCAAACTCATCCCCATTTCTTGAAATGGGATCTTTGTTACACCCATTTCTCAACTGGGTTTTCCCTACTTATAAACAAAAGGGTTGCTCTAAGGATTCTGGAACAGACCTAATATCCTGAGCATATGGCAGCCCTACAAGCAATCAAAGAACAACAATGAATGGTCTTAGTTCCAAGTCTGGGCACATAGAAGTCACCAATAGCCATGGGGAAGGAATAAGGACCAAGAGTTTGATATAGGTATCTTAATGAAATATTATGAGCATCTAACTATCAACATGAAATCTCTTATGGTCATTTTTATGATAGCATCCATTATTTTCTTCAATGGTAGACTATTCAAGTCAAGTCCACAATGTTTCTAATTATTAGGTCTTATCTTCCTACAAACAACTATCACTCATTTCTGAGTATATGAGAGTCCCTTGGGAATCATAATAGCCATAAATCCTTGATCCTGTAGCAACAACAAAAACGTCATAAAATTCTGGGAAGTAAATCATTGTTCATGATTATGAGATAATGGTTACGACAATATTTGATATCCTGCAACCATAGGAGAATGAATAGCCACCATTGGAGGATGAAATGTATGCAAATTTCCTGGCGCTTACCTCAAACCAACTCAACTTTCCAGAAGAAATTTGTGCTTCCAAGCAAATAAATTCTCATTAACTAATTTTCATGCTACTTGAAACGTAAAATTCCTCTTCAGGTATGCATGCCTACATTTACATTTACATTAAGTGACTAATAGCATAGAGATATAAAGTGAATTTATGTTCTGTAGGTTCACTTATTCTTATCTACACGGATGCTAGGTTTCTATGCAAATCTATTTGGACATAAAACCAAATTCTCCTTTCTATAGGAAGATATACATGAGGTAGTGGGGTTGCCTCCTTATTTAGCATCAATGGGTAGTCCATATATGGCCATCTACCTTTGTAGAGGCTGATGTTTATATGCTATCGATGGTGAAAAGTACAAAGATGAGAAGGGAAGATTTGATTTTGATTTCCAGTCCTTTGTTTCCTACAATGTTGCATGCAGGTACACATTGAGTTCTTTTCTCATCCTAGCAACAATAAATAGTCCTCTATCACTTTGTAAAAATGGAAAAAGTAATATCGGATGAACAAAAGAGTACTAACATGCATAAATTCCAATGAAGAAAATGGAAAATAAAGAGTGGATGTCCATGAATTTGAGACAAATTAGTTTGGTATTTTGAACAAAACTTGAATACCCTTCTTTCCCTATTCTTGAGAGACTATGAATTATTTCTCAAGGAAGACAATCATGGAACTATGGATGAATAGGGTGTTGAGTCTTGAGCATAAGATGCAAATAGTAGAATATGAGGAACCAATAAATTCAGGGGATCACCGAAATGAAGATTCTGGATATTTTTTGGGTTTTGAGGAATCCAACCTGACTAAGGTCCATTCACAAACATTTCCCTTCAGTGTAAGTATCTAAACTCATGAATTATTTTCTTGTTATGCATTCCCATGAAGTTGTTATTCTAGTCCTTGGACTATTTTGGACAAACTGTCGTGTTGATGGCTTGTTTTGGTAAGATCATGATACAATGTTATTATAATAAACTATGAAACACAATAGCCTGTGGGAAGAGGATATTACTATTTCAATCATCACTTGCTCCTCAAGAATTCATCCTTACTAATTTTTTTTTTCAATTCCTAATGAGAGGTTGAGTAACTCAAATTTTGTCTTATACACCAGGTAAGCATATTCTGCAGCTCTGCCAGATTCTGTTTCAATTAAAGAAATTGAGAATTCTATTCCATTTATTTCCAGTCCTTCACCAATCCGAGTGAATAGTTCATATCACAATTCACCAATCCATATTCACTTAGATGGTGAGGAAACTGAGGATACAAAGGATGCCATTGCCCATACAGAATCAATAAGTCCCAGAGTTAATGTGCAACAATGGGGTATTTAGAATATGATGGATTTGGAATCAAGTGAAGAAGGTAAAGTAAGCTCAGAGCGAAAATCGGTTGGAGGGACACTTAGTGGGGACAGAAGAAACAATTTCTAGGGACACTTTTGAAGGAATCTTAAATACGCTGTCAAGGACGAAGGAAATTATTGACAGAGCATTGCGTCATGCTATTGACTGTGCAAATTATAGCCTTATTGTTGAGGTAAGCTTGATATCTGTTATTTTCCAGTATGGTAAACAAGCAACTCATTTTATTTTTGCTTACTGTGGTTTTTTACTTTTGGAAAATTAATGATGAAAATTTTGAAGGATTAGAGTGAAGAATAAATATCTTGCATGTGGATCATTTTTGCGTTCATAGTGACTTATGAGAATCCTATACATTTGGGTATTTTTCCCTGCATTAATTTATTTGTCGATGTAGTTTGGTCATTCATTGCACACTAATAAATTCATCTTATTTAATTTTGTTAATTATATCCTCATCCTTATCTTTTATAATATTGTAATTTCCTAAAATGTTTTCCAAAAGAGCCCAAGTTTTTGCCTTAAAAAATGACAACATTTTAAAAAGTCTAAAAAGGTAACCAAAAGGAAGCATCATGGCCTGCTAGCATAGAATATATGATTATTGATATCAATATATTAACATTGATACACTTTGTTTCTTATGTCTGGGAGGGTACGATTCCCTTCATACCATATATGCATTGATACTACTTATAGAATTGGAATAATTATGTAGACTATACATTTGAACCTTGTGTTGGAATTTTTATGCTCACGGCCTTATAAAGTAGTGAATGCATGTGATGTGTGATGTCCTTAATCTATGCAATGTGTCTAATCCATTTATAATAATCCAACTATTAATTAAAATTCATGTAAATAAACTAATAAATATTTGTAAAGAATAATTCATCATACTTTTATTTATATGTGCAAGAGGCTAGGAAAATAATTTTGATTTGTGAGCAAATGGCCATGTAAAAACTAGTCCAAAAGGAATTGTTTTAAGGAGGCTAATAGGTTCAAAAAGTGACAAAATAGACACCCACTATTATCCCCAACCAGTATTATAATTTTCCTTAAGAAATTTACTCCTCCTCCTCAAGGAGGCATAAGTGTAAATCTCACCAATTGTAGGCTAAATGTCCAAATAATCCTTGCTTATAAAACCCAAGTGCTCTATCCACCTACTACCATTACACGATTTCTTTAGTATTCTTCCAACAAAAAATAGCTTTGTAACTTATAAAGTGACACCACAACATAAGATAATAAAATCAAATCCAAATTCTATTGATGCCATGACTTCTCAAAGAGCGAGTGTACAATGAAGTTGCACACAATGTGAGGTTGAAATGAGGATACCCTGTAGGAGTCTAGTTTCTAAGAGCATTGGGAAAATTGTGCCATATATCGTGGGGCACCAATACGGCCTCCAAGGAGTGTTCATGTATCACTTTATTTTGTAAAGAAAGGGATTCATGTTTTAGTGTATGTAATTGCATTGCATCATTTGAATTGATAACCATCTTATGGTAGTCTTCTTCTATAACAATAATTTGCAACAATTAAGTTTTTTGAACCATGAGATTTGAGTTGAATTCAACTTGTTTGTAAAATTATTGAGCTTGAGTCGACTTAATGATCCCATAAATAAATGACGAGAAATATCTTAGTTGGACATCCCAACATAATGATTGTGGTTCCAACAAACATAATGAGCCAACAAAAATTGAATACATACAATTCACTTGCCAAATCATGTTATTTCCATTAAACTATGAAAAATGTATCATAAAAAAATTGGGATAGTCAATTTTATAAGGTTTACTTCTAGTTTGAGTCTAAATACTACCCATATTTCATGTAGGAACACAGAGTGTATCCTAGAGGTATCTCTACATTATAGGGTCTCCAAACTAAGGTCACACACATATTTACTCTGACATTTGGATTAAGCAAATTGATATTGATTGTTGCATGCTTGGGTTTTGTATTTTTGTTCTAGTTCTTCATTTAACTTCTGAATTTTACTTTTCATTATTTATTCTTTTTCTCAACATTGCCTCGAAATGCATATGTTTGAAGTGACTACTATGAAGTAATAAAAAGAAACTTGATTTATCTTTATGAGTTTTGCTACAATAAACTTGATTCTCTACACAGTTACAACAAAAATCCAACTTGTTGCAGAGGCTTTGGGCACTTTTGCATGAGTCCGGTCATGAAAACAACCTCAATCTTCGTTCACATGCATCTTTTAGGCTAAATTAGCTGTAAATAGTCATGACAATCACCCTAAGATGAATTATGGGAAACACATGAAAGCTGAAGAATAGTAAAATACTACTTTTGGGCATAATTCCCCCTAATATAATCCACACGGACTATTCTAGGTGTCTCTCTGATGCAATTTGCATGTGAAGGGACTCTCCCTGTGGGAGGGAGATGTCAGAGGATTTCACTGGGTGTTATACCTTAGCTTTAGTGATTGAAGTTGATTTATCCCTGAAATAAGGCTTAAGCATCAAGACCCGTGATAGACTCACTATGCAGAGATGATAGTAGCAGTTTGTGAGACTTTAGTTTTGAGCTCGTGCATTGAATTTTTTATTTCTGAGTGAATATAAGAAGATGTGATTGAGAGTTCATATTTTTACTTGCTGTTTGTATTTTCAGATTGTATGTGTATGCAGGTTTAGTGTTTAGACTTTGTTGTTTTGAGAGATGTTAGTAGTTTTCAGTTTCCTAATTGATAGGGTTTAGTTTCTGAGTGCATATCTGTGTACCCTGTGCTGAAAATTAACATGGTAGCATAACATGTTATCAAACATCTTCTAGGAGCTGTGTATGGAGTGGGATTTTCCCTGTGGGAGGGAGATGTCAGAGTATTTCACTGGGTGTTATACCTTAGCTTTACTGATTGAAGCTGATTTATCCCTGAAATAAGGCTTAAGCATCAAGACCTGTGATAGGCTCGCTATGCAAAGATGACAATAGGATTTTGTGAGACTTTAGTTTTGAGCTAGTACATTGAATTTCTTATTTCTGATCAATATGACAAGATGTGATTGAGAGTTCAGATTTTTACTTGCTGTTTGTATTTTCAGATTGTATGTGTATGCAGGTTTAGTGTTTAGACTTTGTTGTTTTGAGAGATGTTAGTAGTTTTTAGTTTCCTAATTGTTAGGGTTTAGTTTCTGAGTGTAGATTTGTGTATCGTGTGCTGAAAATTAACATGGTATCATAGCATGTTATCAAACATCTTCTAGGAGCTGTGTATGGAGTGGGAATCTCCCCGTGGGAGGGAGTTGTCAGAGGATTTCATTGGTTGTTATACCTTAGCTTTAATGACTGAAGCTGATTTATCCCTGAAGTAAGGCTTACGCATCAAAACCTATGATAGGTTGTTGGGTTTGATGCCCCAGTTTCCATAGGAATTGGAGTGTTGTTTGTGCATGAGAAATCCATTTTCAACTTGTGATAGGTTTTGCTTATTGATTTGTTTTCACCCTGACATCTTTGGTTGAGATGTTTTCTACGAGTTTTAGGGATGGCTAGTCTAGGTCTTAGAGAGTGTGATCTATTGGAAGGTGCCACAATATTCACTCCTTGGAAGTGTAGATATCAGATGTTGTTGGAGGAGGTTAATCTTTGGTGTTTTGTTGATGAGAAGGTTATAGTCCCTACTGATCCCACATAGTTTGTGGAACAAAACAATGAAGTGGACAAAGCAAAGAAAATTATCCTTGATTTTGTGAAGGTCCATTTGATCCCTCATTCCACTAAGAAGTTTTTTTTTGTTGGTTAAGTTCCCTTCCTTATTATCCTTTTGGTTCATATAGAAATCTGTTATATATATTGAGCCTAGATTCTTTTGGGATTGACCCTTTTTACTTTTGAATAGCATGTATATAAATTTTATCCATATAAATATTACAATGTTTTTATTTAACTTTTGCCACTATAAATCTTATAAATCAAGTGTAATATGTACTTTTTCTATCATACTTGGGCATGATGAATCCAAATGTTGGATAGAACTAGAGCCATTGAATGAAACCATGTAGTAGCACAAAATTTCAGTGCCCGAACCTTCTTCTACTAAATTACATGCACTATCTACTAAAGCCTTATAAACATATTCAAACAATCGAATATCTAATTATTGCACCTCACACCATATGATTCAATCTCATGAGATGCATCCTTATACATCTAATAGTAGCATTTTGCAGATTGTAGTTGGTGACTCTACACAAGTTGATGTTTTAGGATGAGACACTATGCAGTTCACTAATTGATGTATCAATGTTGTTCTCCTTTTTCTTGAAATATTTGCTAATATACTCATTATTTATCAAATTTTTCAATTTGGTGATTGAAATACATGAAATTTAGACCTCATTATGTGGTCATTATGTGGTCAAATTTAGACCTAGTAGGGATGATCATAGTCCTCAATTGTGTGCGTTTGATGGTTTTTATCATTCACATTTAATATTTAAAGCTTTTATGAATATTTTTGGGGAGTTGTGAATATATTTGTGAAGCTTATTTCCCAACTAGGCTCCTCTACATTTATACTGAAGCCATCGTTCACCTAATTAAAGTAGCACCAAAAAATATTGTTGGTTTCTTATGGATTCATAGCACATTGTGCATCAATAAGAATCATAGAAAAAATGTAAACTTGGTATTAGACAGAGCTAAGATCTTACAAAATCTACAAAATGGACCATAGCTATTTGAAAAGACACATTTCTAGTAGGTTTTCTAGCAGTAATTGAACTAATAATTCAGATCTGTAGTTTGAGGGAATTTACACATACATTAATTAATATTCGAACTGTAACTCTGCACTAATAAAGAACATTGAAAATAGTTCTGAAATAATTTAACATCATTTCTGAAATCAACTTAACATCAACTAACATCTTTTTGAAAACATTATTTAACATCAACTTGATTTACAACAAGAAATAATTCATAGTTGATGTAGAAACCTAATTCTCTCTAAATTTACATCTATCTTTACAACTTAGTTTCTCTTAGGTAAGCCCTCCATGTGTTGGATTAAACCCAAAGTGAGGGAAGTAGTTGCTTTGGTGACAATGATAACTCTTCTCAAGAATGAAGAATATGGATGGTGTCAAAATATCAGGAATCTCAAATCATCCTTTCTTTCCCTTGATTTTGGTCATGTCTATAGAGAATACAATAAGAAGGCACATGGCTTATCTAAGGAGGCACTCTCTATGCAATCTGGCCTCTTATAGTTCACTGAAATATGTGAAAGTGAAATAGTGGAGAATGGATCGATGAAGCTCTTTTAATTTGATCTTGACCTACTCTCTTTGACATCTTTGATGTTTATTTTTTCAAGAGTATGACATAATTTAGATTTTTCACATCCTTTGGATGTCTGAGGAAGACGCTGATCTCCTCTTCTATCAGTTTCTTGGCAGGTCCATAAGTGCCTCCTTGTATAAGCCATGACTAGGTTCTTCTCGTATTCCCTTGGAGACATATTTTTAAGTCAGGATGAAGATGGGATGTATTCCTTGGTATTTTGATCTTGGTGGTGAAGTTGGTTATCTGACCTCTCAATGTAGCTATCTGGAAGAGTCTCTAAACTAGATGTCTTTATATGAATTTTGATAATTCATTTTTGTCATATTATAACCTTAAAAAAAATTGTATGCATCCTATTATATGCCCCTTTCTTACAACCTAAAAGGTGACCAATCCAATGTTGACAGAGAATATTTCGTAGCATATCTTCTACATAGCTAACTTATTTAATAGAAGAAGAGTAATTTTAGAACTATATTTAATACTAATTGTCATTATATGAAGTTTGATAATTCATTTTTTTCATATTATATAACATTTATAAAACATGTTATGCCTTCTATAGTATATGTGCCTTGTTTACCAAAAGGTGACCAGACCAATGTTATGTTAACAAAGGATGTGTCATCACATATCTTCTGCATAGCTAAAAACTTGTGTAAGATTAATTCCAGAACTATCTACATCAGTTTGAATAGGTTTGTTGTAAGTTCTATCCAAGTATAACCATAGCCAGTACTACTACATTGGACCCATTTCAGAGAGTGTTGAGCAGAATGTTTTGCATTTTATGGCATGGCTTTCGGAGGCAGGGATTTTGCTATTAGCTATCCACTTTCCAAGGCTCTCGAAAATATGCAAGACAACTGCTTGGATCAGTGTTTGTATCTATATGGAAGTGATGTAAGAATACATTCTTGCTTGGCAGATCTTGGAGTCCTTTTAACCAAGGAACCGATATTTCATTAGGTAAAACCTGTCTTCTTTATTAAATTTATCTATAAAATAAAATTTTGTGAACCAACCAAATAATTTACTATGCATAAAAACATGTAATTATTTATCTTAACAAATTTTATTGTAGATCCTTATTGTGGTCTATTTGATCTGGTTTAAGGGAATATTTTTAAGCAAAGTTCACACAACATACTGTTAAAGTTTGTGTCAATCAAAACATATTTAAACTAATTTGTTCTCTTTCTTGGAAAAACCTATTTAGCTATTTGGGAAAGTAATAAGATTGTGGTTTCTCATATAATATAGAGATCATTATGTTATAACAAAGAATTGAAAAAAAACAATTAAGTATGTGATAGTTTATGGAGTTAGAAACCAATATGTGGTTAAGGATTTTGACATATATCTTTCTGTAATCGATAGGTTGATTTTTGGGGAAACGTTTTAGGATGGTTGTCTGCTCATCCACTAGAAACCTTGGTATCACTTCATCATTTAGATGCAATGGCACCCATATTCCCTAAAATGAATCAAACATAGGCCTTCGGACATCTCTTTGAGGCAGTAAACGAAAATTCTAGTAGGATTCTTCAACATACTATCTGTTATGATAAGTTGGGGAAAGGATCATTGTCTGTGTCGTGGGGCTACATCAGACATGTTTATGATAGCATCCAATTCCCACATGAACTCAAATATCCTCAGCATACTTTCATGCATTGGAGGAAAACTATGATAGATTAGTTTATGTTCAACACTCGTAATGTTTCCAGGACTCCTTGCCTGAGGCCTGCTGTCTTATTTTTGGAAAGTGTCGGCACTGGGTATAAGGGAATCACCACTACCTATACAAGAGAAACAAGGGATAGTTTCCAATTTTGTAAAAGTGCATTGCAGGCTCTGCAACAGATAAGAGTCCTATCACCAAAGTCACAACTGAACTGGAAGCAAGTATGTGAACTTTTACAACCTAGTATTTATTTTAAATTCTATCTTGAGTGAGTAAAATTTGGAATGCTCCACTTCTTGCTATACTAATTAATAAAATTTGTAAGTATGTGTGCAGTCTCCGAGGACAAACTTTTGTGATGTTCTACCATCTTCCTTGAATAACATCATGGAGATTTTGATGAGAAGTTGTTTGGATGGGGATGTCATATATCCACAGTGAAAATGAATATTGTAATATTTTTGAGTGGATCAAACCCTACTTTGTTGATGTAAATATATGGACTATCATTGATTAAATAAACATGGCTTCCTCTAGGGGAGGAGGGGAGGAAGAAATATGGGCAACATGCATCTCTTGGGTGATCAAAATCCTAAATGATTGTGAATGATATTCAATTCATTTGAAAATTTGTTTTGGATTCTATCAAGTTTCAAGGCATGAAATTCAAAATAGCTTATTTAGTGTTTGTAAAGTACTTACATGAATCATAATTTAAAAAAAACTCTTGTATTGGTCTAAAGCATTACTCTATATCTAGAGTTATGTATTGCATGAATTGTTTTATCAAAGAATGTAGCTATGAGTTAAAAAAGATATATGTTATTTTTAATATCTGTGTTTTCTTGCCATTGCAATTACCTTAAGATGTCATTTGCTAGTAATCTTAGTTGTGTCTTAGTTACAATGGAAGTTTCCATCCCTAGAATGTCCTTGTCAGTAATTTTGAATGGGTTGTCTTTTGTTTAGAAATTCCTTTCATAGACATATCCATAGATTCCTTTCCTCTTGTCTCTAAAGAAAGATAACATGGAATGAGATTGAGCTGACTAAAGATTGCAATAATGCAAATCAGCCATTATTTTGAGAAACCTTTGCTTTCTTTGTTGCATGTACCAAGTTGTTATGTGGATATTTCTAAGCAGGACTTGACATTGATATTTACATTCCTACAAGAATTTTCATTATTTAGATGGATAAGAAGATTAAAGGGGGGTGCTTTATCCCTTTTAAGGCTGAACTTCCAAAAAGAGAGCATTTAAAACTTATCGTGATCCTCTAGATGTATTATTTTTTGCATCCTTTGAGTTTTGTCCATCTTTAACTCTTCTTTGGTGATCTTCCTAGCCCGTTAGTGAAAGATACTGAAGTTTCAAATGTATCTCTTTTAAGTAAAAAATATTTAGGAACCATTCAAAAAAGATGAGAGTCTAGGGAGGCCTTTCTAAGTTTCTAATAAAAACAAACATTAGGGAAGCTGAAGCAGAGAGAGGCTAGTGGAGATGGAAGCCTTGGAAAAACAAATGCTTAAGATTTCTAGCACTCTGAAAATGTAGTTTCTTGGAAAATCAAGAAGTATCATGCGAATAGTGAAAATTCAAGGATTGTAGATAAGAAATGAGTGCAAAACAAAACAAGTGAATGCTGCATATTGCAACTTGGATAGTATTTTGGTGAGTATACTAGCTTTCATAGTAGTTATTATAAGGGAACTAGAGTGTCAGCACTTTAATATTCAAACTAGGAACCAATTCTCTGATCAACGGTTGTTAAGATGGCATCCCATCATAAAACACACACATACAAAAGAAGCGAAAGAGTGCCATCATTACTGTCAAGAGAACTGGAAGTTCTAAAGCGTAAAAGATCAAAGACAGATTCACTAAAAGGAAGAAAAATTTCAATGATCAACAATATCGCTTCAAGCAAACCAAGAATCCTGAAGTTTATGAAAGTGATCTAACAAAGCTAAAGTGACAAATATCAAGAAGAGTGCTCGAACAAATCTAAATCAGAAAGTGGTCTAGAAAGGTTGCAGTGACATGGATCAATAAAAGTGCTTCAAAGAATCAAAAAGAGATATGAACCACCTTTTGGTTAAAAGAGTAAAAAACTCACCATGTGCTCCAAATAACACAAGTCAAAATGCGTGCATACAAAGAAGCTACAAAATTCTGCCATCATAACATTCAGTTTCATCACTTTGGTGAAATTTTAGTTGACCTTGTTAATTGGGTAACTGGGTTTTTATTGTCCCTATTGAACATGTGAAATAGGTTTTCCACCTTATGTTGAATTTAATACTAATGGAGTTGTTTCACACTGTCTTCATATGAAGAACCATGTTTTCTTGATCTTTAGGTTATTTGGGAGATTCAAATTTGGTTGCCTATTTGTCATATATATTCTTCTGTTTTCTCTGGGATCTCTAAGAGTTGTATCTGAGAATTTTGTTTGTGACATACATAACATAAATTGTGACTAATAGCTAGTACTCAATAGGAATGCAATGAAAAAAAAAGTAAAACCAAAGTTGCTTTGTTGTTGTTTTGAAATATAACGACTATATAATATTTTCAGTTTAATCAGAATTTGTTATTGATTTTGATTGTTGTTTTATTTTAATTTTAATGCAGCATGCTACACAATGTGTTGTACATTCAATAAATCTCTCATCACTAGAGATGGACTATTCAACACTACATTCAAAAGGACGGTCACCATATCAACCTTCAAGGTTTTGTTCTTTTTCCTGAGTATTTTGGTTTTATTGAAGCTGCCCATCCTAGTTGCATATTAGTCTTTGGAGTAACTCTCTGGAGTAGACAAAATATCTTCCTATCTCTAATGTTTTTCTTGCAGTGACCATTTTTATGTGAAAAAAAACATATCCTTGCCAGTATCTCCATCTGCAATCCCATTGATCCAGCAACAATCTCCCCATCATAGATATGGTGGGATGTCTCCATCACCTATATCAACACCAGTGGAAATCTCAGGTTCTTCAACTTATTTAACAGGAGGTTATGGTGCTATCCCATTCCAGGCTAATGGAGCTACAAAATCAGCAGTGCATATGCAGGAGAATTTCATAAACATGCCAAGATTGGTAAATGGACTTTAAGCTAATTGTTTTGTTGTATCTCTTGATCCTAGGCCTAATGTTTATGGGGGTGCACAGATAGTTCATACTGCAGAAGGTTCCCCACGATTCCAAAATCATATAGTTTCAGAAAGTGATGTTTCGGGTAAAAATACTGGTAGAGTGATGAGAAATGAGCATGGACAGAGTCCAAGGAAATATAGCGGTCAAGGGGCTTTAGTAGAACATGTGTCACAATAGATTCTAAGGACTCCTTCTCAGCCTATTGGAATTGATTTCATATCTAGTCTTCCCAAGTTTTACTAAAGATGTGAAAGTTGTTTGTATTTTGCATTTCTTCTATCTGTGTTTATTGTTTTCCAAGGACTTGATTTTTTTATATAACTAGTTTATTTTTCAGTTTAAAATGAAATTGGTTGGTGGTTGTGTGATTTTAATGTGCTATGCGGTTTTACTTTTCAGGTATTTTTTCATCTACATTTGGTTGAGTGCATATAACTAACCAATATTGACAGTTGATGGATCTTTTTTATTAATTAAACATGGAACTGAAATGATTGAACAAACCATTGGCCTATCTCATTGGGTGTTCCTGATCAGGCCCATTAAACTATACTATATTAAACAATTGGGTGGTTGTAACAGAGAGATGTGATCAGTGCATTTCCTGATTAAAAGAATACGAATGTAAGTAATTTTTTTATACTTGTGCTTATTTCAAGAATTATGTTTGTTTATGAGAATAGAAGAAAAAAATTCCTTTATGTGACTCTTGTAAAAATCCCTTCAAACTCTAAATTCTATGGCTACCTGGTTTGTTGCAGAAAGGAAGACCGTTTCCACATATTTCTAAGGTGGATATTGTAAAACTAAACAACTGTGACTATTGGATATTGCCATTTTGTCAGAAATTATTTTGTAACAATTATATCAACTATACAAGGGTGCAAAACCTATTTTCTCCAATTTTATGTAGGGTGTTTTTGTCTAGAATTTTTTTTTTTGAGCTGACATTTCATTGGTTGGCTCTTTTCATCTGGATTTTATCAAAGAAGGAGGGATGCAGCTAAAATGCACAAATTTAAATGATGGATACCGCATGTAACAGAATAAAATTGAGCATTTGAGGGCCTGTATTAGTAATTTCCTGTGCAATAGGTTTACAATATTCTGATGTAATGCAACGTAGTTTATGCTTTACAAACTTACAACATATGGGGTGTTCTAGGTGTTTGGCATCTAGAGGATTTGGATAGTTGAAAACCTGTATAGGTGATAACTATGCTAAGCATAAATTGGGCTTATCCTTTCCATCTTACAGTATGCTAATAGTAGATCTACTGGTGCATCTTGTCTTTCAATCTTATCTTTTCCCGGCTCCCTCATTTTTGTATATTATTACCAGAAACAAAGCAGTTCTAGTTAAGAAAGAATCCTCAACCAAATGTGGATATACTACAAGGAAGTTCGCCTCAATCTGCATAGAATTAGCGAGCCTAGAGTTGTTTGTTTTTTATCGTCTGAAATATTTCTTTTAAGTAGAATTTCATGACCAGATATATTTCAAGAATGGGGGTTTGCATAACCCCATCAAATTATACAATATGCATATTGCAGTTTATAGCCTGACTGTACACCATATGTAACTTGTAGCCAGGTTAATTCAATTATTCCACTTTGCTCTTTCACAGTATCATACAAGTAATATCCCATCTGTGTATTGAAGACATGAACAGTGAACATTCAATATTAACATGGAATCTGCATATCCAAGTTATTGTCTGAAATGAAATAGGATTCAAAATGACCATATTTCTAAGTTGTGACCAATTTGGTTATTGTAAATCATTCAGAAGTGTTATGGGCCTACATCCCTGTTGCAGAACATTCTGGAATTTGAGATGTTTGTTTGATTATAAAAGTTGTTGAAATGCTAAAGTTAACGACACTCTATTTCCATTATTGAACATTCAAGGTTTTGGGGACTTTATGACCTTTTTAGGGTTCTATTTAATGTAAAATATTACATTGTGAATCCAATTTACTAAAAGGGGTACTTCTTAAAACAAGGGATTCTTGCAAATAACATTTTATGCATAGAAGATCAATCTTGGTGGGGATTTGGAGAGAAAAACAGAGTTGATTTTTCCAACACTTTTAATTTCCTTTCCATTCTGGTGTGTTTAGAGTGCTTAAAGAAACATGTTGAAATGGGTTGCACCTCAAAGAGTAGAATTAATTTGTCTTAGGAGCTAATTTTGAGGGGTATCTATCTGCCAATTTTGCACAAGACTTGCACCATTACATACCTTTTGAAAGTCATGCCATTTGTGTGGGGCCAAGTTTCTAGACTTGGGCTGAAAAAAATCTCTCGGTCAAAGAAATGTATAGTCTCATGAATTTGTTTACCATCTAGATATCCAAATTGCTCACTTTAAATGGATATTTACACAATCAATATCTTAATGGTGAGACTTATTCCCCACATGGACCATAATACCCTATGGTATCCCATCCCCATATTCATCTCCTCATAGATATTAGCTATGGAGGTTCTATCTAGTGAGTGGGTTTTTTTATCTATGTCCAACATCCTTGCTAACTTGCTACCTATCAATGATAAATTCCTCTCTAATCACAACTCCAATGAAATATAACGAGGTTTTAACTCAAAGGTTGGATTTAGCTCTTTCTTACATGGGATCAAGTAGAGGAGTCCAATTCTTGAGGGACATAATAGATAAAATAATTTTATTAATGTCTGACTAATGACCACAAAAGCAGGTGAGGCAAGAAGAAAATATATGTGTGAATGAAAATATCTTTCTTCTTCCCCTACTGTAACTAATCTTACAGTAAATTCCAAGGCAAGGGAGAGGATATAAATTCCTCTCCGGAGAATGAGAATTCAGTGTTGAGTCTACAGCTAGCACTTGTTACACTCTCCTTGCACTGCAGGGTCCAACATCCACGACAAAGAGAGAGGCCCTTGTTATGTGTACTGAAGAAAAATACCTTCCATATTTTTAGATTCCACAAACAATGATTCTACAATTGAACACAAAGAAATTGGAGGTAAATATGAAACCCTTGTGAAAAATGATTGCATTAATTTGGGAATTGGAGAGCTACTAAAGGAAATCTCTCGTCTTACACAAAAAATAGTAGAATTGAAAATGCAAAATGCTTGTGAGACACCATCCCAAGTAATTGGTATTCAACACAAATCCAATGACAAAAACAAACCAATGAGAATTGCAAATAAGATAGAGAAAAGGAATGGTCCTCGATAAGGGAGTTTCGAGAAGAGAAAAAAAAAGGAAGGGTTGTCTCTGCTAAATTTCTTCAATATAGCTCGAAATCCTAACCAAGATGAAGAAAAATAATGAGAAAATGACAACAAATATCATTTCCAGTTAGACAAGCCCTCGGATTCAGAAGAAATATGGTTCATCAAAGAAGACAAGTTTGAAGGGAAGAAAGATAACATTGGCATGAAATTGAACCAAAAGAAAATATATGTGTCTAAGGATTGAAAAGAATATGGATATTCTTATGGAAGATTTGATGGAAAGGAGAACATATCTTCATTCTTAACACTTTTAGAGAAGAATCATAGTTTTTTCCCAAGTTTAAATTCTAAAGAAGTTCCAAAGGATGAAAGGAAGCCAGGAAAAGGCTTGCTTGAGAATTTCAAGAAGCTTTGTGACATACACAGACTGATCACCCATCTATTCATTATGCCATTAGATGTCACAAATCATAATGATATGTAGTTGAGTAATTGTATTGTGGGTGAAGTAATGTGCATCCACAATATACATCAAAAGAAGCAAGGTGCATTGTAGAATGCATGTGGGTTAATAAGAGGGGTATCATGTCAATATACTAGGTAGATATCTAAAGGGGTATAAAAAATGTAAATGGAAAAGTGGTTACATACAATATTAGTGAAAAATAGAATTTTTTTTTAATTTGGGAAGGAATATTGGGAGGGGGTTAAAAAAAACAATTTTGGGAGGGATTTTCCAATATTTATTGAAATTAGGGGTATTGTTTCATATGCCACGAACGAACGTGATATGGCATGGTTTCACTAAGTGAAGACCTCGTGACAACATCTAGATAATCATGCCTTTTACGCTCTCTAGGGAGAAGCTGCAAGTCCAATTTCATGATGTTAAAATGTCCAACCTTGGTTACAAAAATGAATTTCCATAAATAATAATAATAATAATAATAATAATAACAACAACAACAACAACAACAATAATAAATGGAAAATACATAATTTTTTTTCACTGAGAGGTCGCAACTTCAACTATGCCATATCAAAACTTCATAAGGTTCAAGGTATCCTAGAGTCACAACATTCCTCGAATTTTTCTTCACATGCATTCTAATCTTTTCAATTTTGATTAATCAGTTTCAACAAAAAAAATTGTGGCTTAGAATTTCCTATTGTGAAATTTCCAAGTTGAATTGAGTTGGTCACATCTGATGCTCATTAGTGCATCAAATGTTCTCCTGAGCAAGATAATAAATTATAATGTTAGTTCCTAAGTCACCTGACACGAGGACATATGGAACGTTTTATATATAGAGAGAGAGAAATCCAAATTTTGTTTAAAAACTTGAACATTTACAAATATTCAATAGAAATTAGAATCAATACACTGCAAATTCACAAATGCATATGCCAATGATGGACTAGTCATAAAATTTCTCCTGAGTTAAACACCCTCCTAGATTATTCCTTAAGCAGAGATGGCATTGCCTCCTTCAACATTCAAAGGTGAATGAAGTAAATAAATTTACTTGGAAGAATAGGCTGTGGTTATTGAGAACATATAAAAACAAATCTGAAACAAATTTGCTTTGCTCATGACTATTGCTTGAAGTTATTTGCTGTGAGTTCATGAAAAATTGGTCTAATTGCTTTTTGGAGAGATGTTGATCAGATACGGAGATAAGATATAGCTCAATATGCTCAAACCATGAGGAATACTACTCTCATCTAGAATATCTTTCATCTGCTCTATAAATAATGGTTCAGGAATCAAAGTTGTAGTGGTGGGCATTTATGTGCAGAACATCTTGAAATATTCAGGTAAGAAGCTCTGATATTCATCATCAGGCTATGTGAACCAAGTTTTGAGATTCATTAACACGTGGCAAGTTCTGTGAACTGTAACAGAGGGTCATGGGAGGATGTTGAAGCTGTAGCACAGAATTTGGGCGAAGCAGAGATGGGGATATGGGCCAAAAAATGTGTCATGTTTTTGAAACACTTCCTACGCAGGTCAGGACATGGTCTTGGCAGTGTCAGGACTGTGTCCCCACGGTCCAACACATGTCCTCATAGTGTCCATGTCAGATATGATGACATAGGACACAGATTCCAAATGAATTTACGGTTCTATGCTTGGATTACTAAAGCTCATATAGCATGACAATTTTCTTCTCTTTATTTGCCTCAGACGTCCATAATGTGTTAATTGTTTTAGTTTTTTATGATACTTAAGAAATGCATTGGGAAATTTTATGTCTACCATTTAAACAACTATTTTGAGGTATATCTAGCCCATACCTATTATAACCTATGGAATTTTGTGCTTTTTACTATTGGTACCACTGGTATTCTTCCTTCACTTAATACTGTCCTTTGTGAGGAAAAATGTGTATTAGTTTTATCATGATCATGCCTTCTTTTATACGTAAGACAACTACTTTGACTCATATTTTAGGATAGCACATTTGAATCTGATTATTTTTCCAATTTTGTTATGAGATGCTACTTCACCAATGTTTCCACATAATAGCCTAAAAAATAATGAGTATGTTGACTAAAAGTGTTTTCCTTGACCATACCTAGAAATTTACCGGTCTAAACTGCTTTCCAATTCCAAAATATGCTCTCCAACCATTTTTCATTGGTTCTCTATGCACGATGTAGTATGAAGTGCTTCCACCTAAAAGATGTACTTCACAAAAAACATGTACTGGATTCACTCCTCTAGGGTTCAATTGTTGTGACGGATCTTAAGATATTAATATTGTATTGAATCAATAGGCATGATGTTCTTTTTCCTATGGTCACAATCATTGATGATTTCTACTGAAATGGTAAATAAGTGAGACATTTGGTCATGTCCTATGTGATTTAGGAAAGCAAAACCATATTAACACCATAGAATAAGAAAATGATGGTAAATATCCAGGTTGAATCCCTTGTAATGCCACAAACATAGTCTTGATCAACTAATGCAAATATCAAAGAAAGTCCTTGAAAACTAGCATGGCGGTTTGAGTATGACCTTCGCATTTATAATTTTATTCTTTCAACCCAAAATAGTCTATCCATCTTTTCACATATTTTACAAGGTTTACCATTTCACTAGTGCATGTATTTTTGCTCTATTTCTTCTCTCCATTCATCAACACAAATAATAAGTGTGATTATGTTATTTATTACTAAATTCCCTGCTCTAAACCCACTCATCCCTTATCCTACAACTTATTGGAGCATTCCTATAACTTAATATTTTCATCAATTTCTTAGGAAATCCTTAAGTAAAGGAAAAGTTAAGCATAACTTAATAAGAAATAACATATGTAACTAATACATTAGATACTCTACTTGCAGTCCCTTGAAACCTTTTTCCTTTCTTCTCAACAAAACTTAATTTCCTTTTCTGTATCTTTGATTTAGAATATTTCTATAACAAATATGTTATTTAACATTTTCTAAAACTTCTTCCTCTTTAATCTATTCAAATATTCAAAATTGTTCAATATATATTGTGATTGTCACCTTCACCCTTCTTGATTAGTGTTTAGACTATATGTTTTCTATTCCTCTAATTAGTTTTTACACTGCCTTCGGGAGTCTCTAATTCCTAGAACAAGAATTGATTTCATTGTAGTCTTTTGAAACAAATAAGAACAATATGACATTGAGTTTTCTTGGGAGACTGAAAATGTGTGATTTCCAATAAGGACACATAAAACAAATCTAGAACAAACAATAAGTTGACAAACAATAATGGTAAGATTCCTACCACTCCTAACTTCTCTGATGCTTTAGCTTTGCACAGATGAATATTATTGTCATCACTACTTGATAGAACATAAGTTGCATCACCGCTAAATTTAACACAAAACACCCTACAAAATCCAAGAAAATTAAAGTCTCGGGTGTTTAGGCTTGATATTCACTTTCAAAATGAAGAATTATAATCCTTGCCTATTTATACCAATGCAGCCATAGACAAGTCAAAAACAATGTTAAACTCAAACATTTCAAATTTTATAGGCAATTGAAATAACAAATCAAAAGTCAGCATTAAAAAGACAAAAATATTTCAAAAGGTTTTCAGAAGACTTCATGTTTTCTTTTGCTCCAATAGACCTGTACTGACTTCACTTACTAACTATAAAAACTTATATTTAATGATGTATATTATTGGTGAATTATTATGTATAACTTTTCAAGTATTTCAGGTGGGGTACCCTATGTCATAGACCCTGAGGTTCCCAATGACATTCCTTAGAATTTGGGAGGTGGTTCCCCCCATCCTCTAGATGTGTCTCCCCACTCTTGTGTCCCTGTGTCCTAGAAACTTGGTGGAACATTGAAAATATGATATGGCACTGGTTCCGATGCTTTAATTAGTTGATATTTCAGTTCCCTTCCCTTGCATTGCATCTCACTTTCAAATTATGAATCAAAACTCAGTATGTCACTCACAATGTACCTGGTTTCCAATATGAATCCTATATGTTGTATTTTTAATACCTTAGAATCAAAGCTACTGTTTGATGAATTAATGTCTACTACCCCTTGATTGCAATGGAATTTCTGAGGAAAATAATGTTGTGAAAGAAAGCACTGAAAAGTCAAACAAATAAAGAAAAATGACTTTTGAAAATTTTGAAGTAATGTATTGTTGCTCCCCGAAAAGATAGTAGTAAACCTTAATTTAGGATCACTACCTAAAATTTGAAGGTTCCAATAAACTAGGCTCTAAACTATAGTAAAAATATTTGCAATATCTTAGTTCAATGCATTTTTAATTTGTCTTCCATTTTGTGTTTCTTCTTTAAACTAAAGTCAAAGTGCTCCTGTGAGGTCATCTTATTTATCTACCTATCTACTCATTTGTCTCTCTCCATCCTTTTACCTACCGATATAAATTTCTATACCTATCTATCAATTGACCCGTCTATCCTATCTATCTATCTATATAGTATCTAACTATTTATCTAACTATTTATCTAGACTATATCTACCTACCTACCTTCTGTATTACTATCTATCTATAACTGATCATTATTGTAAACTTCAGCTATCATCATTATTCCAAAGAAAACATTTTGCAAAGACATACACAGGTAAATAATTCAATCATCATCTGACATTAACACAGAGCCATAGCTTTACATATACTTCAACACTTTTATCTAATGGATTGATGTCTTGATAAAATGAACATGTATTGCACGTATCAACTATAGCTCCACATCTTTCTATAAGGAAACAGATTATCTTAGCTGCATGCAATCAAATTAAAATATGAACAACCATATTAAAAAGAATAATAAGGGTATAAAATTTCCAAAACTAAAAATTTAATAGAGTAAGACAAGAGACAAGGTTTTCTTATTTCAAAAAACAATTACTGATTCTTTCCAAGTTATCCTATTCATTATTTCTTATTCCCTACTTCCTTTGTTTTTCATATAATGTACCCATCCCTGTCAGCACCTCTAAGTATTTATTCTCCCTGGATCTATATTCTGTCAGCCACCCTATTCTATATAGCCTCTTGATTTACATTTGTGTATAGTACAAAAGGGGGTGTAGAGGAGAAAATGATATGATTTCCAGAACATGAATACCACCTTAAAATCCCTGTTCCACATCCAACATCCATAACCAAAGCTTGATTAAAAAGAGAACGATTGTTTAGAATAGCTCCCCTGTATGCATCCATCTGTACCTGAAAAAGCAACAAAGGTTTGGAAATCAAACATTTCTCTAACTATAAAAACCATAGCATTGAGTTAAGCAATGACAACTACAAGACATATTACAAGTTAATTTTTTGAACTCTCTAACCAGATTCCTTCTTCTAGATTTAATTTCCTAACATTAAAGTTTGAAACCCATGATGATTTGAATATTCCAGCATGACACAAGTATCAAATATTGAAGGTTAATCTCCCGTGGAGTCTCTTTTTCAATAGGCATTTCCATGTGCTGAATTTTATATTTTTTTCCATTTCTTTTTTATTTCTATTACCTGGGTAATGCTACTGCTTGTAGGAAAAGGATTCTAAATAACATAAAAAGAAGTAAAAAAACTATGCATAATAAACAACCTTTCAATTTTAAATGTTGCAAAATTGTAGAAAACAATGAACGTTGACATCAAAAAAGAAATCCATACTTCACCTGATCACTTAGGATTTCCATGTGAATTGCAAATCGACTATAATCACAAAAGTAACTCTCATTAATGGTCTTAATTTCCTTTTCTACCACATTTAAAAAAGGATTATATCAAAATTCTGATCTCAGTTCAACATCATGTCGTTCATTTATTTGTTTAAAAATGCAAAATACAGAATGCAGCTTAAAAGCAACTTAAAATTGAAAAAAGAAACAGGACAAAACATAATAAATGAATGGAAGACTAAACGGTATCAAATAACACATAATGAAGCCTTAAAATTGTTTTTTTTCCAACCCAACTGGTGATTCACCTTTCGAAGGATGGATTTGGTTGCTTAGTTCAGTATCCATGTATGTGTGTGGCACATGTTCTCCATAATGAAAATTACATTGACACATCCATAAGTTATGATGGAAGCATTTTCAGCAAGAAAAATTGAAAATTTATATTATCATAAAACATGTACATGTTCTCCCTCATCCAGGATTTTGGCTTGTTGGAGAAATTATCAGATTACACACTTGATCATTTGATTTATTTTCCTCGACCTAGTGCAAATTTTTTTTCCTCTAACACTGAACTCCCCCTCTGTGGAGTTAGATCATAAGATAATATTGAATGGTAGTGGCAATTATAGAATTGTTGATCCATCTATGAAGATCAGCTCACCTTCTTTGTCTCCTTGCTACTTACATATGTTTTCTCCCCACACTCTCATACTGCAGACCTGTGATTTCGATGAACTTATATTATGATAATATGCTTCTCTGTAAGCTATTTTTGTTCCGTGTCTGTACGGAGTGTAAGAATACATAGATTCTGTCTTTTTTACTCGGATTTAATATGGTATCAGAGCAAGTTGGCGCTAACTTTCTCATCCTTCGGAACAATCTTGGTGTTTAGATCTGTTTTTTCTCTAGGCATTTCTACAAGATCTTGTCTGCTCTTTGCTGCATCTCTATTTAGAGGCTGTAGCTTATGGCCATCGTCAGTTGCAATTCTGGTGAATATTTGACCTTTTCTCTTTGGCACCTTCATTCTCTTATGGCTGATAGGTTTCCAATGTGCATCTTAACTCCTCATAACTATTTCACATGGAAACCTCCTATGGTTGTTTTGTTATAGAGTAAATATCTATATAGGGTTACCACATACAGAAAAAGAACGCACTCAAAATAATGAAAAACCTGAATGGCATAATCATTCAAATGAAGAATTAGGTAACAAATCTACCTTACAATTACTGTACAAATACTTAAACTTGCCAAGCATTAAAAGGAAATAGGAATGGGCCATTACATTTCCAGAAAATGCTTGTAGCACTTACAATATGGAAACAAAATTGAACGCATACATGAAACTTTAATTGCTGTTATATTATACACCAAGGGCCATAAAGAATGGATGGAAATGGTTGGGGCTCTCAATGGAGAAAATAGGCTTCTGACCTAAGCAGCCATGGCTAGTCCTCTTATCTAGATTTCACTTATGTAGGTGGATTTGGAATTCTGGTTTTCTGTGGGATTCCTCTATGAAGGAGTATTTTGAGTTTGTACCTCTATTTTTTCTCTTCGTAGATTTAGGCCAAGTTGTTGAAGGGTTTCCTCGTGCATAGGACAAGTTCATCTTTTACTGGTTGGCCTTAAAATTGCCAGGGTAGAAAGAATGGAAGCCAAGGAATAAGAAGGTTTTCCCTCGGCTTTCTCCCAATGAGATTCTGACCTGGTTATTTAGAAGGAAGGGTGGGAAAAAAATTTCCCCACCTACTTAAGAAAATGGATTGTTCCAAGTTTCAAAATCCCAAGTTCTCATCTTCAAGCCAAATCCACTGTCAGATCATTTCTATTTGTCCTTTAGAAAAAACAATAGAAGAGTGGATAAAGGACTGTAAATTTCAATAGTCACATGTTAGACCAAATGCCAAGAATTTATTTCTTGGTGCTTTATGATCCCATAGACAATGTCATGGAATTTAAAGGGAGTTCTTGGATGATGGGAAGAGATGCCATGTTTATAAATCACTGGACAGTAGGATTCATCCTCATAGAGACTGTCCTTATTTATCCCCAATATGAATAAGGCTACCAACCTTACATGTTGAGTATTAGCAAACTTCAGTATCTTGAATCCAAATTAGTTGGGAACATTCTGGGTTCCTCTCTAATGGCCTCAAAATACAGTGTAGAGCTCACTAATTTAAACTATAAATAAGTCATGTCTAATGATGAAAAAAGTCACACAAAAATAACAGGAAACTGTTTTGTATAATGACCTTTGCATTCATTTAGTATGGTATATTTCTCTGATGTGACCTACATTATAAGGGAATATTCTCACCTATGGACAACATTACTGTAGATGTGAAAATATCATCATATGCAGTGAGTGTTAATGTAAGGAGGAAACTGCATTTATGCTTTCCTCCTTACATTATTACTGTAGATGTTAGAAGATAATTACTTGTAATACATTTTTACATAAATATCTGCATGGCATAAACTTGACTAATTTTTTTGCGCTTCTAGAAAAGGAGAGATACTACATGCCATGTGCGAGGGAATTATTGTTCTATCATAATATCCAGTAACATACTCCCGACTAGATGGAGAATAGTCAATATCCATCCTACAAAAAAATGAGAATGTTAAAATAACCAAACTTATAAATGCCATAAAGCTGCAGCAAGGAAATAGTCATTTTGAGCACTCACATAGTAGAAACATGGTCTTGGTGCACATAAGTTGAAATATTCATTCTCCTCATATCATAGCTATAGCAGTTGCAATATTCCTTTTCCTACAGTTTAAAATAATCAAACTATGGTGATCATAGCACAAGACTAGAAAATTACACTCTAACATTAAAAATGTTTAGGTTTTGCTCCTCAGAAATTAGACTCCCTATTTTACTAACATAAAAAATCATTTTACAGCATTACTTTTGATCTATCTAGAGTTTGATGATAATTAAAAAGTCATCGTCCTATAAAATGAAGTGAACTCTAAACAAGATACTAAAAAAGTACATTTTCACTGAGTACTTAATAAATTTTAATAACTGTAAGGAATAAATAATTAAACAAAAACAAATAGTAGAAATCTCATAAAATTTAAATCAGTTAGAATAAGGAACACATACTACAGTAAAATTCATAGGTTCTCTTCGATCCCATGCAATGGCATTATTCCTTGTCTGCAACACAACAGAAACACAATTTGTACCATAATGCTAAGAACTTCATTGCAAATAGTAATATCTTCTACCATGTCTTGAAAATAAACAATACCACAAACATTTTGAAACAATAAGCCAAGTATTGAAGTAGAGAACAAAATATCTTTGGTAGTGGCAAGGACCAAAGTAGCATATAGTAGTAATATCATTAGTAGTTGCAAGAATTTACACCAACATTAGCTACAATTTGCAACCTACTCACATACTGAAATGAAAATTCTAAAATTATAGGAATCCTTCAACCATCCATGAGTATTACTGTCCAGTAATGAAATCAATTATCTAACCCATGAAGCAATTTCATGCAACATATACTAAGCAGGACAAAGTATCAGAGTCAACTAGTCCCTTGGAAACAACTCTATAAAACCTAGGAATACTAAAAACACATAAACGAATTGAAATTAGAAGAAAATAGACATAGATTTCATCACAGATCCTCTTTCTTCTAGGTTAGCACCATCCACTCCATATGTAGGACCCCTAGAGGTTTATTCCCCACTTGGTTTGGCTCACTCTCACAAATCTGGAAGCAGGCCTCTTGGTTAAAGTACACAATAAATGTTGAAGCCAAGAGTACTAGAGTTGGCCACCACCTCCTCAGCCTGAGAATGACAAGTTCCATTGGCTTGACCTGGCCATTTTGATGGAGAAGGAACATGATCAGTAGAATGGAAATGGATAAGATCCTTCCCCACCAGTCGATGAACCACCAGTTAAAAAATGGGGATGAAACCCTGATGATAGTGACCCTCCTCCAAATATGGGATCTGCTGCTGCTACTTAATCTTTATAAATGTCTCCATTATGGTCAACTAGCCTTTGATATTTTCTTTTCGATGTCTAGCCTTA
>LPNX011154668.1:738857-767955 GCA_001517045.1 Pseudotsuga menziesii | reverse complement strand
ACACACATATATATATATACATATATATATACACATATATATATACATATATATATACATATATATACATATATACATATACATATATACATATATACATATATACATATACATACATAAACACACACACACACACACACATATATGACAATATGAAATAGACATAAATATCTAATTTTTTTAGAAACTAGAAGTCTAGAACATTTACAAAATCTTGACACAAGTTTACAACTAGTGATCTAATCCTAAAGATAGTTGCAACAATTAATTAATGGAAATGAGTGAAGTGATCGCTTGCATAAGTGTAAAAAATTCAAAATAAGTGCAAACAACTGCGAACAACTTAATCAATGATAACCAATAAGTTCAAAGAGCTAGGACAAATCATAATCATTCCAAATCACATATTATCCAAAATATCAATTGCATCATAACGAGTCATAGGTGACAAGATGCCATATTTTATTGCTTGCAAATGGAGGCTGTGATCCGAGGTCTTGGAGATGGTGGATTCCCTTATTGTTTCTTTCTACCAAGATAGCTACTTTTTATCCTAAGTGAACCTTCTAAATTTGAGATGCTTTTGATCAAATATTGATCAAGATTGATCAAATTTCCATTTCTTATAGCCCATAGATATAAGATATATACATTTGTTGAGATTTCACCTCACCCTACCTTGTCGAGACCAGTTGTGCTTCATCATTGATAGCGACCTCTGAAATGGATGCGTAAGATCCCACATAACATTGAGAGATAATATGTCTGAATGCTTTGGTTTTTTCTCATTTGAAAAGGGAAGTAAGCACAAAATCTAGGAGATGAAATGTCTATAAATCATCTGTTGACCCTCTCGTAATAGTAAAAAATATTAATATTTGACTCCACTAGTACATATTTCAGAGGTATCAGTAATAACAATACTAAAATAAGGGAAAAACTAGCAGGAAGCAGCTACCAATACATAGATCTAGCATTGTTAAGGATCTCAAAATAGATTACATAGCTACTAGCTATTTTGAGTAACACTTCTAATAGCTAGCATAATCAACCATGTCATCAACATTAGAAAGTCCATGTATAGAAACCAAACAAGAAATCCAACTTGGGTGGTTGTTATACAACAAAATGCATTTCTAGTATAAGTGTCTTAAAAGAGCTTAAACAGTAGAACATCTGAAGGGGAAAATCCAAGTTTAAGCATTTGGATTATTTTTCTAGATAAAAAATTTGAATCTCATTTCCAATATTTATATTCTATGGTATACAATAATATATCTCCTCCAATGGGTTATTTGTCTAGATTCTATTGATAGTGAGAGGAGGGTCCCCATTCAGATTAAGTTTGTTTCTCTTACAAAATTGACTATGCATAATGCACGCTCAACGAAATTGGCCATTGTCACATGTTAAATCATTTTAATCTTCTTCAATGTTCCATCTTAATCTAGGTTCAGTGGATATCCATGACAAAGTGTTAGAACCATCCCAAACTGGTCTTTAAAAGAGTCTTTAGATGCTAGTCCTTGACGAACAAAGGCCTAAAAATGGACTTCTTATTCCATCTTCATCCATAGCTTCATAGATAAATACCTATAAAACAATAAAAGAAACCATGAATTCTAACTAAAAGTTAGCGAGCTCTCTATTGTCCATGAAGAGATAATCATTTCCTGTTTTCCACAATGTTTAAACTTTAAGCTTAGTTGTCCAATATCAAACCAGTAGATGTCACTTTCAGTTTTATGAGGTCAATTTCGAGAAATTAACCAGATATTATCTTTCTTAAAGTATTTTAGTAAAGCAAAAGGACAATCATAAAATAAATGGTGGAGGCTTAGAGAGACCCATGATTATCGCAAAAACTACAACAAGCAGATTTAATTCCTCTTTACTCTAGCACTTAATGGATACTCCTTTTTTATTTCATAGTTAATAGAAAGGGAAAGAAAAAATTTCAGAGTTGAGGCCCTACCATGATCCTCATCAACAAACAACCAAATCAATATCATAGTCAAAGTACTTCTAGCATAGCCTCTCCTGCACCAGATCCATGTGACGTTGAGGAACACAATCACCACAAAGATGAGACAACATATATTTAGCCACCATAGATAGAAAAAAATAAAACGAGTCAAGATACCACAAAATTCTCTATAGATGTTTTTCCTCTGCTCTCCAACCCCATACTGTCTCCTTCCTACACATTCTAGTCACCTATAGGCCACTCCTTCCCTCTTGAGGATACTGTCTCCTTCCTACACATTCTAGTCACGAGAGAGAGAAAGGAGAGATCCTCTCCCCCTTTCTCTCAATCCATCACCAGATCAAAATGTACAAGACAGGCAAGCATAGAAAAACATGCTCCTTCAATGGGGGACCACTAATACCAATAGAGATCTAGGTGCTTCTGTTGTTACAGTCTCAAAAAAAATTGTTGCATATGGGATAAAGTACATCATAAATTGTGTCAAATTAGACAGATAGATTGCAGTTAGTGATGTTGCTAATAGCCCAATTAAAAAATTCCTTGTTTTATTTATGCCATTCCGAATCTGATCATACTTTTGAAGTTTCATAGGGATGATATTAAAACAGGAAGATGCTGTAAATTTTAGTTATTTTGGTTACCTCTCCTAGGAAGGGACTTTGCATTTGGTATATGATGGTACTAAAGCCGGAATAGACTATAATGTTCAATGCTTGGGATAGCCTCTCCTAGTCAGGGACTTGGTATTTGTTATACTTTTATTTTTACTGTTTGCATAAGAGTTCACCATTTTTAATGAACTTTAAAAGAGAGTTAAATATACATCCCTTTTGCATTCAAAACCATTCGATATACAAATTCACATAGGCTATGAACCTTCATACACTATATTGGAGTAAAGCAATTAGCTAGATGTTTTGATTTCATTTAATACATACTTCCAATTAAATCTAATCATAGATATTTGTTATATGTGCAACTATAGGGCCTTTGAATTCAATACTCATATTTTTTTGCTAATTTATCAACAATATTTTTTAATTTTCCATTGCCTCTTTCAGTTAGAGACTTCACATTTAGAAGACTGTTTTTTGCGGTTGAAATGATTAGATAGCAGATGGGGTGAGATCTAGACAGGCCAGCACTAAAGTCAATCTATTTCTGCTAGGTTTTATCATTAGTTAGTAATAACCATTGGTTTTCAGCAATTTCCTATTACAACTCATCATTTAACATGACATCAATCATGCATAGCAAATCCCTTTTGCATGCTCAGGTATCTAGCCATTGAGGTAACTTTTATATATCTAAAACTAGCAGTTGTAAATATCCATACAAGCGATTTGATATTTTCCTCTTGCATGCACAACTAACGTGCGTTGGAACTATTATTTATTTCCTGAATTTCCATAAGAATAGGATTGAGAAGAATTTGAAGGAAGAACACATCTTTGGAGGACCTTTTTGCATAAGCGAGAGACCACTCTTCTTCCATATTTAGGGACCTATCACAACTTCTATCCCTACTTTTCCATAGAGCTGAGTGTAACCTATTATATCTTTGTTTATTATAAAGCAAACAATCTCTTAAATACAATATAATTTGTTCCATTTATGCTTGACATCCAATTTCCTGGGTTCATTGGTTTATATTTGGTAAGTAGAATTTGCAGTGTATGGTTAATTATTTATGCACTTCTATTGATTTTCCTTTGATTTGAGGAACATATTCACCCATTTTACCTTTCATATCTCATTGTTAAAACTTACTTTGATGATCTGATCTCAAGCGTAATAACTTTCAATACATTATTTTCTTACTTTACTTTGGATTGCTCATTGGTAGCCCCAAGTGACCATAATCACTTTCAAATTTCAATACATTCTTTTCTTACTTTGGATTGCCCATTGGTAGCCCCAAGTGAGTTTATGTATGCATGCTAATCAGTTTATAGGTTTTTAATAGTAGCATACAACCCCTAGGAACGCCCTCCTGAGACTGAAAAAGCACCAATATGAACAAAGAAACAATCAACCATGAAAGGGTTGTTTATTCTTGCAGTTATTGAGTAGCTCTACCTGTGCAGGTCTGCAAGATAATAGTGCCCTAGGTCACATGGACATTCTTAGAATTGTAATGGTAGATTTTGTATATTCACTCATCATTTGGAGAGAGCACTCCACCTTGGAAAAATTTTCTATGTTGATCTAGCCCTCTCAATAGATAAACGTTCATGTTCTGTGGTGAGACTTGATGTTCTGTTGATGTTAGGTGGTTGCACTCCATTAATTCCTGTGTCCTTTTCCTTTTTATCCTCAAGGGAGATTAATCAATTACATTACAAAAGTTAGGGAACTGTAGTGCTACCTTTATCCATGGTCACTGTTCAACTCATATCACGAGGGCCCATCGATACTAGGACATCATGAAATTATGCCACCTAATCATCTAGGGATTCCTTATATAAGAAGCATCATTCAAGCATTCTGAAATCCACAGGATCCAACCTTCATAAACATTCCACCCCATTGAAATCGTGATGAAGATCACAAATGGCCATGCAAAATGGAAGGTAACAAAGGGCACGATGAGTGAAGGCACACCACTAGTCATCTTGGGAGGCACATAGGAATTACATAGACAATGGGGCAGCACATGCATGTGCCAACTTAGGGTTTTCCTAAATTTATCCTTTGCTATTGTTAAATAAATCTAGAGGATTTTCCTAATATTGGAAAATGTGTATGAGTCACGTGGTTAGATATTTAAGGGCAGGGCACACTTCCATGGAAATATCTCTAGTAGGGAACCTTTTCCCAGGAATATTACTCATGTATGTAGGCCTTAAATAGGTTTTCTATCATTAGCCTTAATCTCTCTCTCCTATTCTATAAAGGAGGGATAGCGTAGATTAGTTTTTTATTTCTTAAGAGTTTTGACAAGAGATATGCTATGTGAGCTTCTGTTTTCTGAGTTAATAGAAGAAAATGTAATTGAAAGTTCATATTTGTAGTTGTTGTTAGTATTTTTAGTTTTTCAGTGTCTGTAGATCTAGTATTCCGATTCTACTAGTTCAATAGGAGTTTAATATTTTCATTTTCCTAGTTGTTAGGGTTTCAGTTTTTTAGTGCGAATATGTTTACCATGTACTCAAATTTTTAACAGTAACCAAGTCACCTACATGTCATGCTGCATCGCAGCTTGTTACCTAGATGACTTGGTGAATGGAAGTGGACCCACATGTGGTATACAGAGAGTAGTAATCTTGTTAACTTTTGTGATTGTTGTTGGACCCTCATCCATACTTAATTGAAGGTATCAGTCTCCAAACCATATAAACCTTCTATGCAAACCCCATTCAATCCATTTTTAGTATATGTTGATGAAGTTAGGGAGACATTGACATCGTTTACTTACCCTATAGTAGCAACACATCCTCTCTTCTTGCAATTTTGTGCATATATGGAAAGTATAAGTATGTATTCACCGTCAAGCATGCCTCAAATAGTATTTTATCCAAGGAAAGACATGGACTACCATTTTTATCTCCAGATATGTCACTTTAAGTCATGAAAAAGAGAATCACCACCCTTCAAATTACTATGAGAGCCGTCAACTTAGTACCCTCATTGAACCCTTGGGCCCTAAGTACTTTTTTAATTTTCCCAAAATAAATCTAGGTGCAAGCAAATCTTGAGACTTGAGCATTGAATCAAATCAAACACTTGACAAACAAAGATAGACAAAAATTTCTTATAATGAACAACTAATGTTTTTTAGACATGGAAAGAACACAGATTAACGATTTTTAAGTGAAAATATGTCGCTTCAAGTCATAAAAAAAAATAACTTGCTTTCTAAACATTGCAAGAGGCATCGGCTCATTAAGCCCTAGATCCTTTTCTTCATTTTTCCAAAACAAATCTATATGGAAACAAATCTTGAGCATTGAATCAAATCAATCACTTAACAAACAAAACAATAGAGACTTTCTTGTAATGAACAAACAATATGTTTTTTAGGTCAACTATGTGTAAGCAGAACGACATTTATAGAACTGCCTATAGAATAAAATTGCAAGATCTGTATAACTCAGCAGGTCGTGAATTCTACACCTAGTGACTAGATGAACAAAATATTATCACCTTAGTAGGCATCTAGATGACCTTGACAAATGCAACTTTCTACTATCATGTCTTATAAGAGGAACACAGAATGCATTGTTGTTGTGATAATATGTAATTTCAATACATCAAATCCAAATAGATTTCATTAAATAGTTATGTATGTCATCCAATATATTCAGGAATCTATTTAATATTTATTAAGTTATTCAACACCAGTAAAGTCACTCAAACAATAGGTTCCTATAAAGAATTTATTTTGAGTCTCGACAAGAGTTTATATTGAGTAAATGTGTCATTTATCATTCTGAGATTATTACAACAAAATGTAATCACACGCTTGAAAAATCCATTCAACTGGAGAAACATTGTGAATTATTAAAATGGAATATAGTCACACTCTAAACAGATCCCTTCGTCTTAATGGGGAAACAGTCTATGAGGGACAAATTTCAAAACATGTATCTAACGATTTGAACCTCTATTTAGGTATGAAGCACCCTTTGCCAACTAACCAAAACCTCATGGACAACCTCTAAATATTTGAAATCTTATCAAGCTAGAAAAAATCCCTTTTTACACCGGTGAGGCTAAAGAGTCTTGGAAATGCGTCAAACAATGAAATCTAGAACACTTTTTACCCAATTCCCTTCTCAAGGAAGAAAATTTACTTGGACTTTCTCTAAAGGGCTCAAATATAGCATTATTTTTCATTTCAAAGGTAAAAATATAGGGCCATATACAAAATTACGAGGCAAGGGTATTGAACTCATGACCTATAACCATCAGTTTGAAAATCCCATGATCTGATAACTTGAGCAACTTCAAAACTAAATTCAAACTACGTATAGTTGTTTTCATTAAAAAAAATCACCCATTAGGGTTTTGAACCTAGGATCAGGTTTTCCTCCCAATAAGATCTAGAATTTGCTCCCCATAATAAAGTGTATCAACAAAGGATAATGTTCCTATAATGAGTGTTCTAGCAATAGAATTCCTTATACAGTGTTGTGCCTTACCCCCCCTAAAATTATTATTTCCTTTCTTGGAAGGAAGCTCTCTCTAGAAAAAAAATAGGATAAAGGGATATTTAAATAAACTACTTCTCTTGGGTGTTGTTATCTGCCTGAGTGTGTGCCGTGGTAGAAAAAATCGCTCACACTACATCAAAGAGGGAAAAATTCAAAATAACTTGTAAAAAATGTATGGCGTAAAGTTAAAGAGTGTTTGTTCATGTACCTTCGAGCAGCGTCAAAACTAAATTCGAACTGTGTATAGTCGTTTTCATTAAAAAAATTGTTATGGAAGTTAGATAGATAGGATAGTCAAAATTCACTTTTGACTGGTGTAACAACGCAGTAACATAAAACAACCCACATATTTACATCACACTACGATGCTATGGCACACAGTATGGGAATAAATTCTATCCTAACTTGGGCTGGACCTCATGGTTGGGAAATTGGTTGGAATTTGTTTGCAGCTACTCAACTAAGAAACTTTGCTTTGATCCCCTACTGTTTAGCTTGACTTCAATAATTGACTTGACTCAAATACTGGGATTGGATTCCATGGGATCCTAGGATACAAGTAAGCTCATTGGTTGGGATCACTGGCCGAGATACTTGGATTTGATACTCACTCGGGATTAGCTGGGTTGCTCGCTTTGATTACTTAGCTAAGATACATACTCAGGTCTGGTCTACCCATCTCACATTACATCAAAGAGGAAAAAATGAAAAAGAACTTGTAAAAAATGTATGGTGTAAATTTAAAGAGGGTTTGTTCCTATACCTTTGAACAATTAGTGTTTATCCTTCATCATAATCTTCATATGATAAAATTTCTCCAACAATTGGCAGTGTTCACACTACTTACCTCTCATACCCTACTAAACCCTCCTTGCCTCCATCCAACGAAAAATATTCAGGACCAACCAGTCTATTTGGATACGTTATTTGGCGCCAACAAGTAGACTATGGAGTAATCTATCTACCCAATGATTTGCACCAGGGTCCACTTGATCCATCAAGTAGATAGCTTACTCCATTAGCTATCTGCGTCCATGAGAGACCCTCTAACCAGCCGATTGCAACCTCCTCCTCGACAAGAACATTCAGCTGCTCAAGGAATTTCTTCTCTACAAAATCAATGGATTCAATGTTCATCTTTTCAACATAATTTTCATGTCAATTATTTTCTGTGCTTAGAAATTTGACTGTAAAAATATCTAACTTACTGAAAACTATATGTATGAGATAGAATTAGCATCCTTTGGCCTGATTTTATGGACTCTGCATCCCCATTCTCGTAAAGAAAATTCAAATCTGAAGGAATGTTACAGAGAGAAATTCCTATGGCTTGGGGTACCACAACAAACAGCTTGACTCCAGAAATAAATCCTTTCAATATGCAATAGAAATCAAATATCTAACACTAAAGGATAAGACCCCGTACCTTATTCTGGAGGGTTGAAGTAGATCCCTGTTGAGCTTTCCAACTTCAGCTTGACTTGATTAATCACTTTCCTCAACAACAAGTAAACAAGACAAGCATACTATATATATATATTGATGTTAGATCTATTCTAGCATATATAATCAACAATGTATAAGCATTTGAAATCATCCATGGATAAAATATTCATTCAAACATACATTATTGGACAGGAAAAGATATTTCTATTAATATAAAATCAGAGATTACAATGGATACAACCTCTATTGGCACGTCTGCAAATTGGAGAAACTGAATCCCCCACTTGGGCTTCCACCACCTCAATCCTCCATCTCTCGATAGAAATCTCACTTGCAAAAGGAAAGCTTGGGAAGAACACAAAAGTACTCCAAGCGACAAAGGGATGCAGACTCAAGCACAACTTCCAGCAACAATGGACTATAGTTTCTTTGCTCTCAATTCTCTTATGCCTTCAATGTATCCAAAGAGTTCCTTATATAGCTTTTCAAAGGGGTAATGAAAGGTCGAATCCGAGCAATATTAAGGCATATGGAAGGCCAAGAGTCAAGTGAGTTAGATCCATGTCAAGGAAAACTCCAAAAGGATTTGGATTTTGCATAAGGGACTTAAAATTCACATATAGCAATTTTCATATGTTTTTAGGGATGGTCTAGGAAACACCAAAGGACAAAAAATGGTCCAAGGGGTCTAAGGAGTCTGCAGAGGGACAAGGGGAAGGCCATACAAGTGTGATTCACCTGGTGTGGTAAAATCAGCTATAACAGATGCCCTCTAATGTGTGAGGTCAAAGGGGTCATAAGATTGCCGAAATACACTATAAGTCCATCCCAGAAGTGAAGGGATGAAGGATCCCAAATGGAAGACCAGCCACCCAATCAGCATAGTACAATGATACAACTCTGCACATAACTGCAAATACATATAGCAGTCCCGAATACATAAGAGTACAATGGCCATGAATAGGCATGACACAAAATATCACATAAGTGGTCATCGCCATGTACAATATACATAGATCAGAATCTCCATGATGAAGATATACAAAGGATCATGATCTCCATAATGGCTGAATATATACAATAGATCACGATCTCCATAATAGCTGGAAATGTCTGACATATACTGGAATCAAGTCACGAGAGCTGAAATATCATGAGCACTGGCATGATCAAGGAGGTAGCATATAAGAGATGCCATCAATCAGGAAGGTATTCTACACAAACCGCTACGAGTACATGTCCTACTATGTGAATAGAGGTGTTGAGGTCGAACATAGTAGTCCATCGTCTGATTATTGGTCATTGATGTATACTGTTAACAGACATGAGATCACCCATCGATAATGAAAATGGGAATCAAGGTACTAGAGTGCAAACTAACAAGTGTAAATAAATGTGTTGAGGTCGAACACTTGAGAGGATCCATCAATCAGGGGACATTGATGTATTCCTAAAAACTGTCGATGGTGAGAGAACCTGCCACTGATGACTGCAAGTCTCAAGGCACTCAAAAATGACTCTAGATTCCAATCCCAAAATAAATGATCTGAATTCGATGGGATGAAATCCACTGGAAGGAGGGCATTAAGGCACCCCCCATCATCCAACATGAGGTACTCAGCAAAGTTGTATAATGTGGAAGGATTCGATCATAAGGTGCACAACTAGTAACTGTATCGGGAATGGCCGACATGCAAAGTCAAGATAACTGAGGAATGGCTGACTCAAGTTTCAACTTCCTTTGAACAAGAGCATAATGGTGAATGGTGATTGAATAAAGGAATCATAGACTCGATATACAAAACTGGCACATCTTTGTGACACAGGAGGCATCGATAAAGGCTCCATGGGGACTGGAAGCTTAACCAGTCGGTGGAGGTAAACTTAGATAAAATGAGTACACCTCCTAAAGTCAAACTATAAACCCAACCAATGGATGTGATATACAGTGCTATGTTCGAAGGCGACACGACTCGACATCTGACAAAAGATAACATCTTTCCTTGTCCAACTTTTTGGTTTTTTAATTTTTTGGGCTTTTTAAAATATTTAAAAATCTTGAAAAAGAATAAAACTGCTTTATAGTTACAGAATAGGAGGAGATGAGTGTCATATGGGAAAACAAACAAGTTCCAAGCAGTGGAACATACCTATGCTCAATGCAAGGATACATGTGTAGGATAGCAACACTCGGGGGAAAATCCCCTCCCAGTAAAAATAGGGAATCAAGCTGCAAAGGATATATGAAATGGCTCTGCGTGGCTAGACATGAGACAATATCGGGCTATATGGTTTATACTCAAAGTCAGGGAAGCCGACATAAGGCCTAATAAGGCAGGAAAAGCTCATGATAATGCAATTAAAACTTGACATATACAAGGGAGTCCCGAGGAAAATGACCAGCATAAAGTTCAAGAGGAGTATGAATCTCTTGCTCAAGGACATGGTGGGACTAAAAGGGACTCCCAAACCTAAGAGAGGGCTCACAGCATGGGTTCCAAATGAAAAAGAGAGCTAACTAGGACACCCATGTATGGGAAAGCTCTACCATTCACATAATATCACTTCTAACAACAACATGAGGGTTCTGTGATACTATGGAATGGGTTTGTACCTAAGGTTAAAATGAAACAGTCATAAGGTCATGCAAAATGCAAGTGGATGTGAAATCCTAACCTATATGCCAGTTCAGACATGATACCTGTGATATTCACGAATGAATTGAACCCTCGGAGAGAGTGTACAAAAATTGGAACCTACATGACAACCATATTAGTCCAAAACAACCCAAAATACTCAATAAATAATCTAAACTATAGGATATAGGGAGGAATTATAATGACAATTGCACCCAAAGGAAACAATGCGGTGGACGATGGGACATAAAAAGGAAATTAAGGTGTACACCCAATGTTCACAAATCCACTACCACCCCCATGAGGGTGACCACTGGTGTAAAGACCGAGCGAAGGGAAAAAATCCTCCACAAATGGAGTAGAGGATGGAAGATGACCATTCCCAAATCTATGAGCATGGTAAGGGGCTGTGATGCCCCCAAGTATGACACCAAGGTCCGTACTAGGACCAAGGATGGGTGATAGAATACAAGGCATGCCGAAAATAGAAGGACCTAAATTCAAGAGAGCATAAGTATACTCAAGTAACCACGATCCCAAAGGCCAACTAGCGCACAAAGAGCACACTCCTAATATAATCTACATCCAAAATACAAGCAAACCAAGGGGAGGATATGTGAGCTCCTGAATGCAACAGGTCTATCTTTCTTAAAAGAGGCTTGAAACTCCCATACACTACAAGCGGAGGTATGTAACCAATTATAGTGGCCCTCAACTTCAACGCATAAAGTGACTGTGCTGTCCGGCCTCTACTTGGCCAAGACACCTGCAGAATAACCTTTGTGAAGTACCCCCTCGATAACCTAGGTAAGGAAACTAAGGTCACCTCAATATAATCAATGCTCAGGCAGATAGTCGAAGGTGGGATTGTCCGTGTGGGCAGGGTAGAAAAGCACGAAACTCTCGAAAGAGCCCCCAGATACGAATACAATCCTGGAAATATCTCCAGTGCTACTCAGTTATGACTAGGGGTCATCCCAATTAGTAACTGCTCACACTGCCTCGTGCTTAAATCCATTTTGAGAGGAGGATCCTGAGAAACACCAATTATACCAAGGAATTTCACACTCTCACCTAGACAGACACATACATGTTGTTGTTTAGTGGTCTTGGAGAATTTATTCACAATGAACTATTCCAAGACACTAAAACCTAATCTTGTTGGTGCACCCTATAAAATAAAAGAGTGTAATTCGTTTTATTATGCGTTGATTTTGGTTGGCTATAATTGCTCAAAGGGAAATGGCCATGCAACTAGTGATATGAAGACTCAATAGTGAAATAAAAGTGCACACCACAACAAATAATGCTAAGTGCAATCTTTGTCAAATGAAAAATAGGGTATGCCACTACATGAGATTCATAAATATATATTCCTTTCCAAATGCCAATGCAATCCTTCATATATGAAAGCCTAAACACAACTCTCATCCAAGCAATCCAATGCAAGTACCTCCTCAAATCCATATCTAAGATGCAACTAAGAGTGCAACTACTTTGTATTTTTCAATATAAAAGAATGAAAAATGCAATAAAAGTCATCTAAAACTCTCACTATAAAAGACAAGCCTATAAAGTATAAAAGACAATCCCAGCAAGACACCGAGACAAAAAAGAGTAATGCGCTAATGGAAAAATAAAAAGGATAAATTACTTAAACTACTTTCAAAGAAAAATCAATGAAAAAGTGGTCTCTGGTCACAAAAGAAGCATCCAATAGACAACATCAGACCCAAGGAAAACCCAACCACACTCACAACCCACCCAACAACTTCCCACAACATCAAACTCACCAAAAGGGAGGATGTATGCGACTATTTCAAGAACAACTGCGTATATACATGACTTTTGGTAAAAAAACTGTGTGTATACATGGATTTTGGCCAAAAACATGCATGTATACGTGAATTTTGGCCAAAAATCCACGTATGTACATGACTTTTGGCAAAAAACCTGTGTATACAGAGAAGGCAGTGGTAAAAAGCAGGCCAAGGGTCATACCAATAAAGGGGAATGTCAATGGATGAACATACTATAAAATGCAACAAAGAAACAAGGAGAAACAAAGAGCAATTCAAGAATATCAATCCCATTGTGCCCCAAAACCCCAAAGAAAAAAAAGGAACATCCCTAGTGGAGTTGTCAATTCTGTTACAGAGAGAAATTCCTATGGCTTGGGGTACCACAACAGATAGCTTGACTCCATAAATCAATCCTTTCCAATATGCAATAGAAATCAAATATCTAACACTAAAGGATCAGACCCCGTACCTTATTTCAGATGGTTGAAGTAGATCCCCATTGAGCTTTCCAACTTCAGCTTGACTTGATTAATCACTTTCCTCAACAACAAGTAAACAAGACAAGCATACTATATATATTGATGTTAGATCTCTTCTAGCATATATAATCAACAATGTATAAGCATTTGAAATCATCCATGGATAAAATATTCATTCAAACATACATTATTGGACAGGAAAAGATATTTCTATTAATATAAAATCAGAGATTACAATGGATACAACCTCTATCGGCATGTTTGTGAAATAGAGAAACTGAATCCCCCACTTGGGCCTCCACCACCTCAATCCTCCATCTCTCGATAGTAATCTCACAAGAAAAGGGCAAGCTTGGGAATAACACAAAATTGCTCCAAGGGGCAAAGGGATGCAGACTCAAGCACAAGTTCCAGCAACAATGGACTATAGTTTCTTTGCTCTCAATTCTCTTATGCCTTCAATGTATCCAAAGAGTTCCTTATATAGCTTTTCAAACGGGTAATGAAAGGTCGAATATAAGTGATCTCAAGGCATATGGAAGGCCAGGAGTCAAGTGAGTCAGATCCATGTCAAGGAAAACTCCAAAAGGATTTGGATTTTGCACACATCCCGATGTACACGGTTTTAGGGGTCAAACCCACGTATATAAGCGATAAGGGGTTTAAAAGTCGTGTATAGCAATTTTCATATGTTTTTAGGGATGGTATAAGAATCATCAAAGGACAAAAAATGGTCCAAGGGGTATAAGGAGTCTACAGAGGGACAGGGGGAAGGCCATACAAGTGTGATTCACTTGGTGTGGTAAAATTAGCTGTAACAAGGCGTGCTAAGATTTCTATTTGTTACAGCAACAACAAAAACTTGAGCAATATGAGTGATGGGACTTTCTGTGGGTAGCGCGTGTCTATAAAATGGTGTTCCATACAAAAAAACAATAACGACTGCAACCATGGATACTGTGGGGATCCGAAACCCAGAACCCCAGCTTATGTTATCCTCGACGTTTGTAACAACCGTAACTGCTAAGAGAGTTCCATTACAGAGCCCAAAATACCACCAATTGCAAAAGGAATTCTTCTTAATCTTCTCATTTTTATCTTCTTCATCAAACCGATCTAGACCAAAGGATTGCGGAGAAGGCTCGTGGCCACTTGTTCCAAGGGATATCAAATACAAAGCTAAGAAGAAAACACCAATCTGACCACTAGTCTTACCAAGATATTAATTATTCTTTTGACAAAAGTCTTACCAAGATATAAATTATTGATGATATGAGAACCATTCAGTGGCATCCATGGTAAGCATCTGCTATGAAGCCTCCTACAAGGGGAAAAACTGTTGTGACACCTGAGAAACAATTGATATTTTTAGCAGAAACTTCATACCCTTCGTGCAATACAATTGTTAGATAAATGATCAAGTTGGATGCAATTGCATAGTAAGTGACCCTCTCACTAAATTCAACTCCTGCATAATATATCAGTGGGTTATAACTAGATATAGAATTACATTTAGGATATAACTTGGTTTTTATGGTAAAAAAAACTTTACCAATGATAAAAATTGAGGCCTTCCATCCGCTGGTTTTTGCTGTCAGAACGGATCTTCAACTGGTATCCAAGAACCCATTACCGTCCCTCTCTGTTTGATCATCTTTTCTAATCTCCGGTTTCTCTCTTTTCTTCCAAAATTCCACCCATTGATCCCAATATAGGAACTTCATCTTTTCTGCTCTCTATTTTCTCTGTTTTTTTCTATTTTCCAAAATATGGTGATGATCCTCCCTGGTTCTTCTCTAAAAATCCTCCCATTATAGAGGCCATAAATAATGTCAAATTTCTAAGTACTTAAATTAATTGACATGGGAATTATGTTGAAAAAATGAACATTGAATCCATTGATTGTGTATAGAATAAATTCCTTGAGCAACTAAATGTTGCCGCAGAGGAGGAGGTTGCAGTCAGCGGGCCCCCCAGAGGGTTTCTCGTGGATAGAGAGAGCTAATGGAGTAAGCTATCTAGTTGATGGTCTTAGTGGACCTCAATGAAAATGGTTGGGAAGATAGCTTACTCCATTGAGTAGTCATTGACCAAATTGTAGGATGAAATATCCTGGGAAAATCAGCGATTGGCCATGAATGCCATAACAGAGGTGGGTGGAGAGCTGTTGGGTAGAGAGTTGAGTAGATAGTTGCATTTGCATAATAGATTTTTTTTGTTTTTGTTATATTTTTTTGTTTTATTTTTACTATTTTATTATATAAATGATGTTAATTGGTTATATATTATATTTTTTTAATAATTATCATATAAGTTGTTTAGTTTTATAAATTAGGATTAATATACAATTTAATTAATTTGTGTTTTATATAAATATAATAATTTGTGTTTTTTATAAATATAATATTTGTTTTAATGGTATTTTTTGTTATAGTATAAGTATATATAATAAACTTGGATCGATGACGTTGGCCAAGAAGAGTTGTGGACATCACAAATCAGGTGGGTGGTCATGCCGTCAAATGCAAAATTTACCTAGCCACTAATGCATAAAGGATGTTTAACTTGATAGTGATATGGAGAGGTCATCACTGCATACGTATCATATTTTGTGAGGTCATGAGGCATGTATTAAGAGGTCAAGGAATGGAAATATTTACCTGAAACTCTGAGATGGGATCGAGCCTCCACCTTTATACTACATATGGATCTAAGACTGGTTCTGGGTCAGCTCCCCAGTTTAATTATAATTGAGTCTTTGATTGGTTAAAATATTGTTCTTGGTGATTCCACCCGTTCAATTATTATATATTGGATCAACAGCTACGACGTTTAAAGGAACTCAGCCTCGTGAAGCTACATCGATTGGTACAACTAGACATTCAACGGTCACAAATTATGAATAATATAGTTATATTGAAGTTAGCAAAGCACCTCACACATATGGGACTTGTAGGGACTCTTACATATTTATCAGAGATTCAACAACTAGCTATGATGCTTCTAACTAGGTATCGATATGGTACTGGTTCTAGTACCTAATTTGTAATTGACGTAGGGACATAATTTTCCTTTGGCATGTGCTTAACCGGGTTTGCTTCAATGGTGCAGTAGGGATAAAGATAGTTAAGAGAAAATTCATGCAATTGCTTTGTTGGATATCTGAAGATTGAGGTGCATGGCACCAGTATTACTAATAGAAGGTATACAATTTACAAAATTTGCAATTTTCCATGACACACTTAAAAATGACTAATTCATATTCTTCTAGCTCGTCATTTTTATGTCGTGACTAAATTAGTCATTTTTGTTAGTCATTTTTAACCCTGTCACTTATTATCTAGTCATATTTGTTAACTGGTGACTAAATTAGTCGTTAATTTTAGTCGTTTATAGTTGGGTCAATCAAAATTGCTCATATTTAGTAGTAAATCACTTGAAAAACCTACGGTGACTAGAATTTTTAGTCACCTAGTAGCTAATTCTTTATTTTGTACTAGTGAGTCAACGCTCACACCCGATAGTACGACAAAGAGAGGTAAAAGGAAAGCTAATATTGGTGATTATGACTCGGATGTAGAGGTTGTGGAAGTTGCACCCTTACCAAGGGTAGAGATCATATATGAGGATACAAAGGAAGTCACTGGAGCTGAGCCCGAGTTCAAATGGGGTCATATTTATCACTTGCTAGTAGAAAAGAAAGTTCCAGAAGCAGTGTTAGAAGACCTAGCCCTATATGATAATGTGTTGAGATCTAGGATAACGAAGATGACCACTAGACCGATAATTTTCCCTTATGCGGAATTCATTCGATGGGTTTCGCATAGGATAGACAAAATAGGGATGTTGATGAATGATGCGAAGAACAAAGGATTTTGATCCTTCGCACTCGCATTTTTATCAGCAGCATGCAGCTTGCTCGAAAAGGAAATTATCATGACAAAAGACTGGGTGAAGAGCTTGAAACTAGATTGCGCTGCCACAACTAAGATGATGATGGTTGAGGGAAAGACTTTTAGACAATCAATCGAGGGAGTACGAGACAACTCATCTAAGGACTCCATATAGATTAATAGTGTTGTTGTTGAACAAGATTTATGATAGAGCTGATGGGAAATTTTACAAGTTTGGGTGGATCCCACTGATCTACCATATAGATATGAAAGGAACAATCTTCAACTGGGATGGCATAATAGCCAAAAATTTATCCACCTCTATCAAAGCAACCCAAGAAGGTTTGCACCTCAACAAGTCTGAATTTTATATGCCTTCCTTCTTAGTGGACGACATACTTTACCACCATCGGTTTGAAGGATAAAGTGTACATGGAAGGGAGGGAAAGACACTATATATATAGCTTACCAGATGTTGGGGTTTCACAAATATCATAATCACTATAAGATGATCTGTGAAGAATTCCTGATGCCCTTATACAAGCTGATTTTTCTAGAAGAATGTCCATGCCTATCTAAGGGAGATTTGGAGTCTATTAAAGAATATGGGAATTACTTCTTCTCAGAATAAGGCACATATTTGAGGATGTATGGGGGAATGAAAGTGCTCTCATTACTACCAAAGTATGTGATAGATTATATAGTCCACAAAGAAGCTGTTCGACAACTTTTTTTGAATGGATTTGGAAGCCACCTATTTGATCTAAAGAAGGATGTGTTCCCACCATTGCCCTTCTATGCCAATAGTTACAAGTTCACCAAGGTCAAGAATTTCCCTAAATTTGTTAAGGAGCTGGAAAATTTCCATTTTGGTGAAAAGGAATTTCACCAGAATGATTCTCAAGGAAAGGTTGTAGCCTATAAGGAAGCACTCAAAGTAAATTTTAAGTATTTTGACTACGTGGACAAAGAGGAAGAAATGTATAGGAACATTTACAGCATGATCGCCTTCAAAAAGTAGTTGAAACTAAAGACCTTAGCAGCCAAAGATAAAGGCAGTGGAAGTAGCAATCTAGAGCCAAAGAGCCAGGAGGAGGAAGCTGCCAAAAAAGTAAAAGAAGAGACTTCCCAAAGACTGACATAAGGTGCGAGAAATATCTTAGCCGAAGAGAAGCAACGAGAAAACAAAGAAGAAGCTTCCAGGAAAGAAAGAGAAGAAGAAAAGAGAAAGAAATAGGAGGCTATCCAAGAAAATATTGCTGAGCTAGAGAAGGCCATAGCTCAAGAAGCTTTGAATCCGGAACAAGAAGTACAAGACCCAAAAGGGTTAAGAGAAGAACAAAACAAGGAAATTCAGAATGATGTAGGTGGTGAGGATAAAGGACGGAGCCCTATTTAGAACAACCCTGAAGATCTTCCATCCACTTCAGAAAATATACTTATAGGAGGGCATATCTCTTTGGTTGAGTTGGTACCATTCACTCCATCAAAGTAGTATGAGGTTGCATGCCTAGAATATGTATAGTTTGATCCCAAAAAGAAGTCCATCATGTGCAAGATGGAGAAGACTCTGAGGATAGGAAACCAACCCCCAGTCACCACAGTGACAGAAAGGATAGTAGTGAAAAATGTGGAAGATAACTCGAAGAAATTGGCCTCCTTGGGAATTGCAAAGGATCGTAATTTTGATAAGCTCACAGAGACCCTTGAGCAGTACAAGGGTTAAATGGTCGACATGAAAGAGGTCTTGAGGAAAGAAGAAAGAGCCTGCAAAGAATCAAAAAGAAAGTATGAAGCTACTCTTTCAGACTATGAAAAGGTTCAACAAGAGTATCAAATTCTAGAAGAAGAGTGGGATACTTTGAAGCTGTCAAACATGAACCTTAGTAGGAAGAAAGAGGAATTGGAAAAAAAATTGCAGAGATAGAAGCACAGAACTCTATGGTTGATCAGGGAGGAGAAAAATATGGAGCCCAAGTGGTGGGATTAGAATATTAGAAGAGTTCTTTGGAGGTGTTATTAAAGGAAGAAAATGAAATAAGGTCGGATATAACACCTCTAACAAAGAATGCTCTTTTTCTCAGAAATAAGATCTATCAGATGCAGGTTTAGATCATAGGATAAGCGTTGAAAGTCAAACAAGTAGAAGATCGATTGCAAGAAATTTCAGCCACAACTACATATTTCAAATAAAAAACTCAATATTTTGTAGAAGTCATTCAAGGATGATTGACATGGTTGGAAACAAACAAGGAGCCTTGGGAAAACACACCAGTCAAAAATCCAGAAAGACTGCAACTTGAGTATGAACATATAGGTTTCAGCAACAAAGCTGCTAATAAATTGATAGAGGCAGTCCAAAAGACAATAGATAAATGAAGGGAGTTTTCTAAGAAAGTACTCACAACCCATAACAGGTATCAGACATCATCTAAGAGGAGATTGGGTGAGCTTCCACCTCATGAAGAAAACTTGCAACAATTACATGATAGATTTCAAAAGGATGAGCTTGGCATACAGATGATAAAAAACTTAGATGAAAGGGTGATTCAAAATGTGATTGGTCAAGCTGCAGTGAGCAATTGTCTTTTAGAGGATCAGTTTCAACTACTCCAAGCAAGGATGGCTGACATAAGGGCTCAAGATTCCAAGCATGAAGTCACGGTCAGATTCTTGAAGCCAGCGGAGTTTGACAATGATTGCTTCAGATGCTAAGGCATAAAAGTAATTCATTGGTGAGTTTAAAGGGACCACTTAAGTGTTTTGTCTATTTGTACACATGAACATATATTTGTAATAATTTTTGTTTTTATCTCTTAATTAGTGAATACACTAAAGGAAAAATCTTTTCTAACCGAAGGTAAAGGAATCCCAAGGGGCAGGAAAACCAAGAGTTTTTTTAGATGTATAAATGTAGGTGAAGTCGAATAGAAAGGAGGACATTTCTAGATTTATCATGTGAAACATTTATTGTAAGAGCAACTATTTCTGATTATAATAAAGAGGATAGAATTTTATGCTAGAGAAGGGGCTGTTGAGTTTAAAATGCATGTTGTGTGGATGGCTAGATAAAACTATTTATGGATTGACTGACTATGCAAATTTGTGAGATCACTCTAACTCTAAACTATTTCTTAGTCATGAATGATTTCATTTTCTTGTTTTGAATCTTGTGCAACAAATGAGTAATGAATGATTTAATAAACAATGAGCTATCTCCATGTTAATATTTTTGCTGTGTTCTATGTATTCTGAATTATATCATCTATTTGTAAAATTCTGTGTTCATAAAATACAGTACATTACCCATACAAATAATCATCATGCTCCCTAGGGATAGGTTAGTTAAAGTTATATTACTTTAGATTAACTGTTATTTGCATTTTGTGATTTAGAAACAAAAGAGATAAGATGGGAGGTAATAAACTAAGCATCACATTGTGAACCCTTTGCTTCGTGATCATCTGCATTTAAATTTAGGCACTTGCATATAATTTATAAAACATAAAAAATCACATAAACGGTGGACCGGGTCGCAACCGGTAAAAGCGTTTTAAACCGTTACTTAACTCTACGGTAGTCGAATCATAAATCGGATGGATTCCCTATACCAAACAATAAACGAGCTAATTGGGAGCGGTTATTGGGGAGAATACCTACTATCGATACCTAGGATTTTCCAGGCCTCAACACATGTTAGAGTATACCTACATGTGAGTGTAGATACCGTAGTATAACACTCACTTGTGAGTGGTCCTAATCTGTGTGGTATGGATGGTTTGTGATGAGTCCTCATGGATGATAGGGTTAGCACTAGGTGTGGTCGAGATCTACATTTAGTTGTAGATGATTCAGCTAATCTATTTCATGGATCATGCTGATGGAGGATTCCATTGTCCTTGGACATATGTCCTAAAGTGATCGAGATTGATCATCCCGCAAATAGATCATGTGTACTGCAGGTAACATGGTGGAAAAGGACCAAATAGATCAAAGTACAACAGCGAAGGGTCTAGTAGATCGAAGTGTGGCTGCAAAGGATGAAAGTGCAGCTACAAAGGATCGAAAGGATCAAAGTGCTTCTGCAAAAGGATCGAAAGGATCAAAGTGCTTGTACAAGGGATCAAGAAGATCGGAAGGCTACTGCAGAAGATCGAAGTGATGCTGTAAATGATTGATAAGATCAAAGTGCTTCTCCAAAGGATCAAGAAGATCAAAGTTATGCTGCAAAGGATCAAGAAGATCGAGGTTTCGCTACAAAGGATCAAGAAGATCGAAGTGTTGCTGCAAAGGATTGAGAAGATCGAAGTGCTGCTACAAAGGATCGAGAAGATCAAAATACTACTGCAAAGGATATAGAAGATTGAAGTGTTTCTACGAAGGATCGAAAGATCAAAGAGTTGTTGAAAAAGGATCAAGTGATCGTGTGATGCAAAATATGAAGAGTTACTGATTCTGAAAACTTCATGTGACATATAGATGTATAGCCTCAATCATTGTTGCAAATATTATCTCTCTGGTCTCCTATATTCTATGATGATGTTGTTAGTAAAATAACCTTCTCGTTAAGGGGGATTGTTGAATATTCTAACTTCAAAGGGTATTCTAAATGTATTGTACTGATGTAACCTAAGGGAGATGTTATTATTCCTCCAGAGGGGTGTTACTATTGTATTTGTTCATCATAGAGTCATGAGGTAAAGCCTCCATTGTAAGTCGGGGCAATACTACCCTCATGAATATAATATAATATTATATTGATTCTTCCTAACTGAAGTCGTCCTACTTAGTTAAGTGGGGCCAACTTGTTATGTTAAATGTTAAGTGATGAAAAGCGTATAAATAGAGGAGATGTGTTCCTCATTTGAACACACATTTACATGTGCACAATGCATGGGAGAGAGATATATATATCTGCTCGAGGAGGTGCACCTATCTTGGGTCTTGTCTTGAACTTTTTATACATCAAATACAGAGGAATTTTTGCTGTGTTTTCTTCACCATGAGGGTTTCCCATAAATCTTTCTGTTCTTTTTGTGTAGTTGTGCTTGTCTATATTTTAGTGATATTTTGTTCATGGTTATGCTGCCATGATGCTAAATGTTATAATATATGATATAACCATTAAAACTTAACACACATAGGTCAACATCTCTAAGGATGCAATGGTGATATTTTTATCTTCTGACAGATTATTCATAGAGTAATAGGATTCCAAATGTTGCACTCAATTGTCTATGGATTCCGCATCAATTTTTCCTTTTAGATTCGATATGTCCAAGTTCATTTGCACCTTGAATGGATTGTTTTATCTTAGTTGGATGTTTTCAAGAATACTCCTGATGTAGAGGAAAATTGTGTGAGAATATCATTGAACTGGATGAACATTTAGGTTCGTTGTCGAGCCATTTCTTAGTCTATGAGTTTCTCTGTCTCGTCAGTTACATGTCTATTGTCTGTTTCTCTATCCATATTTAGTCTAGTGGTGTGAGTATATAGATACTCTGATGTTAAATGTAGTGTCTTATTGGATTGTTTAGTTTATGAGCATTTTTTAAAGGACATAATTTAGGTAACCATGATAGAGGTGTATACACATGACTTAAGCACAAATAAGCTCGAATACCAATGATCTGGGTTCTCCCAGGTGCACGACGAGAAAAATAGTTTGATTGTACGAATTGAGTATGGATATGGAAGAATAATATTAATAATAAGCAAACCAAGAAATGCATTACACATAGAAACACACACACACACACATAAAATATGCAAGAATTCAAACCAATTATATTAATTCATTACTGTTTCATTACTACTTCATTACTGTCATATATTACAACAATGTACATGCTTAAATAGAGTGTTGAGAATCCTTAGGTTGTATTCCCGTTACGTTAAGTTACAAGAAAAGTTGTAACAACTCTAGAATTTCAACCATTACAAATGACAGGAAGACAAAAACACAATCTTTGGTAGTCTGTCAGTCATCTATGTCGATGATGCATGTCGAGGTGTTGAATTTGTCGAAGTCGATATTATTTTTTAATAGGAGATAAGTTGGAATATACATAATGAGATATAAATACATTACACATTCAATAGTGTATATTGTATATTCTAAAATATATCCCATTCAGTGTTGCATTACTTAGTGTCTAGGTGAAGATTTATGTTTCATTACTCAGTGTCTATGTGAATATTTGCATGTATATGCATATCTAATGCTCAAGTGAAGATGTACATGTATATGCAGATCATATGCACACCGTACTGCTAAGAAATATGTGTAGGTTTAGTATGTGTGTATAAAATTTAGATGAAAAAAATTAATGAGCATGAGGACAACAAAGATTACAAAGCAATCAAGTTCTACCTAGAAAGAAATATCTTCTTGGAGAAAACATAGAAACTTCCTATTGAAGGCCATAAGTAAAATAAAAATTCTCAATATTCCATGAGCTTGGGCTATAAAATTGTGATTATAAAATACAATTTACTCAGAGAATTCAAGAGAATTGTGATTATAAAATACATATATGAAATTATGTTAGTTTGTGTTGTTTATCTATTACCCACAGATATAGATAAAACCATTATGAAAGTTACCCTTTCTTCTATTTTACTAGAAAACATAAATTGTTTAGGAAAATGGTCAGACCTTACCTTAGATTAGATAAGACCTTCCATGACCTTACAACCTATATACTCATGATAAAATACATGCAAAGGTGTGAGGAATCCCTCTATTTAATTCAATCTATGATTGAGACTACACACTAGTACAAAAGCGCGGATTTTTCCACGGATGTTTTCCACGTTTCATACTTTTTGGTGTAAAAGCCGATGTAACAAGAACGAGGCGTCGCTGTATCCACACTGGGATTCTTAGCCGTCGTTGTATCCATGCCTAAAGCCTTGGACGTCACTGTATCCACGCCTGACCGTCGCTATAGTGACGGCATCGTCTTTTGTTGGCTTTTTACAACGGTCAAGTTGACCTATTGGCTAGGTTTAAATGTTGTCGTCTAAGTTGATCAAGATCAAAACTAGAAGTTGGAAAGGGCTAACACTCCAATTTAAAACATAAGTAGCCATTAATGTCAAGATAAGGGTCACAACCCTAGTTGTACAATTCTCATGGTTTGAAATGAAACACATTCAACCAAATGTAGCTCAGTGAATCATTAGGAAGAAAATTAAAATATCTTAACTTCATATAAACAAAAAATGTCCAAATCTATTTAGTAAAGAGGAGGTGTTCAATACCCTCTACTGAGGTTCAAATCCCTTACAAACATGTTTTTCTCCTTGTGGGCCATCTCACTCATGCAATCAAATGATTTCATGCAGTTGGGTCCAAGTATTGAAAATATTAGGTGAATATAGTAGAATAGATAACCCCCCATATGTGGCTTCTTTATAAAATGGATCATTTTAGAGTGTTGTAATCCAATTACATTCATTGTAATACTCCCATAATGGGTAAGGACATGCTTGTCAGAAAATTATAGTAACAAATGTCCAAAGCATGAAACATGGTTCTTATTCTTCTAACTATATATTTTCCATAAGGGTCCAATCGACCCCTAATATTCTAGGTCACCAAATTGATTGAGATTGGTATGGTGATGGATTCCATGTTAGCATCTTCTAAACCGTTTATGAATCCACAAAGGGAGTTAAACATATTTGAAGTCAATAAGATCTTTAAGAAATGTGTAAACAATAATGCAGAGTGCAAACATTTGGTTTCCTTTGAGAATTATCAACATCTAAGTTGTCATAAGAGTTCCAAAAGGGTGGAGGAGAGTGAACCTCATATCCATACCATAAGAGGATCTTTGGGAGGAGTAATCAAGATCCTTAACTTAGGGTTGTTTGATATGTAAAGTATTGTGGATATTCCATTACATAACTCATCACAAGTCAAAAGTCACATAGGGCGCAGAACCTACAAATGCCATACCGGCCAAGGATTCACCTTTTAGCATAATACCGCGAGAAGGCTGTCTGTTTGGCCTTCCTAATGGAAAAATAGATCACACAGATCAACTCACTGCAGAGCCAGGGGTCGTATAGATCCATAGCTTTCCCCACACATATTGATATTGTATGCACAGTTTGCTCAAATTAACCACAGTACTGGATTTCGAGTGAATTGCATTTTCCAGGATAGAATGTCTTTTGCTGATTTGGGTGTACCACTGCCTGTGATAAATTTCTGTTCACCCACTCATGAGTTTGTGGGAATTAAACCTCCAGATCTGATGGTGCAGGCAAGGAGGGAAAATAACACCCGGTGATTAGCGTTTTCGTAAGGAAATTATGTCTATGAAGAAGGGATGGAGGAAATTTGGAGTTGCAGTTGTGGGTTTGGTGCTGCTATCCATGCTCATTCCATTGGTATTCTTGCTCAGACTCTATGGTGGATTTCAGAGCAGTAAGTTCATCTAAACCCATTTCATTTTTTATTTGACTTGATGCCCCCTTCTCACAGACTATTGTGTATGGGGAATCTGGATTTGGAGTACTTTGGCTCGGGCTGGGGCACTTACAGGTTTTTATGAAGCCCATTTGTGGAATTCGTGGTGGGTGTTTTTCATTTTATTCAACCATTTTGTCTCTCTGCTGTATACTCCTACAATGGGCATTTGGTGTATACCAAGATCCTTAGTACTATGGGTGATTTGGTGTTGGTATTTGCATTAGATCTGATTGAACAGCAGGTAGTGTGAGGTATATTTCAGAATTTCATAAGTTTGTAGTTTCATGGTTCTGATCTATCCTTCTGCATTGCTATTTTTAGTGACTTAGGCTAAATGTGGGGTTTGAGGGCAGATACAGTTTTAAAGCAGTTGGATGTGGCACATTAGGTGTGAAAGCTTAGAGATCACAGGATTAGGTATTCAAATCAGTGAGGCCTTAATCCCTGATGTTTGGATAGTGAAATGAATTACATCATCCTCGGAAGACCGAAACAGGATCTTAGACTATTTTGTCAGAGCTTAGGCTCAGATAGGATATTTCCCTATATGTGTTTGTCACTTGGTAATAGCTTCAAAAAATGTATGTCTACAAGTATGTGAAGAGTGAAAATATGATTTATGAATTGATTTTCTTTATTGGGCGCAAAGGCCATCCCATATATTCGCTGTATAGGGGGGTCATGGTTGATGACAAAGGAGCGTGCATATTTTGAGGTTACAACTTTGAAAGAGCATGGTCAATTTTTCCTAGAACATGTCCTGGAAGTTTATTACTTTGATCGTGGCATGGATTTATTTTCTATGCGTTACTTAGAACCCCCACACATCATTCTGCGCAAAGGTCTAATAGCTGGTGTTGAGTACCCACTTTTGGTAGAGCATATATCAGATTATATGGCAAAGACTCTTTTCCACACATCTCTTTTCTATCTTTCTACTACAGAGCACAAGGCTGAAGGTACGCTATATTTTCCCTTTCAAATGTTGTGATTAAATATTTCACTTTTGGATCATAGAAAGCAAAGCTATATCTTTTTAATAAGTAATGGAATGGATTGTTTAGGAATTGGATTGGTTTTGGAATAGGCACTCACAAGTTTCAGTGAATAATGCATTTGAAACTTTGACTTATTTACTAACAGCTTATATGTTGCATGTTGTTTTCAGTTGCTCAATTCTGTAGCAATGTGGAGATGTGTAGGCTGACCGAACAGGTCATATTTTCAGATCCATATATGTTAGCACCAAACAATCATTGGTCTTCTCCTTATCTTGATGAAGATGCTAAGGCTTTGCAGGAGGATAATCAGTTGAAGGTGGAAATTGCTGAATTGAAATCAAAGTAATGTTTGCTATTTTTGACTGAACTCAATTGTAAATTTTCCTGTGAGTTTAAGCCCTTGAAAAGCTAATTTCGCTGCCCAAAATGCTTTTCATTCAGTTGAGAGATTTTGAAACTATAGCTGCATCACTAAGATTTTCTTACATTTTTTCATAGGTTTTTTGAGCGGACACAATCACTTATTCATGGAGATTTACACACTGAATCAGTCATGGTAACAAGCAGCTCAACTCAAGTTATAGATCCAGAATTTTCCTTTTATGGCCCAATAGGTTTTGATATAGGTGCTTTTATTGGCAATTTAATTCTTGCATTCTTCTCACAAGATGGCCATGGAAACTCTGAGAATCAACGCAAGGTAAGTGCAGAGCATTATCCTCTTAATATTTATTTGCCTTAGCATCTTTGTTGTGAGTCTTTTCATTTGTGTCTATTGATGAAATTATTTAAGCTTGCATTTTGTTTTTTATACAAACAATAAACAACTGAAGATAGGAGAGATATAGAGGACTGACTATACTATTATAAATGCCATTAATTGCAAACATAAATTGGTTCAAACTGTCAAGTAATTCGCTGATCTGATTTCTTTATCTTTCTAGTTAATCACAGTTTTAGGCTAGAATAGCTCAGATCCTACTTCATATTTATTTTAACAGTAAATAACTAATCACCTCTAATACTCTGAAGTTTGAACACAAGATTTTGATGGTAACATGCCCCCACACTAGATTTGCTTTATCTTGCAAAACATATTAAGATGAGTCATTTCAGTAATTAGAGATAAAATGAAAGGAAACACAACATTCAGGAATATTTTCTTGATTTGGTAACCAATGAGATAATAAAGAGAAAACATAACTCCAAAACAGATATACAACTGAATTCTTTTAAGTAATGCCTTGTAAGTTGTATCATGTCGATAGCATAAAGATGAAGGCTCAACAACCTACATGGTCTTTAGGTAGGCTCTTAATAAAAGAAGCAACACTTTGTCAAAGGATCTTTCTATGGTGTTATGCTTTCTCTTTGGTATATCTCTTTGTACTACATAGGAGTGCATACAACATCTCCAGACCCTCTTAAACAAAATTAAATGTAAAACAAAAATAGTTTTTTATTGCAATGTGCTACAATACAACATCCTTGTTATCCATTATATATTCTTTCAAGTCTTTTGAGACCTGCCCACGGATGGCATGTGGAGAATATTTTGGGTCAATACTAGTGACATAGTTGGGACCATCACATCTATTTTACATGAGATTTTGTAAGTACCAAATTCTTGTCAAGTTCCAAACCTAGATCATGGAAATTTTTTGATTTGAGAAGATCTGGATTGTTCAACAGTAGTATGCCTATCTAGATTAATTGTTGCACTTTGGTCTTGAGTATAAAGCTAATCTTATCCATTAGGTTGAAAATGCTATGATAGTTTTAAACTTGAGTGACTTTGTTTGATAAAAACATTTTCTATACAATAAAGAAGCTGTGTTTGACTACCCAAATGGAAATGCCATTAGATGCACTTAACAATATAAAGCCATTTCTTTCTTTCATTGCTGCTTTCTTGAGGAGCTTTCTCTGATTGTTGCCCTTATTTAAAGCATGGAAGAAGTCCATTGTGCTCACTCTTACCTTTGTGATTATTGGAATCTTCTGATTTTGAATGTACCTGAAGCATAAAAATTGATAGAGGGTGGGATTCATACCTACTACAGCTAAGGTTAGTTTTGTGGGACTGGGTTCTGAGTATGAAAATTCGACTATCTTAACTTATGAATTTTTTTTAATAGATTTGGGAGCAAGAATTGGGATGCTATGATTCGTCATACTTCAAGTGATTTTTGATATTTCGAATTTCT
>LPNX011154668.1:606212-738503 GCA_001517045.1 Pseudotsuga menziesii | reverse complement strand
TGTTTGTTTACTTATATTTTTAAACATTTATGGTTATTTTTTCAAAATGCTGCCATGGGTAGAGAAATAGTAAATACCCAAGGAATGGCATTTCTGTCAGATTTTCATTTCTTGATTGTTTATTGTAGAACTTTTACCTTCTTGTACCATTTCTCATAATGTAGGTTGTTGTCACACTATATAGCTGGTTCTCACACTCAATTGACAAGGTACTCAAATCAGGATTTGGTAATAAAACTGTGTTTCATGATTACATTGAAAGTTAAGTGCATCTTCTGACACTCCCATCACCTGAAAATGCTGAGCCAGATCCTGCACCCTAACATAAGACTGCACATGCATCCATAACCTTGCATTCATGCCACTTGTTTGATAGTTTTTTCTTGTGTTTCATAGTTTAGTCATTTGTTATGGTATAGTCCATGTACCTGCTGCCACCTCAGTGAAGGCTGCTGGCAGCCTGTTGCTACCTTCGTGGGCTGCTTCTACCTTGATCATTAACTCTGTTTGTATTCTCATGTTGTTTCATGATAGTATGGATGCTTTAAAATTTGCAGTCTCTGCTGGCCTCATACTTACATCAAGATTAAGGATAGTAAGAATAAATTTGATGATACTTTGATGTATTGGATTGCTTTTCATGCATCCCAGGTTTTTCGACATTTGGTTTAAACAAAGGACTGTAGGTTGCTCTTTGCAACACATTATCATCCTTTAACTAAGGATTTTTCTTCCCACCCTTGTGTCAGTTTGAAGCACATGGCATGCTCATTCGAGGTGAATCCCACCATTGTACATAATAGAGGGGATTTTAATATCCTTTCTGAGAAAGCAGCCAATATTGACAACAGTTGTAGTTCAGATTTCTTAGAAACTGAGAGGCAGCTTATCATTTTCTACAAGCTAAGGTTTGGTGCCTCTCCTGAAAGCTATGGTCTGCAAGTAGCCTTGCTTGCTGGGATACGAAAATCAATAGTCAAGGCAGCATTTGATGCTAGTCAGGTTATGAAATCATTTCTTTCAAGTAATTTCAAATAAAGTGAATTCAGAGCAGAATTTTCAACCATACACGAGCAGTGGTTAAGGACCCTCTTAGCAACACCAAATAATAAATCACTTTGTAACAGCATGGACTTTACTACAGAGGATGCCCATGATACTTTGCTGTGTGTATGGCAAGAACTACAGAAATTCTCATGCCAGGGCTCCAAGAAATGATTGTAAATCGTTAGAGCTCCAACTGTGTCCCTTTCTTTGCAAAGTCTATAAATAAGCGAGTGATAAGTTTCTAGCGTTGGTAATAACCCGATATCTTGCATTACATAATGTAGTTTTAAGGCTCCCTTTATGCATCCCCTTTCACAGTTTGAAATTATCATCTTACTGTAAATCTGAACATTGGGAACTAAACCTTTCTCTAGAATTAGTTTAAAAATATTATTAGCCTCTTCCAAACTGCCCTTCTTGCAAAGACCATTCATAAGGGTGCTGAAGCTTTCAATAACAGGAATAAAAGCCATTTTCTGCATTCTCAAATGCATCTTCACTGCCATATCTACCTTTCCTACTTTGCAAAGTCCACCAATGATATCATTGTATGTAGAAGCATTAGGTGCAACACCTTTCACCTCCATTCTGTCATACAAATTCATGACAAAATCCACATCTTCCATGCATAAACAATCAGTCAGCATATTGCAAGTTCTGACATCAGAAGCCAATTCTTTTACATAGGTGCTGTTCAGAATCTCATTAAACTCCTCCTTTCTGCAATTTTTTAAGAGTACTCTCATAAGTGACATGTAACTGCTAATACTTGGTATGGACATTTCAATGGCAACTTCTTTGGAATTTCAGAAGATGAGATCTTCCAAGTCCAATCTTTTTTACTGACGCTAAAGATCGAGAATGTCTCAGCTATACAGCACATAGAGAATGTCTGATTGGCATAATCCAGAGGTGTAATGGAAGCCAGAAAAAGCTACACACTGTTATTTCCAAGACATTTCACACATACTGTTCAAAGTGAAGAACATGATAGTAGCTGCAAAAAATGAGTAGCATTTTGGTTTTTGTTCTATGTTGCTAACTTGCATAAGATTTCAAACTGGTAAATTTGCATGTTAAAGTACACAGAAAAAGGCTTTTAGGATCATGATATTTAAAAGTTAATCAAGGTCTTCTAGAATATGAGTAACTTTCATCAACATCCCAACATTTCCACATCTTCTCTGAAATGCATAAATGTTGTAGATTGTAAAAGTTCAAAACTTCAACTAGAGAACTTTAGGTTCCAAAAAAAAACATTAAATTTGTTCTCGTACAGTTTGTACCACACTAATTGGGACCACTTGCTGACTCTAGAAAATCATTTTAGCATCTAAAATATGGTCAGAATATGCATGAGCTCCTCCAAAACAGTTAGAATGCTATCTTCTGTTCCAAACTTCAACTAGACAATTTCATGTTCCAAAAAAAACATTAAATTTGTTCTTTTACAGTCTTGTACCACACTAATTGGGACCACTTGTTGACTCTAGAAAATCATTTTAGCATTTAAAATATGGAGAAAATATGCATGAGCTCCTCCAAAATAGTTAGACTGCTATCTTCTGTTTTTCCAATGGTGTGACTCTCCTTTCCACTACTCCCAAGGGGCTATGGAAACAATTAGACTAACTTGTCCTATTTTGTGATAGCAAGTGTTGGAGGTTTACCTTAGCAAAACTACGCTTACAGTCTTAAATATTTCTACCGAGGCCATGTCCCACACCTTTATCTTGAAACATCAGACGGTTATATTATTTCATGTTAAACCCTCTTTGGGGCAAACCTTGATCTTGAGATTCAACAAACAAGATATAGCATGAGCCACAGAACTCTCTTGCCATCAAAAATTTTCCCTTGACTTTGGATCCCACTAAGGCTTCTGCCACAGTTAGACAACTTGCCAATTTACTATAGCAAGACTGTACTAGATGCCCTGCCATTTGCACAGAAGGCATCATTTTCTAGATTTTGGGTGAATTTGTACCTGTAAATGACACTAGATTGCTGACCTCTTGAATTAATCTGCTTCCTGTAGCTGTACCACATCTGCTGTCTACAACTAAGTAATTTGCATAGCTTAACTTGTCACACTAATGGAATCTAAAGTTACCCCTACCATGTGCACTGTGTCCATGGCACAACTTGACTTGACACTCTAATGGACTCTAAAGCTACCGCTATAATGTGCATGCCCATACTCAGACAAGTATTCTAGGTTCAACTTCCTCTAGTGTGACTGCTTTCATCATGGAATTTATTGATCTTTGTCTCTTTCCTGGTTCAGTGGTGCTAGAAAGTTTACTCAGAAAATGAGCACTATATAGGTGTATGGTAGAACATAATTGCATTATAAACAACGTATCTTCAATATTGGTGAAAATCTATATTCTCCTTGTAAGTTATTCACAGTTCTCAAGTATAGTCTGTGAAAAATCAGAAAATCAAATGACACAATCTTGCCAACAAATTCTACTTGAGGGACTAGGACTGTTGGTTTTAGATGAAGGGAATTTCCCACGCAACAAGGACACCAACATACTCCATGCTCTTTCCCAAATACATATGAGGAGATGGGTGTTATTGTCAGGCACCCTCTTTCAGAACAATTTTAAAGAGCTCTTCAATATTTTGAGGCTGGTAAGGCCTAATATTTTAGATTTGAACTCTTTTCAAGCCTTCTTCAGCCGGTTGATCAGTATCATTACTACAACTGAGAGGCATCCAAAATTAATGTACAGGGGGCATGTTCAAGATACAGTGGAGAGAATCTTCTCTGAAGTGCTGGGTTATGCACTACAGAGTAGCACAGAAGAAGTTAAAACCTCTACTATACAGGATCTTCAGGAACTAACATCATTATTTGTCGATTACTATAAAGGAGATGTACTTGAAGATTTGCATGGACTTGTTGATTTCACCGTTAAGTTGAACCTAAATGATAAACAGAGAGGAGCACTAAGCAAGCTCCAACAAATCTTAAGGAGTCATCTCCAAAACTGGACCCTGTTGATGTCCTTATAATAAGAATGTGAGCTACAAGAACAAGAGCATCATCAGTATAAGTAAACCTCCCATCCTCTACCTTCAGAACTTGATTTACTAGGTGTTCTTCAAGTTCGATGGATAAGGCATGCCTCATAACAAGTTCACACACTTCTCCTACTGCTGTTCACACAGAAGATTGATTATTAGAGGCTGTTACATGCTCAATTTTTTTGGCTTTTTGCTTCTTCATAGTTGTATGAGACTGTTTTGGGGTTGAAAAGTGCCCATTATCCATGTAGGTGTGCCCAGGACTGCTGTAGGTGACTGATTATGCTCATGACAGTCCATATTTTTTAAGATCCATGGTTGTTCCTCATGAAAGTCACGCAAAGAAGTGCCCATATTTGTTGTAGGTGACTGTGTTTTACCACTTTTAGGGCTGTTGTGTGAAAATATGCCTCAAAATGCCCCTTTGAAGGTTGTTTTACGGATAATAAGTGTACAAACCAAGGTTAAACAAACTTGATGTTTATTGATTATTTTAGATTCATTATACTGTTGTTTTGATGCAAACTGCTACTCAATTGTTTATCTCACAGAGGCTACCGTCGTTGAGTATTTAAAGACAATTTTATTGCAGAACTTCTCATTCATGCCTAGGTTTCACTAAATAATGCTGAGGAATGTTGATATAATGGCGCAGGTTGCATTTTGAAGGCTTAGGTATGCCTAGGACTGCCATTGGGAGTTGTTTCATTGTTGTAAAGTACCCAAACTTCAAAACCATTGCTGGAAAGCTCCTCCTATTGTTGATAACACACAAGACTGATTATTAGAAGCTACTACATGCCTAATTTTTTTGTTGTTTTCTTATTCACAGTTGTAGGAGACTGTTTAGGGGTTGAGAAGTTCCCAAAATCCATGTAGGTGTGCCTATGATTGCTATAGGTGACTGATTATGCTCAGGACGATCCATTTTTTTGAAGATCCATGGTTGTTCCTCGTGAATGTCACCCAAAGAAGTGCCCATATTTGTTCTAGGTGATTTTGTTTCACCACTTTTAGGGTTGTTATGTGAAAATATGCCTCAAAATGCCCATTTGAAGTCTATTTTATGGATAATAAGTTTCCAAACCAAGAATTCATTGCACAAACCTGTTGTTTATTGATTATGCTAGCTTGATATTGTCAGACTGAGACAAGGTGACTAATATTGGGATTTACATATATGCAGGTGTCATATCAGGTGCTCTTCTATACATTCGTGAAAAATAGTTCCTTTTTACAGGTACATTTAAACTTAATTCCAGGTTTCATTTGGGATTTTATAATTAATAAAACCTCTTTTCTTTTCACCAATTGTGTAGGGTCGGTTATTAACAACCCACTGCCTTATATTTCAACAGGAAACTATGGTTAGTATGGAAATTGTGGGTGCTATCATCGGAGTATCAATAAGTGGATGGATTAGTGATGCCTATGGACGCAAGCTGTCAATAGTTATAGATGATTTATTTTTTATTCTTGGATTGATCACCATGGATGCTTCTCTAGATCCATATGTTCTTTTTGTTGGTAGAATGTTGGTGGGGTTAGGTGTTGGTATTGCATCAATCACTTCCCCTATTTATATTGCAGAAGCTTCACCTTCTAAAATAAGGGGAGCACAAGTGAGTACAAATACACTAATGAATAATGGGGTCAGTTCCTATCATATCTGGCGAAACTGGAATTTACTGAGGTAAGAAGGCTGGTGGATGGATGAATTTTTATATGTAATAGTTACTGACATTTGTTATTATTTGTTGGCTTAGCTATTGATTTGTCATTTCCTGCACTTGACTAATTCTCAAGGCACTAGTTTCTTTGTGTATACATAAGGAAAGTAGCATGAAATGAGTTCCTTGAGAATAAATGGGTATCCTTGTAATTTATCCAATACATTATGCATCAAAAATCTCAATAAATTATGTAATTTATCTAATAAATTATGGGTATCCGCGTAATTTTTTTTTTAATTTCAAAAACCGTCGCTTAAGCGACGGCTGCAAGTATTTTTTTTTTAAAATTTCACCAACCGTGGATACAGCGATGGCCAAGACGTGGCTATAGCGACGGCAAGGCGTGGCTATAGCGACGGCAAGGCGTGGCTATAGCGACATCTTGGATTTGCATTTTTTTTAAAAACCTTGTACAGAGCGTGGATACAGCGACGGAAAGGCGTGGATACAGCGATGGCAAGGCGTGGATACAGAGACGGCCAGGCGTGGATATAGAGACGACCAGGCGTGGATATAGCGACGGCTTAGACATCTAATGAAATATAGAACATTGTCGCTCTTGCGACGCAAATTAGGGTTCGTCTCTATTGCGACAGAATAGTTTCCACGGAAATAAAACACTTAGACATGGCAATATCCACGCTTTTCCATGGATATTGCCACGTTTTTCCATGGCAAAATTCATCACTTGTACTAGTGACAATACACTGATAAGATAATTTCTTGTCTTGAACAAGCCAAGATTAGTGTTTATAATTTTTAATAGATGTACCTCTCTTTATCAGTTTCAAGGCACGAGAATTTGAGCAATTCCTTGAACCAAATTCATGGAAAGAAGTACTACTATACAACTTATTGGAAATGGATTTGGAAATGCTTCTATCAATTTTACTATTTTTCCCTTGAACATGTTTAATGAGGCCAAAGTTCTTCAAATCCTCTGAAAATTTCATGAAATTTGGTCTTCTAAGAGGAAATTTTCCCATGGAGAATATAATATCTCTCAGACAACAAAGTTGAGGATCTTCGGTGCCATCATATGCATCAGAATCAACATTTTGTCTAAGTCTCTGAATCTTTGCAAGGCCTTTCCAAAGTCCCTTGATTGGGTTCTATGTGTCTTCTCTAGGTGCATCATTATATTCTTCCCATAATTGATCCATTTCTTCATCATTCAAGAAAATTTCTGCAGAAGTCCAAGCCTGGATTTCTAAAGGACTGCTTTATTATTTCCCACTTAATAACTCCACACGATTCAAGTATTCAGGAATTTTCATTGAAGGTGAAAGTTGGCTGTAAAATTTACTTGAACTCGTTGAATGATCCTCTAAAATATTTCCTGCAAGCGTTCCCTGCAAGAGGTTGTCCTGCTCTTCATAGAGCTTGCAAGAAAGTGTTCTCTTCTAGCCTTTTTCTTTCCTCACTTAAATGGTTTTTATGGACTACAAATAGGCCCAAGTTATAATGGTCCTCTTCCCATAGCCTGTCTATTCAAAGAAGGTCCATTTCTTCATCATTTGTAGTCCCATCACTTTTCATCCTTTCAAGGAATGTCCTTTCGAACTACACCCATCTTATCGTGGAAATATTCAAACTTCATTCGAGATAGAGGCTTGGTCAGTATATCATCAACTTGGTCATCAGTACCCACATACTGGAGCTTGATGGCTTCCTTTTCTACCATATCCTTTATATAAAAATATTGGATTTCTATATGCTTCGATTTGTCATTGAACATCGGATTGTATGCCATGTTTATACAACTCTAGTTGTCATAGAAAATTACTGTGTTGTCTACATCCATGTCAAATATTATTGACATCAGCTTCTGAAGCCATATCACTCCACAAAAAGCGGATCAACCTGCAATGTACTCTTCTTTAGCCGTGCTGAGAGAAACATTGGACTGTTTCTTACTAAACCATGAGATCGTGGTGCATCCCAGACAATAACATACACCTGAGGTGCTCTTTATCTCTGTGGCACTTCCTACCCAATCTGAATCTGTATACCCATACAAATTGTAGTCATGATATCTCCCATAGTATAATCCGAGATCAACGGTACCTTTTAGGTACCTCATCACATGCTTTGCAGCTCTCAAGTGAACCCATCTAGGTTTAACTAGATATTGACTCAAGGTGTTCACAACAAAGCATATATCTAGCCTTGTGTTTGTTAGATACATAATGACCCAGTAATTTTTTTATAGTGAGTCATGTCCACTGGCTAGGATGTCTCATCAGACATCAGCTTTAAGTTGGTGTCCATGGGTGTGGCCATGGTTTTACAATCCAACATATCAAATGTTTTCAATATTTATACTGCATACTTTTCCTGATTCAGAAAGATTCCTTCTGGGATTTGCCACACTTCCAGCCCTAGGAAATAATGCATCAATCCAAGATCTTTCATCTCGAATTCTTCAGATATATTCTTCTTGTAATCCTTGATATATTTCTCCTTTCCAATTAGAAATAGATCATCCACATATAGAAATAGTATGATTGTTTCATCATCCATAATATTCATATAAATATTAGGATCAACTTTACTCTTGGTAAAGCCAATGGTTGTCAAGAAGCTATCTATTCTACCATATCAATCTCTAGGAGCTTTCTTTATTCCATACAGATCCCTTTTCAACTTACATACATGAGTTTCTCTATCTTCAACTTCAAATCCTTGTGGTTGTTCGATGTAAACCTCTTCCTCAATCGAACCATTAAGGAAGGATGTCTTTACATCTATTTGGTGTAAGTCCCATTTCCTCATGGAAGCAAGTGCCATGATAGCTCTAATGGAAGTGTACCTTGCTACTGGAGAAAATGTCTCTTCATAATCGATCCACTCTTTTTGAGAGAATCCTCTAGCCACAAATATTTCTTTGTACTTTTCAATACTTCCATCTACAACATGTTTTATCTTGTAGATTCATTTTGAAGAAACCATACTCTTGTTTTCTAGTTTGGGAACAATATCTAAAACATCATTCTTCATGATCAAATGGTATTCTTTCGTCATTACTTCAACCCATTCTTTCTTCTGTGCAGCTTCCTCATAGTTGGTGGGTTCTTGATCTACAAGGTCACAAATCAAAGCTACATAACCGGAATATCACTTTGATCTTTTTCTAGTTCTTGTGGATCCTTCTGGTGCTCCACATATTTATTCTTCTTGTATGATTTCTCTTACTCAAGTAGGTGGCTCCTGAGGCTCTATCATGTCATGATTTTCTGATACTACTATTTCAGAAGTTGGTTAATATTTTGTACTTTTGGGAGGTACATCATTTTCATGTACTTCTTCAAGTTGACACCTTCTATATTTCTTCAGGGCTGCCTCTTCATTGAATTTTACATCCCTACTAATATCGATATGATGGAATCATGAAGTGTATATCCTGAAGGCTTTGGATACTTCACAATATCCTACAAATATTCCCTTCTTTCCAGAAGGATCCAATTTGGTTCTCTTCTCTTTCAAAATATGTACATATACTGGACATCCAAATATCTTGAGATGCCTTACTTCAGGTTTCTTTCCAGTATACATTTCTTCAGGAGTCTTGAATCCAATAGCATAGTGGGATAATCTATTTTGCACATATACAGTTGTTCTTGTGGCTTCAACCAATAGGTGCATCGGGAGGTCTTGGTCATGAATCATGGTCTTTACTGTTTCCATGATAGTTCTCTTCTTTCTTTCAGCAATACCATTTTATTGGGGATTATAGGGAGTGGCTAGTTCCCTCTTGATTCCTTTCTCCTTATAGAATGCTTCAAATTACTCTGAAGTGTATTCTCCAACATTATCTGATCTCAATGTCGTGATTCTATTTTCTCACTAGTTCCTTATCAAGGCTTTGAATTCCTTGAATTTCCTAAACACTTCACTTTGATTTTTCAAAAAGTTTATCCAAGTATTTTTTGAATACTCATCAATAAATGTGACATAGTATTCATATCCACTTAAGGATATGGAGGGAATAGGACCACATACATCACAATGTATTAGTTCCAATGTACCATTTGTCTTTGTGTCACTTTTTGGAAAGGAATTCTTGATGGTCTTTCCCTGTGCACACCCCTAGCAGGTTCCCTCATGTTTGATCTTTAGATATGGTAACCTAGTTACCACCTTGCTCACATAGGGAAATGCTTTGTAGTTGATGTGAGAAAGTCTCCTATGCCACAATTCACTTAATATGGTAGTCTCGTGCACAAGGGTTGTCTTTGGATGTCCTTTGAGGTTGTACACTCCTCCTCCTTCTTCTCCAATGACTATAAGATCTTAAAGTGTCCTCCCTTTGGACCACATGAGTACTTATCCATCTATAAACGAAACTCTATATCCTTTCTTATGTAGAGTTGATATGGAGAGTAGGTTATTTTTCAAACCTGGTACATACAATACTTCCTTCATCTTCATGGAGGTCCCAAAGTCAAGCTTGTAGCTTGATTCACCAATACCTTTGATGAGATATTGATAGTTAGCTCCCAACAATACCTTCTAGGGAGAGTTCTTCTGTTCAAGTTTTGACATAGTTGTCTTCTTTCCTATCATGGGCTTGGAGGCACCACTATCAATAATCCATGTATCTTCTCTATGTTTTACAGACCCAGAGAGTGTAGAGAAAAGCACACGTTCTTCTACATCTTCACCTCTAGTTTTCTTTTGAGGTCTTTATTCATCCTCATATTCAACTATATGACCATGATTCCTTTTGTTGTTGTTGTTCTTTGAGGATGGACATTCTCTAGCAAGATTTTCTATCTTATGACATTTGTAGCATTGATATTTTGAGTAATCGTTCTTCTTCTTCTTCTTCTTCTTCTTCAATTTCTTATTTGAATGCTTATGATTAATCCTCTTGAATTTTGATTGATGTCTCTCATTAGTATGGGTATCTAGATCCTAATCATCTTCTCTAAGAAGAGCTTCTCTATTGGATACTCTAGCTTCTTCCTCTATGCAATCTTCCCATACTATGTCAAACATCATACTTTCTTTTCTGGAACACAAAGTTTGGATGAATGAGTCCCAAGGTCTACTGAGGCCATTGAGAGAAGTCATAACTAATTCATCCTCATCAAGCATATCTCTAATAGCACTTATCTTCTCTTTGTTTTGGGAGACCCTTGTGAAGTAATATTGAATAGATTCTCCTTTTCTCATCTTGGTGCCCTTCAATTGAGTTCTCAGATCCATCTTTCTGTTGATGTTCTTCCCTTCATACATTCTGGAAAGTGTATCATGCATTTTATTAGGTGTATTCTTAGATGACACTCGATGGATCAATTGATCCTTAATGTAGTAAGCAATGATCGTCATTACCTTGATTAGGTCTTGTTCATGCTTCTCCTTAGCTTCAGCTTCTTCAGGTTCTGCAATATCATCCTTGATGTACTTTTCCATACCATTCTCTTTCAAAATGAGGGAAATCCTATACTTCCAAGCCATGAAGTTTTCTAGGACTTCCAATTTGTCCTCAAGCTTAGCGCTTGGGGCCATGTTGTCCAGTAGGTCACTAAAAATGAAATTTATCAAAATAGGAGATTGACCTTACCAGTAGATATGATTGGAGGAGGCGAGTTGGTTGATCATACTACTTTCTAGAGATCCCTAATATTCAGTCTTCAAATCCTACTTGCAAGGTTGGAGCACTATAGAATTTCTAGTTGTGTTTTACTGCGGCTTTTTGGTTCACTTCCAAACTAGGGTTTGAATTTCCCAAAGATCCAACCACCCAAAAAATTCAATCTAGGGATCAATAGATGCACTCTAAGAGGGCGCAAATTTCTATGCAAGCAAATATTCAAGACTCCAAATTTTGTAGAAACCCTAATTTCTTCCAGAGAGGGAGGAGACAGAATTTCACCTTGTGAAAGATGATCTAATCAAGTTAGCTATGATACCATGTTAATATTTTCATATGATAGAATAGATTCAATAGTATTCAATTCAAAATCACATCAACATATAAAAAATAACTGATAGAAACAAAATCACAAGATAGACACAATATTTATCTTGGGAAACCCTCAAGGGGAAGAAAACCCAACAAAAACTTCCTCTGTATAAGATGTATAAAAGATAACCCAAAAACAATTGTTCTCCTCTTTCTATTATGTCTCTCTCTCTCCTATGTGCTACACAAGTGAGTGATTCTATGTTCAAATAAGAACAATGGCTCCTCTATTTATACACAATGAGTTAACTTAATTTTGCACTAGACAAGTCGGCCCCATTAAACTCTCTAGGCCGACTCCAAATAGGAAGATTGAAGAACAGTATATTATATTATTTATTAGGGTACTAAATACCCAACACAAGAGGAGGATTTACCACATGACTCTATGATGACCAAATACAATAGTAACACCATGTCGGAGGAATAATAACATTTCACTTGGGTTACATCAGTAAAATACATTTAGAATATCCTTTGAGGTTACAATATTTCAACAACTTATATACTTGGAAGTTAATGGGAATTCCATTACATTCTTGTCCTCAAAACAGACTGACTCAAGGCCATTCAATAGGCCACTTATTCTTGTCAATTCCTATTAAGGCCCCTTATTTCTTAGTTTCTGCAAATTTGTATTACATTCATCCATGTGTAGATTGTTGAGTTTCTTGATCTCAGTATATGTACGTTGCTTTTTTTTTTGTAATTGGGAAGGGTTGATGAAATCATGCAAAGAGATGCACTGAAGGACCCCTCAATAGATAGAAATACAGAATCTACGATAATATTACTTGGACAGGTAAAATAACTAACTTTTCTTATCATGTGTGGCTTCTTGATTAGTTTACATGGGCCAACATTATATTCTTTGGTAGGCAATTAGCGCTTTGTTCTTGGATTGGGTTCTATTTTAATATATATGATCAAGCTAGACTGCTCTGCTTTATTTACTTTTTCCAACACTTTAAGGGTATCGATTCATATTTTGTATGCACTTAAGTACAAACAATTGTATCTTGAGTGACATATGATCTCACCTTCTCTTGATGGAGTTGAAGAAAGTCTTCTTGAGACACCTTTCCTTCTTATTTTTCTTTAAAAATTTTGATCAGATCATAATCTTGAGTTCTAGCAAGTCCCGTAGATTTCATTATGTTGAATATTACAGGAAATGGGGAATCATCTCTGTCTTTGTGGCATATATCTAGCAATTGTATACTCCAAGGCTTCTTATTAGATTACTTAAATCTATGCGAGGGGAATGATACAACCAATATGTGGAGCTTTCTAAAGTTTTTTTGGGTAAGACATACAATCCCCTTTGCTTATTGGAACTATTTGCATAAGAAATTTTCTTATTGGAACTATTTGCATAAGAAATTTTTTCCCCAACACTGAGGACTTATCTACTCATCAAATTGATATGTTTATCATTTTTTTCTACTAGAAATACCAAAAAATGATAGTATGATTCTCTTATTAATATATTTTGGCTTTAATATAGAAAATATTGTCATTTTACAAAAAAAACTAAAGTTCTTTTTGTTCTCGTTTGTACTTCCCAGAAGGTGTGGAATTTGTTAAGTTTTTGTTTAGGATGTTATACAATCACCAAAATACTAAAAATTTAATAGATTTAAATTACTTAAATGGTGCAGGTAATACCAAGCTATAAAAAACCTCATCAATCTATAGCAGACCTGCAATATATGTTTTATAGCCATGTATATATGCTAGAAAGCTGAAAATACCATGTCAAATACTTGTGTCAACATATTAGATATATCTTCAAACTTTAATACATGTAGTTGAAAGATAAATTTTATATTGAATAATATCCCCCATACATAGCCTAAGTTCAAATGTGAAGTTAATATCTCGGTCTCCTGGGAATTTTTTTGTTATAATAAGTTTTTAAGTTTCTAAGCTAGCAGTAAAATAGTGATTCTTATCTGTTTTAAGAGTAAGTATAATTCACATTTTGTATCATTCTAAGAGTTAGTGGATTAGACAATCTTATGAGGACCAAAGGAGATTATGGGGAAAGAGTGGTTACGAACCTTATCCAGAGTACCCCCAACATATTTTGTATATATGTACCTTCCCATCTTGTCTAGATCTTATTAACATAAGTATTTCTCAATTTCTTAGCAAAAATAATGTTTAGTTTGGCCCACTTCCACTTTTTAGTGTTAAAATGATTTAAATAAATTAAATCGTCAACTTTTGGAGAGTAACATTATCCTGAAAACTGCCTTTTTCATTCTATAGTTTTTCTTGAGCCTCAAGAACAAATGGACAATCGATTTATGGAGCCTCTATTGCAGATAATACTAGGAAACTAATAAGAAAAATAATAAAACTTTAAGAGAAAAAATGCATGTGTGCAACTCAAGTTCATAAAGACTATCGCCCAACAATACATGTAAGTTGCATATGTAAACATATCAATAAGTACTAGTAAGGGAATCCACTTCCTAAAATGGTTTAATAAATATTAAAAAAAAGGAAATCAAGCAACTGAACCATGAACCTCATGACATCATCATAAGAATTGGTCAAGAATCCAAGACAACCTTATGGATAAAAAGGAAATTTCAATTTATTACTATCTTCATACCTGCTTAAAATTTGGGGCCAGGCCCAAATTATAGAGAAACACCATGGTATCAAACAATTCTTCTTCCCGTAAGGCACCAAATAACACTTGATTTGACCTTGATCCAACACTTTTCTAGTGTTGAATAGGTTGATATCTAAGATTAGAATCTGATTGCTCACTTGAGCTAGGTTTATCTACTATCTCATTGTTGTAGCTACTTGAAGTACATTCTATGCTAACAGTTGTTGGCATTTCTGTAATAGAAATGCCATGACTACTGGAACACTTGATGACAAATTTCATAAGAAGGCTTTCCACTACTGAAAGAAGTTGCAGCAGCACCTAAACAACAACAAGTTTTTTGCCTGGTAGAATGTATAACATTGCTCTCCTCAACGTCTAATTCACCTTCATCCCATTGTATTTCCTCAAAATATTTAATACCAACAGGATGAATTTTAATCAGATTAGTAAAAACCCCACCCAATCTAGAAAAGCGAATACGATGTGAATTTCCTTTTAGAAATAAGCGTACAGGAAAACTTTGTTCCCCCTGCCCCCGGTGAAGAAATCCTACCCCAGTTTCTACTTTCTTTCTTGGCCCCTTGATCAATTCACATGTATCATCTATACCAAAACCATTAGATAAAAAATGTAGTAGTATTTTGTATGGAAAAACAAGAACATAGTTACTTTAAAGACCAGGTGGAGGCATGTTACGATCTGCCCCTCTATTCTTCCAAACAAGATGCTTTAAAAAAGTTGTGAACACTTAACCTACTGATTGTGATGGTCTAGATGAGGGAGTGAAGTTTATCAAAAGCCGACATAGTTCCCACTTCATCTCCTAAACCTGAGAATGTATCAAGAGCCTTTGATCAACCATATTCAAACACAATAAACAACTTATAAACTTGAGGATATAGCTAGAGATTGCAATCAATCATGTGAAAAAATAAATAATCAAATAGTAGTAAAATTCCCATTATTATATATCAGGCAACACAAAATGGTTAAACCTCAATGAATTATAGTTCATTGCTTCATATAGCACATTGAAGTGAATGATTTCATAATGAAAATGTTGTATTTATTTTGAAAAGTATATAGTACAAAACTTTACCCAAAAAAATAGATACAAATCCCAATATATGGCGAACACATAGTTTGGACATCAAAATAGGCATCCTCATGTAAATAGGAAAAAAAATTGTAAACCTACATTATAGCTTAGAAGCCAAAATCTGAATGTTGAAAATCTAAAAACAATAGCAGATAGGGTACATGATACCATTTTTTTCCTTGATATTTCTGATTTTTCCTTCAACCAATATTCCATTGAGTAGATAGTTTGTAATGACATGGTACATATTTATTAATCATTAGAAAATAATAAAATATTCTATACATAAGACTAAATATTCCATAAAATGAAAAAAAGAAGGGAAAAAATGGAAAGTTTGACTAGATGTTGACCAAATTTGGCTTAATATGACTTAATATTGGCCAAGTTTAACTGATAAGTTTGACAAGAATCATAAGCAATTTATTGGAGCTGACTTCCCAATTTGACCTAGTCATTTCCAACACTGGTAAGTTCCTGACAAGCTAGCAGGCATAGTCATCGTAGAAGGTTTCCCAAGCAACAACAAAGTTACTATGATCCTATATTCAAGTGGGAATCTTGTTGTCTCCTAGATAAATAACATAACACACTACAGTAATGACTATATCATAGACACTATTATTAGAGTCTAGACAGTGGATCCCAGAACATCAATTTTCTTCCCACACTCAGACCTTAAACAAGAGAATTGTGATTATCTTGTACAACATATGTTTTTTATTCTTGCAACATTTTCATTTAGCACTTGAAAACACACTTTCCTATTCCACTGACTATTTCTCTCTTTTACAAACTATTAAATATACTAAATGATCCAAACCCTACAGAATAATCATTGCCCTAGAATCACAGTTAAAATCCAATAACTCTTAAAGACGTGGTGTAGAAAACTAGCTTCTAAGTATTGTGGCATTTCGGCATCAACTTTCCTTCTCATGGCTTATAATTTTCATTGGATCAATTCAATATGCCTAGGCTTCAATTTAACACTATGCCTACGAAACACTTATCATAAAAATTCGGGTTATGTGCATAAAAGGACATAATGGTTCAAATGGTTAGAGAGAACACTGAGAGATGCATGTTAGTATGTGACCAAATGTGAAGGATATCCGAAATAATTACCAAGATTTTAGAAACATCAAAACCCAAATATTTTGGGTAAAATATTGTAGAGAAAAAGAAAATGACCTATTTTTTAGTTATGAAGATTCATTCCTTCATTATATCATATTTCTCATGCAGTCATACTAGAGAAACAAAAATGGTTTAATTGTTCAAAAAATTGAGGAAGATGACTTTATCTAATCACTTTTACTTATGAAAAACTCTGCTTTCTATTTCTTGTGGAAAAGGAATCAAGTTTTGTGAACTTGATGCAAGAGTTGTTGGACATCATGCAAATAGGAACTTTTGAAGTCCCTAGTCTCGGCGATTTAAGGACATTTCTAATAACTCAGTCCTATCCCAGCAATACTACAAACTTTAAGAAAACTGAGCATACAAAGAAGCACAAGCAAAGATCTCTTGGATAGTTACATGATAAAGAATAATTGCAGAAATAAAGAGACAGATGCAGAAACATAAAATTACAGCAAGAAGAAACCTTGTTCAACAGTGCTTTGAAATGGAGTTTTTGCACAACACAAAATGGGGGAAATCGCCTCTCTTATCATTGATATACAGAAAGGTGTATATACATGGATATTACACAAGTAGAGCTTGAAAATCCCAATTGTCGTAAGAAACCTAAACATTTGAGCTCTCTACAGTTGGATTTATTCACTATGTACACTCTACAATTGTGTATTTAGTATTTACACCACTGGACATAATTCCCAATGTAAATTAGCACAAGTAGAATTGGATTCATTAGCCTATGTTTAATTGTCCAATGAGGGGGTATAAGTTTGAAAGAATTGTCTATTTTGTCTAAGTTTAGCAATAATACATGATTACTTCATTTTTTTACTGACTTAAGTTGTTCAAACACCCCTTAGAAAAGGAATGGCTACAATCAGTTGAGACGGCGAAAAAACTCTAGAATCAGTAGGGCATAGTGTGAAGAAAGCATAATGAGAACTGTCTATGTCTCAGATATAGATCAGATGGTTAGTGCATTTTTTCTATATTTGAATAATCTTATCAATATCTAAATAAATTATCACAGTGAACATGCACAGGGAGTGCATAGACGAGAACATCATAAAAAATATCAAAATACAAAATAAAGGAGAGTGCAAAATTGTTTTTGGAGTGAAAATATGATGTTGCTATAAATCCTCACATATACTGTATGGAAGTAGTGAGTTGGAGTTCTGCACAAAACACAATGTCCTTTGACACATTTTGTTTTTCATTCCTTATATTTTGTTTATTGGTTTTTTATTTCCTAATGAAGGTGACTGAAGAGAAACTTGCAACTCTGTTTATAAATTGTTGATAGGTGATTTTCTCCATTCAGTTGTATGTATCGTTTTCTCTTTTCTCATTTCATCATTTCCTTGTATGCATATAATGGAATAAATGGTTGAAAATTGACTTTTTTTGTTTAGTTGCAGGTTGTTGATTGTCTTGTTTGTGGGGATCCAAATTCAATTATTCGTTTCTCTTTTGTAGAATTCACTGATGAGGGTAAGTTGCAATTTATTAAGCTGGAGCCTGGTCACTAAGGCAGTAACATGCATCATTACGTTTTATTCCTACTGAGTGAAATCCTACTGTGGTCATGTGAATGTGTAGAAAGTGCTAGAGCAGCTCTCACCCTTTCTGGGACTATGCTCGAGTTTTATCCAGTCAGAGTCCTCCCATCAAAAATTGTTATTCTTCCTATTAACCCTAAATTTCTCCCCAGTGTAAGTAACGTTGTGGTAATTATAGATACTCATAATTGTTTTAGATGTACAGTATTTTGCTGTCAATTTTCAATTCCTTTTCCTGATGACCTAAGCTCATCTTCCCTGGTGAATAAAAATACTGTAGTTTTTGACATACTCTAATTTACATAGTATAAAAGAGTTCTTTCTTTCACCTGTCATACTTTTCATGTAGGTCACACTTAATCTTATAAGAAAAACTCATCTTCCAAGACAGGGGATTCATTGGGAGGATGGTGATCCCCTTTTCAAGTAGGTTGAACCACTTTTTTCTTTCTCAAAGTGGAATAACTTCCCTTTAGATGTTATTAGAACTATGAGGGTGCTTGAAAAATAATCTTCTTATAGACTATTTGATTTTTATTTTCAGCTTCTAAAGTTAAGGGCTCAAACATAACTCTACGCTCCATAGCCACCTTTGTTTTCCATGACTTCAAACGTCCACACTAATGCAAAGAATTTTTTTTCCCATATCTCGGTAAGTCAACTTGAAAATTATTACGGCCACTGTTATGTTCACTCCACATGGAATTTTCTATATGCCCTTCAATTTTGTGCCTTTGTTAGGTTTAAGATTGCATCTTTTTCAGTGTGATTCATAATAAGATTGAAGTGTATATGTTCTAAGGTTGTGGATTCTCCCACTACTGTTTTATTCAGGTAAAATGATAATAAGAACAACCTAAAATTTCCTTTACTATTCAGATAGTGAAAACCAAGGTTTTCCTTAGAGAGGGTCAAATGGTTGAATTAGATGTTAGAAGAACTAAGGTATTGGGAAATTCGACAAAAAATAGTGAGTGCAAAGTTCGTTCATATATTGCTCGGAAAGAATTTCTTGCTTTGTGCAATGCTGCCATTGATATTTAGGCCTTATGGAGAGGTATTTCATGTTCATGTATATTTAAGTATGTTGGTTCTAAATGTTTATGCATTTTGCGTACAATTGCTATTTGTTGGTATTGTTTTTTTTTGCCATGTTAAATATTGTGAAATTACTATGTACATTTTTCCATTAGTTGTTTTCTCTTTTTAGTGAGTAGAAAAATTTATTGTTTAACATGTGTTGTCTGTAGGTAACCTTCATCACAAGATTTATAACAACATGTGGAGGGAGGCTGTTACAGTGCAAAAATAGAGGCACGTGCGCATATATAAATCTTAGAAAGCTCATAAAGCTCAGAAGCATGTGCAATGTGGATAGAGAAGTACGTGCACATATAGAAAGCTCAGAAAGTGGGCCATTGAGTATGAAGAGCCTGTTGTTGAGGATTTTCCATTGAGTATGAAGAGATTTTTGCTGATGGTTTCAAGATTCTAAGTATGGTTTTGAAGTTTCCGCGGGATCTAAGTATGGCTTAGCAGACAAGTAGAAGTGGGATGGTTTATTCATTGTAATATTTTGAAAAGTCATCGATGTACTAGATGATTTTCATGTAAAGTTATATGGAGATATTTTTTGAGAAAACTCATATTTATTGTAATACTTGACATTTCATATAATATAATTTGTGCAGTTTAAAACTTATATGGATCTACTTTATATTATTTCTAAGTGTTGTCATTAACTAATTATTGTGACATTTCATAACTCACATGTGTATTAGATGATGATAAATAATGTATGATTATTCTTTAATTTAAACATAATATCATATTAAAAAATTATATTGATTAATAATGGAAACCATTAAAACTACTAAACTATAATAACCACACATAAAACGAATAAAAATGACTAAATTAGTGACCAATAAATGAGATTAATGACAAAAATTCTCATATAAAATGACCAAAAATTGAGAGATACATGACCAAACATTGAGATATAATTGACCAAAAAAACGACCAAAATTCGCATATCGATGACCAAAAAGCAATTTTGGTGGTTAATTTACGGTCTTTTATTACGCAACCAAATTTGGTCATATTCTAGATTGTCATGTGGTCATTCATTTGGTCATTGATTCAAATATATTACGAAATTAATGACCAAATATATGAACAAATTAATGACCATTTGACAAGCTATAAATGACCAAAATAAAAATGACCAATTTTGGTCGCGTAATATAAAAGACCGTAAATTAGCAACCAGTGATCGCCAAACCAAAAGTGGTCATTGATATGCGAATTTTGGTCATTTTTTTTGTCACTAATATCTCATTTTCCACTATTTCCATAATGTCATTTTTCAAATCATTACAGCTTCATATAATTGACCTGTTTGATCGATTTTATGAGGGAAAAACCCACCCACGATTTGTACATGATATTATTAACAACCTTTGCATGAACACGAAAAATGTTATCATTGATATTATCTGTAGAAGTGACTATATCAACACATATTTTTTCCCTATGTCAAATAAAAATAGATATAAATCTGGATAAAAATTTATTGGCTCGACCACCACAAAAAACCATTCTTTGTCAAATTTTCCAACTTTATGTTCTTGTGCTAGACATAGAAATGGAATTTCGTTGAATGTGGTGCAAGATAGATATATTGAAATTTTTATTTGACTTAGAACAATTTTAATATAGCAATACTCACTAGTAATTAATAAAATATAGAAGAGATATTGTAATGCAGTAAAAGAAATTGTATGAAAGTAAACTACCATTAAAAAATGTTCAATTAAATAATAGTTCAAACAATAAGCTATTGTTTAGAATGAAATACATATCAATATCTGAGAGGTGACTATTCATGATTAATAATTTGTAGGGGAGAATAATCCCTTTAGAAGAATATTGTATTTCGAGAATTTATAATATGAAAAGAAATTGGGTCAATGGACTCATTTGAAACATTCTTTGGAAAAGATTTGTTGTCACTTCAACAAGATAATTATTGATAGAAAATCCAAATTATGTAAAAAACCATCTAATTTTGACACTAATTATTTAGAGGAACACACACCAAGATAATTAAATTTAGATAGACTCGTTTGAGGATTCACGGAGAGATAAACAATTTGTGAAGAGAAAGTATCATCCAACTCTTCCATCTAACCAAACTATCAAATTTTTTTTCAAATATTATTGGAAGGTTCCAACGATGTATAAAGAGAGGTATCAATGAAATCATTTTTTTAGGATGGTAGCAAGACCAAATTATAAAAACTCATTAGATTGTGAAATAAATGAAGGAAATTGTATACAATTAGAGAAGGAGAGTGGCACAAATTGTAAAGGATGAAAATGCACATATCTAAGATTTAGACTATGATCTGACACATAGCATCGAGATTGAAATCCTCCATCGATGTGTAGATTATAATGATAAATGGAGAGATAACGATTATGCATTCCATAAGATGTATCATCCTACCCTCCCTATGATTTGATTACAGAAGAAGGCATAAGCCATGACTTGGTGGAAAGGGGATTATGATATAAAAAGTAATCGATATAATTGCATACAGAGTGTCATCCAACACTTTTAACCTCACATACAAAAAATTTAATCTATGATGTAGAATTCTTTGTTAAATACCCTATGTGAATTATGTTGTGCATAAAATATCAGAATATCAACCGTTTCATTTTGTTGAACACAATATCATAGTCCATTATGTTACATCTATAGTGAAGGAAGGATCATTTGACCCTTCAAAAAAATTATGTTTTTTTATCAAGCTAAAAATTTTAAAATGACGAGTAATTTCACTCATTTTTGTGTGGGATGCTTGTGAAAGTTTCAGCTGTCTTGGCCCCAAGATTATACATTTTTCATTTTTGATATTGATAATTTATCCTCAACGATAGTTTGGAATTATTATAGAGAGAGTATCGGTCGACCCTTTTCTTAGATTTACCTATCAGAGAATGCATACACTCGATAACTACATATATTTTCTTACAATTCGTAAGGATGGGCCTCAACAAAAATAATTTGGGTAGTTTAAGTCGGTCCTTTTACCTTCTCATCTATCATAATTATTGCTTGCAAAATTATAAATCATTAAAATATTATATGGGATTATGTTCTGAATCCATTGTCGTAGCAAAAAACAGACTAATTTTTATATTGGATGTAGTGTCGTCCACCCCTTCTTGGTAGACACCCTTTCGAGGAGATTACGACTAGGAAAAAATATTGTTTAGGAAACCAATTAACAAGAACCAATTAAAATAATCATCTAATACTTCAACACATTTTTTCTCGATGGTTCATCCATCACCGAAGGAATGTCTGACAACCTCTTCAATATATTCTTCAATGCCTTTTCACTATTTTTTAGAATGAGGTGTCCCTATTTTACTCTGTTATATTTACCGAGGTGAGTAGTGTAGTGCATTATGTTGTGAATACAAATATCATAAAACACATCAATCTATTTTGTTTGGAATGATTGTGAAAATTTGGTCATCCCTATCTAAATATTATACCTTCTTCATTATGTATATTGATAATTTTACATTGATGATAGTTCAGAAGAAATACAATGGTAGTATTGGCTAACCCTTCTATGAAATTTATGAAATGGAGAACACATACTCTCGATAATTGCTTACATGTGATTACGATATATTATAATGGATCTCAATAAAACCATTTAGGTAGTGTTGGTCGATCCTTTCGCTTTCTCTTCTATCATAATTACTCTTTGCACCATTATGTGTCGTTAAAATATTCTACGGGAATTATGTTATGGAACCATTGTGATAACACACATTGAAGGATTTTTTATATTGGAGATAGTGTTGACCGACAATTCCTAGTAAATTCCCTTTTGAAGAGAGTACGACTAAAACAATTATTGTATGGGCCACCAATGTACAGGAAAAAAGAAAAAGGATCGGTCAATCATTCAACTATTTCTCTCTTGCTGGTTTATATATCATTGGATAAATATTCGATGTCCCCTTCAATCTATTCTTCGGTGTCTTGTCACCATTTCTCAAAATGATTCATCCCTAGCTTCTTCCATTTTATCTACCTGCATGAGAAGTGTAGTGCATTATGTTGTCCATAAACTATTGAACTACAAATAATTACATTTTATTGAGCATAATATAAAAATATATTACATTACAAATATAGTGAAGAAAGAAAGAAAGAAAAAGGATCGACCGACCCTTCAATGTGTTTTCTGTCAATGATTCATCTATCATCAAATAAATGTCTAGTGACCCTTTCAATCTATTATTTTATTCCTTATCATCATTATTCAAAATGATTCAGACCTAGCTTCCTCCATTCTATCTACCTGCACTAGAAATGTAGTGCATTATGTTGTCCATAAACTATCAAACTACCCATTGTTCCATTTTGTTGAGCGCAATATCATACTCCATTACATTATAGATATAGTTAATAAATGATTGTTCGACTCTTTGAAAACATTATGTTTGTTGATCAAGATAAAATTATTAAAATGAAATTCCTTTTGACTGATTTTTCCGTGGAATGCTTGCAAAAACTTTCGACCGTCCCTATCTCAAGATTGAGTGTTTTTCATTTTCTATATCAATATTTTATATTCAATGGTAATTCTAAAGTATTACAGCGGTAGTATCAGCCAACCCTCATGTCATATTCACCTAAAGGAGAATTCATACACTCGATAATCACATACATGTTCTTATAGTGTATAAGTGTTGGTATCACAACATCATTCAGGAACTGTTGGTTGATCCTTTTACCTTATCATCTATCATAATTATTGTTTATACCATTATGATTCATTAAAAAACTCTACAAGAATTATGTTCTAGAACCATTGTCATAACACACATCAAATGGATATTTATATTGTAGGTAGTGTCATCCGACCCTTCTTGGTAAACACCCTTCCCAAGAGATTAGGACTAAGATGAAATATTGTTTAGCCCACCAATGTACATGAAGAAAGAAAAAGGGTCGGTTCAAATCATTTTCTCTAGACGTTTCATCCATCATCAAAGAAAAGTATGAATATCCATTAAAATTATTCTTCGATGCCTAGTCATCATTGTTTAGAATGATTTGGCCCTAGCTTCCTCCATTCTGTCTACCTGCACAAGAAGTGTGTTGGATTATGTTTTGCGTGGACTATTAGAATGCCCATCATTCCACTTTTTTTAATCATATTTTTAGAATCCATTACATAACATCTATAGTGAAGGAAGGATCATTTGACCTTTTGAAAACATTATGTTTGTTTATCAAATTAAAATGTTTAAAAAGATGAGTCTTTTGACTGATTTTGTGTCTAATTCTTATCAAATGCTTGGCCATCTCTACCTCAAGATTAGAAATTTTTAACTGTGAATCTGATATTTTATCTTTGATGAGAGTTCAAATGTATTATAAGGGTACTATGGGTTGACCCTTCTATCATATTCAGTGAAAAGAAAACATGTACACTTGATAACTACAAAAATGTCCTTAGAATATCTACTTTTTGTTGTGTTGGTCGATAAAACCATTTAGCTAGCGTCGAATGATCCTTCCACATTATTCTCTATCATAATTACTCTTTCCACCATTATGCATTGTTAAATTATTGTACTGGAATTATATTCTATATCCATTGGTGCATCCCTGCATGATTAAAACAACCAAATACCACATGGCTGCAAATATCTGAGTGAGACTTAAATTTAACACTACAACCATAAATTTAAACAAAAGAATCCATTAAAACTTCTCTTATTTTTATTTTTATTTTTTAAGATGTAACATCGCTTAGGAAACCCTTGGGTACTTCCCCTTTTTTAAGGATGGTACCCAAGGTAAACAGTTGACCCTGATTACGGGACCTAACCTCGTGGGCACATCGAGTGAGGTCCCTACATAGCCACATGGGGATTTGACCCCAAGACCTTCTGCTAGCGTAAAAAAATCTCAATCACTTGAGTGAACCCATCTGGCTATACTTCTCTTGGTTCTACTAACACTCAAAATTTGTAATTTACATTCAGACGCCTTGGGAAAAATCGTAATTATCAAATTTAGAAAGAAAAATACAAATTTTAAAAATTCCTTCATGGTCTTAGTCTCGTGCAGGGTTTACATTCCTTCACAAAATTTAGACCAATTTTTTTTTAAACCCAATGAGGTCATTAATATGTGACAAATTGGCATCATAGCCTAGGATGCAGCATTAGGACTACATGGGCCAATTAGTTTGAATTCTAAAAGCAAAATTAGAGGTTACACATGAAGTGTATGACAAAAATTACATGGGAAAATATCGGGAAGAATAAGTTATAAATCCTCCATCACTAAAATTTAGAGTGGTAACTAAATTATTGAATGGTTTCTCGAATGGTTAGGTCAAATTAAGAGAGTAGTGGCAGAAAATTTGTGAAATTTTAGTAAAATTGGGGCGAAGTTACATGACAAGAAAAATATTTGACAAAATTGCTTGTATTTAAATTATTGGTTTGAAATGCACAAATTTTTGTTTCATAATTATCATAGAAGACAGTAATAAGTAAAATCAAAATGGAAGACTCCAGTCTTCAAATTTTGGGCATAATTTAGCATCAATATAAAATAATATAGTTATAGAAAATGACGAAAATTTACTAGAGAGAGGAAAACATTTAGGAGTGCACAATTCTATTGTTTAATAGAATAATTTCCAAGATAATGATTAGTCAACTATAAATTTTGGTTTGCCAGCTATGTATGAGAAAATTCCAAGCATAACTTTCTTAATAGATAACTGTCAAAAAATTTCAGCTTTTGAGATCCTCTAGAAAACATTATATGGACTTCTCAAGTTCCACATGGGTAGTGTGATATGTATGTGTCATGTGGATCTAGGGTGATGTGTATTTGAAACTTGGGAGAGGGATGTAATGTGAACTAGCCACAATATCTAGGTTCTAGCTTACGAGTTAGGTAGAAAAAAATTAGCGCATGAGTACTAGAGTCCAATCCAAGAGCTTAGAGAGCTTAGCACCTTAGTGTAAAATACAACATCCCATGTGGCTTGAGGTTGAGAAGCTACTTATAGGATGGAAGGAGATAATCATCGTTGGTGGTAAATATCATTCATAGGCATACATGATTAATGACCAAGGCTCATAGCACATCGTCAACTTTCACACTTGTTAACGATGGAAAGATAAATCGTTGGGTGGAAACCTCTTATCAACATGTAGATTTTTCATAGATAATGACTCTGAAAATACCTTTGGGGCCACAGGGTTCTAAATCTACTGATTGAATTTTCCTCTGACCCTTAAATTTTCTTTTCTATGAATTTTAATTAATCATTTACAATTGAAATAAATATGTATATAATAACCCATAAATTTTATATTAAAACTCTACAGGTTATTTCTAAGGGAATGCATTCACCAATGTCATTAATTATGTTCAGTTAATTCATACGATGTCAGTAATGAATAAATTTAGAAATAAATACCATTACTATATATATATATATATGGAAATTATATTAAAATATAGCCAAATGGCTGTTGAACATCGATGTTCCTCCCAGTGATAGGCTCTGTCGATCCATATATTTCTTTGATAGGCCACCCCTGAGTTGGGGTTCCCGTTCTCCAATAAGGTACCAAGTTTCCTACTACAATTAGCCCATTTGTTGTTCTCTATATTACTTCATTGTAGCATTCCCTATGATGGTGGTATGGTCAATGGTAGTTTGGGCCTCACAGCAGATGATCACTCATCATGGGGAAATGATGGACAAATGGACTAGTTTCCATAATTATATGCATGTGGATAACTAACCAAGTGGCATAAAGGATGATAGGAACTAGACACTTGAAATACATAGTGTTGGACACCTTTTTCCATTCTAATCCTAAGATTAGGATAATTAACTCAATATTATGGTTAAGGAAATTCAATAAAGAGAGGTTAATCAAACATAGGATAAAAGTAATAAATAAAGGTAGTGACTTAAATTATAAGTAACTAGGTTCATCACCCTTATAACCCCCCTCTCACTCCCACTCTTATGGAGCAACAAACCCTCATTTCTACTCCATAGTTTAGTCTGCAATAGTCATGGTTTTGTATTAATCATAAAATGTGCATGGTTACATCATTTTGGCCATAGTGAACCATTAATGTCTAGATTATAGCCATTTCCAACATGTTTACATAATTACATTTTGGAGTCAAAAGTGGGGTGTTACATAGTTATTGGAGACCAATTTGGATTAACAAGAGCTAAATAACCTTAGTGATCAATGCAAAACCACTAAGACTAAATTTAAGTAATTATGGCACTCATAAAGCACTAGCTTAATTGAATATGTGCATGCAAAATTATTAACCAACTCAACTAGGGATATAATGACTTATTTGGAGCTATAATGATTATTATTGGTTACATAGGTTCAATTAGGACCTATATTAGTGGATAATATTTATCCCTCAACTGAATGCCACCTAAAATCAAGGTAAAATCTCCCAAAACAGAAAATGCGCTCCCAATTCAAGCAAGGGTACCGCAAATATAGGAGTCTAACTGAAGGTTGATTTAGGTAGTTATTTTTAATGTGGTTTGACCCATTAGAGTCGTCAAAATAGGGTTTGGGAGGCTAGGAAGAGGTTTATATGATCTAACAAAAAAGAGTCATCATAAATAAAATTAAAGTAGTTGTATTCCCAAAATTGCAATTATTCGTATAGTAGGCCTTGTAAGCATATTATAATATATACCATGCATATATTTATTGGTTATACATTTCAATAGAAAAAAATATGAAATATTAATCATAATTTCATGCTTAAATGTATATTTTATGTATTTCAAAGCCTCCAAATCTTCATACTTATCTTCTGAATTTTGCACCACCCACCTTTACATTATTTAAGTCCATGTGGGTTTGAGGAAAAAAAATCATGGACGTAGCACACTAAATATTGTAAAATAAAATATCATGTAATGTACCAAATAAAATCCCTAACATTTCTCCAATGGAACTGATCTAGTTTCATTATGATCTTGTTTTCAAAGGTTATGTTGTTTGCATACCAATGGCCATCAATAAAATCCCTAAAAAAGGAAGATTGCAAATTCAAGTATCTCTTTTGTTTAAGTGATTTTTTTTTCAAATCGTGTTGTTTTTTAGATGAACTCAAATTTATAATTAGTTTCTAAAAATTCGATGAAAAAATACTTATAAAATGATTGGAGTGTCATGGTCCTCTTTTTCTCATCAAAATTCTTGCATGAGGAAAATAAAAAATCCATTTTTTTGTCCCAAGAAAAAGATTTGATTGCAAATGTTTTGTTCCTTAACATCAAATTTTAATTTAAAAAATAAAGATAAAATCCTTAAACTTCAATAAGAAACATACATACATCCATAAGAGAATAAACACAATAATATTGAAAGAACCCTTAAACACCCATTTCATTAAATTTGGTTGAATTCAAGTCCATATTTGTTTTTGGGGAAATGGCAAAATTATGTTTTCTAAAGCCCAAAATCATTTCCATATAAAATTGCACATTTGGAATAAAAAAATGCACTTTAGAAATACTACTTGTGGGCTTTAGAATGGATAATTTGGGAATTTTTTATTCTAGCTTCTACTCATTTAGTCTAGATTTAATGAAATGGGAGTTTTTAAAGTAGGGTAGCACCATTAATAATTCATAATGGAAGGAATCACTCCACAAGATATCATTTCTACAATTATTCAATCCAATATACATATTAAGACATCACTTTCCATTGATTCCATGTACTGATATAGTTTCTATCTAACCTCGTAGGTATTTTCTAGTGAAATAAATTTATAGTAGGTGGAACCTTATAGGTACTTCTTACATTAGAGGAAATTTCAACTAAAAATGGGCCATTAACCCTCATTCAAATTCCATGTCATCATGTGTTAGCCAATGAAATTGCTTTAAATTTTAAATACTGTATAGGTCTTGAACAAATTTTTAATATAAATTTGGGGATAGGTATCATAAACAAATTTCTTTTTTTGTTCATATTTTTGACATATCTCCCTGTGTTTTTACTCAAATTTCGATTAGGAGAGCTCGTTGGATGTGGAATTAAATTGAGGAGAGCTCCATCCACATCCAACGCGCTCTTCCGATCGAAATTTGAGTAAAAACACAGGGAGATATGTTGAAAATATGAACAAGAAAAGTAGTTTTTTTCTTTTCATCCTCCAAAATTAATAAATATTATTTTATTATTTTCCTTAGGAGGCCCATTTTGAGTTGAAATGTCCTCTAATGGAGAAGGATTGTTCTAGTAGGTATAACCTTCTAGTAAGCCTTAATACAAATATTACTTTTCACACTACATGGAACTTATTTAATAGAGATGGATTCAATACATAGTATTATCTTATTGGGTGCCTCCCTAGGTACTCCATATTATAATTCTTAGGTACATTACAGAATCAATTCTAGCATGGACTCTTAAATGATCATAAATTTCTATGTCAAAAATTATGTAGAGTCCATATCAAAATTGATGTAGAGAAAGGGTCCTTGTAGTCCATCAAAATACAATCCATAGATTACATCCATGTGTAAAGTATTGGGTTAGAGTGAAATACATTAAAATTTATCCATGATTATGGTATTTTTACAAGAACTATATGAAAATAAATCAAACACCCCAAGAATATACCTAAAACGAAAGACTAGGATACAAAAAGTTAGAAATAATAAGAAAAATAAACAAAATTTGTAAGTAAAGAAAACAACAATTAGATGAGGTACAAACCAACTATTCTTCATTGAATTGAGCATAATGGATCATATACTACTCCAACTAAGAATGGAAAAAATTAAATTGGGTAGAGAACCTAACCATGGACCAAAAATTATGGATTAACAAGGAGAAATCCCCTCTATTATACAAAAGAAAATAAGAAATGTTCCTTAAAATATTGATTCAGAAGAAGTTAAGAAAATAATATGGCCCTCCAAAGGATAGCCCCATTGATGTAAAAGAAGGTAAGAATAAGAGAGTGAGTTCATTAGGAATATTTTTACCACTTTTGAATTTAAATAGAGTCCTTTATATCATTACATAGAAAATATAGACGATGGGAAATAACAACGGTGTTTCATTGTCATTATAGTCTTCATTTATTGATATTAAGTGGTCATATTAATCATAATTGATAATATTGTCTCCATTTGCCCATATTGATCATGGTTAAGGACCATATTGATCAGACTAATCTATGAATCTCAATAACTGTAATTTATTAATCCATTGAATCACTAATACCTTCACCCATAAATATCCTAGTGATTCATAAGTTAAGTAATTAATCACTTAATTGATTACTTATTACACCACTTACTCTTGACCATAATTAACCATGTTTACCACTATTGAATACGCTTACTATCATTAAACAAAATGGCCATATTAACCATAAAGGAGATAGTGTTAACCATATTTATGTAAAGCATATAATGATTATCATTAGACATAGTGATCAAATTGACCAAGTAAATCCTAATCCCTTAATTTACTAGTCTCATTATCCACAATTATTAAAAATGGAGAAACCATTTTTTTTGTTTAATTTAGAAAAAATTTAAGATATTCAGTCTGGAATAATTTTTCCCTCTAATTTTTCATGAAGAAAATTACTATTGTCTCTTCCTTCTCGAGGAAGAGTGCCATGATCCAATGTCTCATTATTCTTCAATGAGCAGAATGGTTGATAAGACCTCACCATCATGTAGGATCTCTTTAGGAGTTTGGAGCATCTCTATGGGAGAAGTGAATTTGCATGACATAGAAAAAGGCTCTCATTTTGAAACTAAGATATTGTTCTCCCTTTATTCATATGACTCTCCATTCATGTTCCCAATAACCTAATTGACATTTTGATCCCATTTAGGCCTAGTATTGGGAGTAGGGACTAGATTTGGATCTAGATCTGATAGAAATCCATCTTCAATTACATAAACTAATTAAACATGGTCCTCTACTTCATATTATGAATATGAAACATTAATGGAAACATCATCATATGAAAAGGTTTAGGTAGAATGAATGTACCTTCCCTTTTAAATGGAAAATGAGATTGCACTTGATCTAAGTATGGAAGAAAACATGAGAATTAATATGCCTTGGAGGCATGGTCTTCAACACCTTTCATTGTCATCTTCCCAGTTGAGATATTTGAGATCTTCGCTGAGTTGAGATCAAATACAACTCTCTTTGGTGAGTATTTTTTATTCATCTAGTATACAGACAATAGATTTGTTGATAAGGGGGGAACATAGAGGATGTCCTTGAACACTCCATGCTCAAATTTGATTGAACCCTTTCCTTCAACTTGGATTTTGGTGTCATATCCCATGCGAATACTTGTATCATGAATTATTTTTAGTAAAGAGAATGATTCTTTGGATGCATCCATGTGATTGGAGGCTACAGAATTATTGAGAAAGGAATGAGATTTTGAAAATCCATCCTTATGTGCATAACATCTCTCATGATATTCAGTCTTACATCTAGAATAAACCTTCCTTGTTCTGTCAGGGAGGGACATATTTTGTTGTTTCAAGGAATCTTGACATCTGATATATGGTCTTGTTCATACAACCTTTCTCTATATGGTCACCTTCTTTACAGTAGAAGCACATACTCTTGTCAAACCTATGATGTTTTTCCTTCTTAGATATTGATTATTTATCTGATGGATCAAACTCTTCCTTAGGTTCAAATTATGTGTTTTGCTTATTTGTTCCTTTCTTCTTCCTCCTTTCTTGTGCATTCTTTGTCTCCCCAACTAAGAGAGGCCCATTTTTGGAGGAATTGAGGCCTCCCATCTGTATTATATTATCTTATTTCTAAATAAGATATTATGTGAAGGCATAAAGGGATGGAATTCACCAATCAAGATTTGTTAGTCTCCCAAAGTGAAAGGTGGATACAAACACTAACATATATTGGCCAATTTTTCTCACAATTGAGAGCTCCAATTTATTATCCTTATTGTCAATCCCACACTTCTTGCACTTCATCACCAAGGATTTTAAATTGGAGAATAATTGCTAGATGGTTTCAAAGTTGCTTGGCTAAAAATAAATCAACTCATTCTTTAGAATATGTCTTGTCATCTCACCCTTCTTGTCAAACAATGATTCAATATTTTTCGATACTTCCCTTAGTGTTTTTAACCCATCAAGAAGGAAGAGTAACTCCATAGAGATATGAATGCACAATAATCCAAATTCTTCATCCATATTGTTTAGATACTTTGATTTCTTAATATGTTGTTGGGGTCCGACCTACTTTCTCATGGTAACCCTATACATACCTTTGTTGCACAACACAATATGCATGTCATCCTTCCAATAAAGATACTTAAAGGGTGTGGAGATACTAGGTGTCCATGTTGTTGAATTATCCATGTTGTAGCTTCACGGAGTAAGGAAATTCTTCAGAATTCTTCAATTTACCTACAAAAAAACATCAATTAAAAGGAAAACCCTTTCAATCACTCTATACTTTGACATGTGAGATGCACATTATTGGGTGCATCACACATGGATAGAATCCTCTACAAAAAATCTAGAGGGAGCAAGGCAAATATACCGGGAATTATGTGGAACCCAATTGCTTCTAATGCATCCACAAAATTTTACGAGGATTAAAGTTGTCCTTATTACCTACTCTGAACCATGTTTAATTTAGAAAAGCTTCGGTATATTTAGGGTACAGTGAACCTCACTGTGAAAGAAGGTTGAAGGAGTAAGAAGAAATTAAGTACAATGATCAAACAATCATGGTGGAAATTGAATAGCCAAGAGAAAAAATTGGTAAGAATAACATTACTCTCATTATCATTAATATCGATGTAATACAATGATGATACAATAAGGAATAATTTGAATTGACTAGGTATGATTTGAATTCACCAACTTGGATTGACTACAGTGCTAACTCAATGTGGGAAAATCACCACTAGAAGCTCACTAATGTAACTCAAGACAAGTAAATCAGTTCTCAGTTAGTTAACTAAACAAGGTAGGTATAAAAAGGTGCATAACCTCATTAAATCAGAAAAAATGTGGGACTAGAATAATTGGAGATGAACTAACTGATGCCCAAATTAGGATAACTCGACACAAACTAGGATGAACTAATGATGGGACTCCCAATATTATATGTGGGTTCCTAAATTATAGGGATTAGCCTCTAGATCTCGTAAATTCATGCAAACTAGTGCATCAAGTGATATTTGGGTCCAATATGAGTTCCCCATGGCACTAGTGAATTGGTAACATACTCCTAAGCTAGGAAATGACTTTTAGACTATGGTGGTCAAGGGAGGATTATAATTAATCCTAACAATTTTAACCATATCCACTATGGTTAAACATAGTTGACCCTAAACATTAAACCTTAACATGTGATATTCTCACACATAAATACATGAGGATAATAACCACTAAACCAATAGTCACCTACTCTATAAATCCTCTAATTCTCTAACCCTCAAACCCTTGTGACATTTCATCTTAATCAAATATGAATAATCATTTTTAACCATATTGAATGTATATTATATGAATAATCATTGTTCATATGAACTACACTCGCCATGTTTCCATAGAAAAGCTATAAAAAAGAAAACTAGCATAGATCCTCCTTAAAGAGAGATCTATCAAACACCAAGGGAATCAAATCTATTGAGGTGTAAAAAATTTTATCTTAAATTTTTCACACGTCAATAATTGTTTCACACATCAATAATCCTAAAACCTTAACCTAATTACCATCAATACCATTCTCCTTTGGAAATGAATTTATATTAACAACATAAAAAAATTCTGCATCATTTCCACAATCATTATATGATTGAATTCATAAACACAATACAAGAATTTATCCAACAACAACCTCTACATGATCCATAGAAAAATTGTATTCCAAGTTAATTCAATTTGGTAGAACTAAATTCTCAATGCCATATATTTTCACTTAGAGAATCTACAATGTACTATGAGGGAGGTGTTGTTATAACATAATTGATCAGTTTTAAATTTTATACAATGAGAATATACCCATCTTAAACTTATATCTATCAATTTCACGTCCCTTCCCATCAATCCAACCTATGGAAGCAAAATGAATCATATGTGGGGTGATAAATTTCACTCCAAAGGACACATTACAAAATTCACTAACAATTAAATCTGTGTTAAAATGCATGATTAACATACACAGTGGAATTAAACAATATTAGTGCATATACAACATGCAATTCCTAGCATGTTCGTCACATGCATAGCAACAAAATAATGCACATAAAAAAACTCAGTTCCATGTTATGCATAGGGATTCAGTTTAATCATTCAGTTGGACCAATATATGCATTATGAGATAAACAAACAGTCATTGATAATACACAAAATTGACATAATCAGAGACCGCGGTGAACACTTATCATTTAATTGTAATTGAACAAGCAATTGGCTATGGAATTGAAACATTCAAGCCAATCATAGGTTGCTTCCCATATTATATTATTTTATCACTTAGAGACCACCCCCAAGATGAGGCTATGTATTCACCAAGGGAGGAGTACTCAGGATCACTCGCACCCATAAGGACAAGTAGTTAGGCTAAACTAGCACACAACTGGGGTTTTCAAGGAAGTAGGGAGGTAGGGAATAAAAATTGTATACGAGTGAAATAAATCACGTAGAAATAGGAATATCAGTTGATATCAACCAACCTTGGTGTAATGTCCCCAAAAATTGAAAATAACATTTTTTTTATAAGGCTAGCGAAAATTGCCTATGCTAGACATTATTGAACTTGCGGAATATAACATGCACTAAGTGTACCACTGTTTCATCATAAGTCGTTCTTACATTCTACCTTCTTACTTTTAGTTATGATTATTACTGTGTTTTACATTATGGTGTCGTAATGTTGATTACTAAACTATTCTTATGTTTATACATTGTTGTGTGTGTGTAATTACTTGATTATATACTTCATTCATTTCTACATATGTTTACTTGTTATTTACATGGTTCTAACTTAACTTTGTTTTTGGAACTAAAGTGGGTGGAGTGGCAGGACTAGTTCTCCCATGTGACTGCCTGAGAGGTAAAGTTTCTACTTGTCTAGTGAGCTTACTTAGTTTAGTTTGAACTAAGGCACTTCTTTCATTTTACGTGCAACTTACATTTAGCGATGATACTTGTTATGGGGTGATGAACATTTTTTATAATTAATACACCTACTGGTTCTTATTACTGTGTCTTACAGTCTCAGGTTAGTGGCAAGGTAATTACCATGTTTAATATTGGTATGACCTAGATTGATTATCTAAGTCACACTTATTGTTCCTATTGTGATTATTAGCGAATATTCATAACCTAGCATAATTGTTCTACATATTTATTTTATTAAAAATATTAACCTATCCTTTTATTGTTCTTGGCAGTTTTATAACTTTGGTTAAAATCCAATTCTAGGCTCTATACATAACAATATTACCATGGCATATTTCATATGCCATGGTCCTTGGCTTAGAGCCTAACGAAATCGTTAAGCAATGGTTCGAAGGCTTAGAACCTAAAGTATACAATACATATAATACTTACACCTTGCATTGACTTAGGTGTGGCGAGTTAATAGTATGGTTTAAGGGGTTTAAGTTCTTGCATGGAATTGGAAGGTATAGGAAATCGTAACATAGCATGACTATAGAGAAGTGGATTTGAGAGATTTATATGGGTAACAGGTAGGCACCATTAATGTGCCTTGGAGTTTGTGGAAGCTCAAGCTTAGGGTTTGTCTCACTATGGACTTGGTAATTTCGCTTGGTTTTTTTGTCTCGGCTCTGCGTAGTGGGGTGAAGGCAACTTCCAGGACATCGAAGGTATGTGTCGTTTGGTTCCACTACATTATGGTTTGTATGTTTCCTTCCAATAAAGTCGATACTTGCCATCTCTTGGCTTTGAGACTAGGTTTTAATGTGTTGGGGGTTAGTCTACTTTTGTTGTGTTTTTATGGTTGTGTTTGGGTTTTGGGATTTTGTCTGTATCATGACAGGGCTTTGTTGGTAACACCACAACATTGAGTTTTAGTGTTTGGATTTCATTCACCCTTGGGTACGTATTTAATAATAAAATGGGATGTAATTTTAAAGAGGGCTTCTAGCCGCAAAGTGAAACTTGATGCCTTTATAGGCTCTGCGTGTAAATTGTAAATTCGGTGTTTGATTTATAAAATATACACAGTGCAAGCACCATTGCTTGCAATGGTTCCAAGGCCATTGGATGACTGTGTAAACTTGATTTAAGAATTATAATTTTTGTGTATACAAATCTATACTGTGTTGTTGTGATTTAAAATTGGGTTTTATGTGGAGTTTTCCTTCAGGGTTGGACTATGTAGAATTGATTCCATTATTTGTATTAGTTGTGAGAATGTATATGTTCATAGCATGTGGTTCAAGCCATGTCATGAATGTCATGAGCGTTTTCCATGGTTGCTGCGATAGCTTAGAAGGTTTAGACTTAAAATTGGTGTTTATAATGTGTAATGGAGATGCATGGCATACTGCTTGTTCATTTTATATGTGTTACTTAGAATGTTAATAAGGTCTTGGGTGTAAAACCTGAGTGGCAATCATTTTTGAAGGTGGATTCGTTGATAGGAATAGAATCAATATTTAATTTATTGCATATTCATTTATGGGTCGTGCTCATGGATTTAGAGCGTGTATGGATGATAAAGGTCCTCCGACCTCTTTGTTAAAAGATTAGTATGATTTACAGCCTGCACACCAAGTGTATATAGTGTGGCAACATGTAATAATAAAAAGACCTCAAAGAATTCGATCATGGGTCACTGCTTCTGAGGAGGGTTATATTTGGATTACTGTGTATAACATTATTATGGATTTTAATAATGAGCACTATACTTCCTTTTATGTATGAAAAATTGAAATTGCTTGTCTTCGAGATTCGTTCCTGCAACCTTGGTGCAATGGCTTGGTTATTATATGATTTTTATGTATAGATAATAATGTGGATTCTTATTTGGGCATTCTGATTGTCCACATGACTCGATATTGTGACCTTGTAACACTTACAGGGTTCTTAATTTAATTATTTTAATCCTACTTTGGTTACTTCGTTTATATGATGGATGTGAGTAATATTAGATGGAATTATTTTGATTTATGGCATACGGTTTTGGTTATGTAAATTTGTAATATTATAGGGATGTGAAATTTGATTCAGAAAAGGAACTAGATCATAGAACAATGAATGGTCTCGATACTTGCTTTGTTTTTTTTATTATGATAATATTTATTTTAATGGAATTGATTTGGTATTTAACGTAGACTTGTTTAAGCAGACCTTGAAAGGTCTTCGTTGGTTTTTATCTTAGATTTAATATTGTGCTAATAGATTATATTTATAATTTTATTTTATAACTGCTAGAATACACACACACACACACACACACACACACACACACACACACACACACATACACACACAAATCGTATACTAGTTATATACTAATAGTATACTTAATTAGTTTTATTGTTATTAGAATTAGATGATACTAAATTAAATCTAGGTTTTAATTGTAGCATAGATATGAACTAGTAATTATTCGAACATGGCTCCGCTGACAAATGAAATATGTAAGTAGAGTATATAGTCCAAAGAACACATAGCTAATAGATATGAAATAAAACCTATTTTGCAATTAACCCAATTTCAATAGTAAAAGTAATACAGGAATAAAACTAGGGTGCAAAACCCTTGACAACATTTATAAATAAATTAAAATTGCAGAAGAAAACTTCATGAATAAACCCTAGATAAATCTAGCATAAGAAGTAAAGTACAGCCTAGGGTTATAATTTAAAATCTAAATTCTAGAAGATTTAAACAAAAATCAAAGACATAGGGTTAAAACATATAATGTGAACCCTTTCCTAACTCAGCCAACTTTTATTCTAGAAAAATAGAATATGCAGTCTAGAATCTCAAACATGTAATCTGAAGCTTCTTTAATGGATGAACCTGCACACTCAAATAACTTGCATTAACAATTCAGAGGCAGATATGACCTCTGTATTAGATAACTAAATCACTTGGGAACTACAACGTTCCACCCAACCATGACCTGTAACCATTCCTGGTTTCAATCCGGATCCCCCTGAGCTGGAATCCAACATGAAAGTAGCTCAGAGATCCTAAGGTAGGGTTTCTTATTTAGTATATTAGGTCTAGATTAGTTCTCCTTTTTCCTTCGAGGAAATTGTTCTCCAATAATTCACTTGACAGAAAACATGCAGAATAATGACTCTCAAAATATAGACCAGCACACCAATCCTTTCCTTGGTTTGAGAATTTATAGACATAATTTTCAGTCAAAGGGATAGTTAAATCAAGAAACCTTGATTTCATTATTTAACACTTTTTAATTAATTTGGGTAATTTTTAATACTTTAACTTAGGAACTTTCAACTACTTCCTAATTAGACTTTTGTAGGTATTGTACTATCTATTATCTCTTAACAATAAATAATAATGGATGGAGCTTTTATTTCTTTCTTTCACCATTAATGTTATTACTATATTTATTCTTTATACATACCATGTATAAAATACATAATAATATAACATTTGTTAACATTTGTCTTTGGGTATCACATACCATGATCATTAGACTTAATAACACTTCTTCATTAAGGTCAAATAGGTATATGGTTATTTCTACTAGGATAGGAAACTCTAAACATCCTTGCATGTTGGATTCCCTCGTATAACATGGTAGTTCTTAAGTACTTGATGAGAATACATAAATTCGAAATTTCATTTAATCACTAATAAATAAGTCTGATGAGATCAATATTTTTCTCAAGTTGTTTTCACTCAGAAATTATTAAATTATTTTCAGCAACTCCTAGCGCTTACCAGATCCCATACTCAATGGTAAAACAAGGAGTTACAAACTTATTGCAATTCCAAAGCTCTTCACTCAACACTAATGATAGGATGTACTTGTAGGATACACCTAGGGATACAATGGCCAAGGATCTGATGTTCCAGAGCTTATGCCCGACATCAACATGGAAGGCTATAGGGTTTATGCCCAACACTACCAATTATATTTTCATTTGTTCTAGAGCTTCTTGCTCAACAAATATGTAACTACTCATGTGCTCCAAAGCTTCTTGCTCAACATAAAACATTAATTACCCACGTGCTCCAAAGCTCCTCACTCAAAATAAAACATTAATTACCCATGTGCTCCAGAGATCCTCACTCAACAAAAAATATCTCATCAATCATGTGCTGTAGGGTCCATGCCTAACACAAACAAGCATATTTATAGCATCAATAATTGGCTTACACCCAATATATAAACAAATCATCATGTTCATATGCCGTGGGGTATTCGACCCAATATATCAAAATAAAACATCAAGATAACATGATAATCAATAATCTCATGCCTATAAGTGTTAGGTCAAAAATTTGGGATATTACATCCCTCCCCACTTAGAAAAACACCCTGTCCCTAGTGTTCTAGGGAATCATAATGAAATCATGAAACAAGGTGGGGTAAGCCTTTGTCATGGTGGCTTCATTATCCAAAGTAGCCTCATCAGCCTCAAAGTGATTCCATTTCACTTTCAATTGGACTATGGTGCGTTTCCTGAGCTGCACCTCTCTCTTGTTCAATATATGAAAAGGTTCAAGCGAAAACTCCCCTTGAGGTTCCACCTACAATAAGGACCAATCAACTACATGTTTAGTATCATAAAAATATTTCTTTAGTAATGATGCATGGAAAACATTATGGACTCTTACATGTGCAGATAATGCTAGCTCATATGTCACTGGCCCTTTCTTGGCCAATATTTTAAAAGTTCCATAAAATCTAGGTGCTAACTTACCATGCCTACCCAAGCTCAATGAGATTTGTTTTGCTTTTACTTTCAAGTATACATGATCTCCTATTTGAAAGTCTTTATATTTTCTTTTCCGATTCGTGTAGCTTTTCTGGCAGTCTTGTGATTCGTTAAGGTTCAGCTAGACCTTGGTAACCAACTGTTTTGAGTCCATTAATAAATCAAGCCCTAACATGAGCCGATCCACTGGGATATCCCACATAACTGGTGTTCTACACTTCCATCCATATAATACCTCAAAGGGACTCATCTTGGTGGAAGTCTGATAACCGTTTTTATATGGAAACTCTGGAAGATGCAGGTAGTCTTCCCACTTAGTGGGGTTGTTCATGACATACATCCTAAGCATTTCCTCAATAATCTGGTTTACTCTTTCTGTCTTCCCGTCTGTCTACGGGTGAAAAGCAATGCTAAAGTTCAACTGCATCTCTAATCTAGAGAATAAAGATCTCCAAAAGTTACTTTTAAACTTAACATCTTGATTCGAGATGATTTCCTTGGTTATCCCGTGCAATCTAAATATCTCCTTCAAGAAGATATCAGCAATGTTCACTGCCTTGTAGGTCAACTTCACAGGAATGAAGTGTGCTTCTTTTGAAAACTTGTCAATTACTACAAAAATAGAATCATTTTCCTTCTTACTTTTCGGTAGACCAATGATAAATTCCATACTAATGACCTCCCACTTCCATTCTGGAATGGGTAATGGCTGAAGCAATCTCGAAGGATGGTGATGCTTAGCTTTGACTAACTGGCATTCCTAACATTTCGCAATAAACATCATAATGTCGGCCTTTAACTTAGGCCAAAAAAAGTTCCTCTTGACGATGGATATCATATTTTGATATCCTAAATAGGGTGCCCCAAAAATTCCATGAGGATGCTGGACTTAATGTCCCCTCCTTCTGGAACGTACAATCTATCCTTGGACTATAGTACTCTGGATTCATCTATCTTGTATTATTTTTCTTGTTTAAACAACCTGTCCTCTTAAAATTTCTTGAGGATTTGTACATAGAAAGGGTCCACTCTATTGGCCATTCTAATCCTCTCATGCAAATATGCATTAGTTTGACTCAAAGTCACCTCATATATCATATGATTTCGTCGGCTCAAAGCATCAGCATCCTTATTCTCTTTTCCCTTAACATGTTTTGGCTCGAAATGGTACTCATAAAGAAAGAAAACCACCTGGATTGCCTTGCATTTATATCTAGTTGATCAAGTAAATAATTCCGACTCATATTGTCTATCTTTAGAAGGAACTTCCTTCCCATGAGGTAGTGCCTCCACATCTTCAAAGCTTGGATGATGGCTGCTAACTCAATATCGTGCATGGGGTAGTTCTACTCATGATATTTTAACTTTTGTGATTCATAATAGATTGCATGATCATTCTGTAAGAGGACTCCTCCAAGTCCTTCCTTGCTTGCATCCATGCAAACAACGAAATCCCCGTCAGGATCTGCAATTCATAGTATCGTTGCTGTCATAAAAAACTATTTAAGATTTTGAAAACTTTCTTCACACTTGGTAGTCCATAAGAAATTATTTGCTTTCTTTTGCAAAGTGGCCATGGGGCAAGCGATTCTTGAGAAGTTCTCAATGAAATTTCGATAATATCCGGTTAATCAAAAAAAGGACCTAATGTCAGTGACACTAGTACAGGTAGGCCAATATTTTATGGCTCTCATCTTTTTCGAGTCCACAAATATCCTTGTCTCAGAGATAATGTGACCTAAGTACTGTATTTGTGGTTTGTAAAAATCACATTTACTAAACTTAGCAGAAAGCTGGTGTTCTCGCAACACTCATAGTACTATGCAAAAGTGTTCTTTGTGTTCCTCTTTGTTCTTGGAATAAACTAGGATGCCATCTATAAAGACCAAAATAAAATTATCCAGATATTTACTAAATATGTAGTTCATCATACACATAAAGTTCGCAGGTGCATTGGTCAACCCGAACGAAATCACTACAAACTCATAGTGCCTGTACCTTGTATGAAAGGTGGTTTTGTGAATATCATCTTCGCGAATCTGTACTGATGTTACTCGAATTGCACGTCAATATTTGAAAAGATATTGGCTCCTCCTACCAGATCGAACAAGTCATCAATCCTAGGGAGTGGGTATCAGTTTTTGATAGTCATTTTGTTCAACTGACGGTAATCGATGCACATCCACATCGTACCATATTTTTTCTTTATGAATAGTGTCAGTTCTCCCCAAGGGGACACACTGGGTCAGATATACCATTTCCCTATCAACTCCTGGAACTCTAGTTTTAGTTCCACCAATTCTAGTGCACTCATGCAGTAAGGCGCTTTGGAAGCCCAAACTAATACTAGTGTCTGTTTGATGGAAAAGTCTAGGTCTAGTTTTAGAGGTAATCTCATGATTTCCTTGGGAAACACATCCTCGAATTCTTCAAGAACAAGAAATTCTTCTATGCACTCTTCTCTTTCTGACTCTATGTCTTGGATGTTTACTACAAACAACTTGTAGTTTTCCTAATGCATTTCTTTGATTGTAAGGAAGATATTTGCCTTATAGAAACCTTCTTTGGAATGCCTTGAACCTTCACTTGGTTCCCTTGGCTATAAGTACACAAGATTTACTTGTGTAAGCAATCGAGCATGACATGGTGCTGTTACAACCAATCCATGTCTATAAGTATATCATATGATCCTAAGGGTAGGATGTTCAGGTTTACCTTTGTAGGAAAACCATTCATGTTTACTTCACAATTTTTAACTATTTCCAAAACATTCCATTTTGTACTTGTGGCTAGCTGTACTAACCAAGGTTTATCATGCTTTACTTTTCCTAGTTTGCATAAATAAACAATTTTAGACGAAACATAGCTCCGGTAAGCACTGGGATCAATAATTATTGAAATAGAAGTGTTCAATATCTTACCTTCTATCTCAACCATTGTAGCTTGATGATCTGCATGTCAGCCATCCAATGCTCCATAAATTCATAGTGTTCCAACTATGTCTTCCAGAGTTGGTTATTCTTGTAAGTTGTGCAAGAACCCACCAGTCTTGTTCTTACAATCTCGGGCATAATGAGTCCCGGTGCATTTCCAGCACTTGATTTGTAGTAGAGTAGAATTGGCTCCACTTGCTACTAGCTGGTTACCATTAGGAGTTGGTACATATGGCTTTGTACAAGATTTGTGGAAGTTCTTGTTTGCTGGAAAGTTGTTATTCTACTTTCTATATGGCTATGGATTAAACCCAGGTTTGCAGTTATCAGAAAATTTCTTATACTTGTCTCTATTTTAGTTCATGTTGTCTTGTCATAGCTGCCCATGCTCATATCAGAGTCTGGCTTTGTGCAGTGTGGTATCCAAATTTTTTGGCATGTCGAATTCAATCTTTTCCCGAAAGTTGGGAGGGAGACATCCTAAAAATTGATGGATATTTACCTTTTCATCCTCAATGTATGGTACATAATGTAACAAATCTAGAAATATGTTAATAAAAGCATCGATAGTCATGGACCCCATACGTAACTCTTTCACCTTTCGGTCAAAGACCCTTTCCAACATATATTTCTCTTCGAATATTTTTCGGAATTTATCCCAACGTATTTATCTTAGCTCATCTTTCTTGGTGTGTTTCAAATCCTTCCACCATCTTGTTGCCTCGCCATTTAAATTATAGATGGAAATCCAAGCCTTCATCTCACTTGAGTAGTTATGAACTTGGAAATATTTGCTCATACCCAGCAACCACTCTTCAAATTTTGGACCTGTTTGTGGATTGAGTAGGTTTAACCTATAGGATTCCTCTCGTCATATTTCTCAGTAATGCTTCATTAGTGGCTTGTTGATCTTTCCTTTCGTTCAGACTATATTCTCTAAGAATTTGTAATTCTGCTTGAAGACTGTGTATGGTATTCAAAATATTAGAATTTAGCTCCACCACCAGTTCTGCTTCTGGGGTGGGGGTGTTCATCTTTCCTTGCTGGATGTTATCCTCTTCAGTATCCATACTCTGAACTATTCTGTCAAAATTCCTGTAATTGCAAAAAAATCTATAAACATGAAAATTTATGTTAGTAACAAATTTTAATAGCATACTTTATTTTCTTTGTGGTGAATTCTTGGTGTGCCCATAGGTCTTGTAGTGTTAGAACTGGGCTTTGATACCACTTGTAATGTCCCCAAAAATTGAAAATGATTTCTTTTTTATTAGGCTATTAAAAACTGCCTATGCTGGACATTATTGAACTTGTGGAATATAACGTACACTAAGTGTACCACTTTTTCATCGTAAGTTGTTCTTATGCTCTACCTTGTTACTTTTAGTTACTATTATTATTGTGTTTTACATTATGTTGTCGTAATACTGATTACTAAACTATTCTTAGATTTATACATTGTTGTGTATGTGTAATTACTCGATTATATACTTTGTTCATTTCTACATATGTTTACTTGCTATTTACATGGTTCTAACTTAACTTTTTTTTGGGAACTAAAGTGGGTGGAGTGGCGGGACTAGTTGTACCATGTGACTTCCTAAGAGGTAAAGTTTCTACTTGTCTAGTGAGCTTACTTAGTTCAGTTTGAACTAAGGCACTTATTTCATTTTACGTGCAGCTTACATTTAGTGACAAGACTTGTTATGGGGTGATGACTGTTTTCTATCATTAATACACCTATTGGTTGTTATTACCGTGTCTTACAGTGTCAGGTTAGTGGCAAGGTAATTACCATGTTTAATATTTGTATGACCTAGATGGATTATCTAAGTGACACTTATTTTTCCTATTGTGATTATTAACTATTCATAACCTAACATAATTGTTCTATATAATTATTTTATTAAAAGTATTAACCTATTCTTTTAATGTTCTTGGTAGGTTTATAACTTTGGTTAAAATCCAATTCAGGGCTCTATACATAACAATATTACCATGGCATATTTCATATGTCATGGTCCTTGTCTTAGAGCCTAAGGAAATCGTTAAGCAATGGTTTGAAGGCTTAGAGCCTAAAGTATATGATACATATAATACTTATACCTTGCATTGACCTACGGGTGGCTAGTATATACTATGGTTTAAGTGGTTTAAGCTCTTTCATGGAATTGGAAGGTATACGAAATCGTAACATAGCATGACTATAGAGAAGTGGGTTTTGGATTTTTATATGGGTAACATGATGGCACCATTAATTCACCTTGGAGTTTGTGACAACCCAAGCTTAGGGCTTGGATCATGATGCACTTGGTCATTTTGTTTGGTTTGTTTGATCTTGGCTCTGCGCAGTGGGGTGAAGGAAACTTCCAGGAAGTCGAAAGCATGTGTCGTTTGGTTTCACTACATTATGGTTTGTATGTTGCATGCCAATCAAGTCAATATTCGCCACCTCTTGGCTTTGAGACAGGGTTTGAACTTTTTGGGGGTTAGTCTGCATGCATTTGGGTGTTGGGGGTTTGTATGTATCGTGATAGGGATCTGTTGGTAACACCACGACATTGAGTTTTAGTGTTTGGATTTTGTTTTCCCTTGGGTTTGTATTTAATGATGAAATGGGACGTGATTTTAAAGACGACTTCTAGCCTTAAGGAGAAATGTGATTCCTTTACAGGATCTATGTGTAAATTGTAAGTTCAGGATTTTATTTATAAAATATACACAGTGGCAGCACCATTGCTTGCAATGGTTCCACGACCATTGGATGACTGTGTAAACTTGATTTAATATTTATAAATTTTGTGTATACGAATCTATACTATGTTGTTGTTATTTAAACTTGGGTTTGATGTGGCATTTACCTTCGCGGTTGAACTGTCTATAATTTATTCCATTATTTGTATTACCTGTGAGAATGCATATGTTGATAGCGTGTGGTTGAAGCCATGCTATGAATGGAACAAGTATTTTCCATGGTTGCTGCGATAGCTTAAAAGGTTTAGAATTACAGTTGGTGTTTATAATGTGTAATGGAAAAGTATGGTAGGTTGTTTGTTCATTTTATATGTGTTACTTATAATTTTAAGAAGGCCATGGGTGTAAACCCTAAGTGGAAATCGTTTCTGTAGGTGGATTCATTAACAGACATAGAATTTTTATTTAATTTACTGCATGTTCATTTATGGTCTGTGGCCATGGATTTACAGTTTGTATGGCTAATAAGGGTCCTACGACCTCTTTGTTGAAATATTAGCTTGATTTATATCCCACATACTAACTGTGTATAGCGTGGCTCTGTGTAATAATAAAAATACCTCACAGGATTCGATCCTGGATCGGTGCTTTTGATGAGGGTTATATTTGGATTATTGTGTATAATGTTATTATGGATTTTAACAATGAGCACCGTACTTCATTTTATGTATGTGAAACAACAGTTGGTTGTCTACACGATTCGTTCCTGTGACCTTGGTGCAATGGCTTGGTTATTATATGATTTCTGTGTATAGAAAATAATGTGGTTTCTTATTTGGGCATTGTGAGTGTCCACATGCCTCAATCTTGTGACCTTGTTGCGCTTACAGGGTTCCTAATTTAATTATTGTAATGCTACTTTGGTTACTTTGTTTATATGATGGTTGTGAGTATTATTAGATGGAACTATTTTGATTTACGACATATGATTATGGTTATGTAAATTTGTAATATGATAGGGTTGTGAAATTTGATTCGAAAAAGGAACTAGATCATAGACCAATGAATGGTCTCGATACTTTCTTTGTTTGCTTGATTATGATAATGTTTGTTTTAATGAAATTGATTGGCTATTTAGCGTAGATTTGTTTAAGGAGACCTTGAAAGGTCTTCGTTGGTTTTTATCTTAGATTTAATATTCTGCTAATAGATTAGATTTATAATTCTATTTTGTAACTGTTAGAATATATATATTTACCAATGGTATACTAGTTATATACTAATAGTATACTTAATTATTTTTCTTGTTATTAGAATTAGATGATACTAAATTAAATCTAGGTTTTACTTGCAACATAGATCTAAACTAGTAATTATTCGAACATGGCTCTGCTGACAAATGAAATTTGTCAGTAGAGTATATAGGGCAAAGAATCGATAGGTAATAGATCTGAAATAAAACCTAGTTTGCAATTAACCCAGTTTCAATAGTAAAAGTAATACAGGAATAAAACTAGGGTGCAAAACTCTTGATAAACATTTATAAATAAATGAACATTGCAGAAGTAAACTAAATGAATAAACCCTGGATAAATATAGCATAAGAAGTAGAGTACATCCTAGTGTTATAATTTCAAATGTAAACCCTAGAAGATTTAAAAGAAATCAAACACATAGGGTTAGAACATATAATGTCAACCCTAGCCTAATTCAGCCAGCTTTTCTTTTAGAAAAATATAATAGGTAGTCTAGGATCTCATACATGTATTCTGAAGATTCTTTAATGGCTGAACCTGCACACTCAAATAAACAACATTAAAAATTCATAGGCAGATCTGACCTCTATATTAGATGACCGAATCACTTGGGTACTACCACGTTCCACCCAACCATAACCTGGAACTGTTCCTGGTTTCCATCCGGATCCCCCTGAGCTGGACTCCAACATGCAAGTAGCTTAGAGCTCCTAAGGTAGGGTTTTATATATGGTATATGAGGTTTGGACTAGTTCTCCTTTTCCTCCCAGGAAATTGTTCTCCAAAAATTCACTTGATAGAAAATAGGCAGAATAATGACTCTCAAAAGATAGATCAAGACTCCAAGCCTTTCCTTGGCTTGAGACTTTATAAATAGAATTTTCAGTCAAAGGGACAGTTAAATCAAGAAACCTTGATTTCTTGATTTAACCCCTTTTAATTAATTTGGGTAATTTTTAATACTTTAACTTAGGAACTTTCAACTAATTCTTAATTAGACTTTTGTAGGTGTTGTACTATTTATTATCTTTTAATAATAAATAATAATGGATGGAGCTTTTCTTCCTTTCTTTCATCATTAATATTATTACTATATTTATTGTTTATACATACCATGTATAAAATACATAGTAATATAACATTTGTTAACATTTTTTAACATTTGTCTTTGGGAATCACATACCATGATCCCTAGACTTAATGACACTTCTTCATTCAGGTCAAATAGGTAGATGGTTAGGTCTACTAGGATAGGAAACTTTAAACATCCTTGCATGTTAGATTCTCTTGTATAACACGGTAGTTCTTCAGTACTTGATGATAATACAAAAATTCAAAATTTTATTTAATCACTTATAAATAAGTATGATGAGATCAATATTTTTCTCGAGTCATTTTCACTCAGAAATTATTAAATTATTTTCAGTAACTCCTAGCGCTTACCAGATCCCATACTCAACGCTAAAACAAGGAGTTACAAACTTAGTGCAATTCTAAAGCTCTTCGCTCAAAACTAATGCTAGGATTTACTTGTACGATACACCTAGGGATACAATGGACAAGGATCTGATGTTCTAAATATTATGCTCAACATCAACATGGAAGGCTCCATGGCTTATGCCCAACACTTCCAATTATCTTTTCATGTGTTCCATAGCTTCTCGCTCAACACAGATGTAAGTACTCATGTGCTCCAGAGCTTCTTGCTAAACACAAAACATTAATTACCCATGTGTTCTAGAGCTCCTCATTGAACACAAAACCTTAATTACCCATGCGATCCAAAGCTCCTTGCTCAACACAAAACATCTCATCAATAATGTGCTTCAGGTTCCATGCCCAACATAAACAAGCATATATATATATATATATATCATCAATAATTGGCTTATGCCCAATATATAAAACAAATCATCATGTTCATATGTATTTGGGCCTTCAACCCAATATATCAAAATAAAACATTAATATAACATCATAATTAATAATCTCATGCCTATAAGTGTTAGGTCCAAAATTCAGGATATTACACTTGGCACCCACAATATCTACCACCCCCAACACCTACCCTTCTCTGCTACACGATCCCTCGGGCGGACCTTCCCTCCAATTCTCTTCTAAATGGACATCAAATGTTCCAAGCTACTAAAACTCTATATATTATTTCCTTCACTATGATTATCAAGGCATTCAAACCTCCAATATCACTCCTGCTTCAATGCACTCTTGGATTTTTCCAATTTTTTGCCAGGTCACTATCAATCATGGAATTTCACTTTCAAGCTTAAAAATATGGGTCTTCCCATGGATTTTCAGGATTTTGGAACTCTCAATTTATCCCTAGTGTTTATATCTATGGATTCCCCACTAGATTATACTTCTTCCATGAATTTATGGTTGATTTTGAAACTTCAAAACATGGGTTTTCCAAGTTGTGATTTCTATTTTTTCCATACCTAGGAATGCATAGAAATCTCAAAATTGCATTCTAGTTGTTGAACAATGGAATGGGGAGGATGGAAAATGAATTCCCATGAGGAAAAATGACTTATGGGTCAAGTAAACCATGTCCATTCCCAGCCATAGGTATTTTTTGGTTTGCACATTCTCCATTAATGCATGAGCTGATTTCTCAGGTACTTTCTTATAATAATATTAAATATCGGAAAGGGAAGTCAAGATGGGTTCTCAAGATGACACTTGGAAACAATGTGTTCAATACCACAACCCCATAACCTCTCCTTAGTGGATACATAAATCCCCCTTATATTAGTTACTTCAATAGTCAGTTTTTAGGGGTTTTATTTTGTGCATTTATAAAAATTTACATGATTCCACAATTTCCCTGGCTTACTAGAACATGGTTCACAAAATATAAAATAATTTCCTATTACAAGATGAGTGTTTACTAGCTGGCTCCAATCTAGGAATCACACATCAAATTTTTACAATATTTACATTATCAAGGAAATATGATATATGAGTCAAATGAGGGTATTACAATCAAGCACTAAGAGGAATCCAATTTCTTGAGGTGTATTTTTTTTAATTTTACATGTCTAGAAAAATTTTACACACTCTAGGTGCTTCCGAGTTTAAGATGGATCTAGGGTTTTTTTAAAATTTTTTTATTATATAAGCCAACACAAATATTTTTAATATATTTTTATTTGGTTTTAAATTTTTATTTTATGAGTCATGGATTTTTTAATTACTTTTTGTTTTGTTTTTTTTATTATTATTAGACATGTATTTTTTAAATTACATCTTACTTGGTTCTAATTTTATTATTTTATGAGTTGGCATAAATCTTTTAATAGATTTTTTTTGGTAACATAACTTTACATTATGTCACATTGTGTGACAACATATCCCAACATATTTGGCTGTTTAGAACCTGGTTATTGTCAGTGGAAAAACCAAAAACATTACCATCATGATATATCTATCTTAAACCTGGATCTATTAAGTATAAAATGGATCAAGTTTCTTGAGGTCTATTTTTTTGTCAATAAAAGAAATGCACTTATAAAAATGTGATTCATTTAAATTAGATCCGAGTTTAAGGTAAAAATTTCTAACACAAACAATGAATTAGTCTATAATGTTATAAGATTTATACTTTTTTGGATTACAATCAATTAAATTTGGCTATACAATTTTTGATTAATTTGCGATTTCTCATAATTTAAAATAGATTTTTTAATACATAAATGAACTCACCAAAACCAAATATACATATTACACTTGAAATATATGCTAACATATCCCAAAATTCATTAAAAAAATAAATAAATATTCTTAGCTACAGCTGTAAATAATATTTAACATGGTTACGACAACATTTCCAACTTTGTTAGTCTTGAAAATCCATTAAACCTTATGATCTTTGGTTTTGTTTTTATAGTCATTTATCTATTGCACATGACTTGTCATAATGTGACAATGATATTAAGTGCCTTATTGTTTATGGAAATGCTATTTTGAATGATGTTATGCCACTTTATTCTTTATTCATAAACAGAGTATTTGTTAATTTTTCTCGAGATTCTTTCTTAAACTACTCGATGAGATAACACGTTGGGTTAAGGTCTTACTTATCTTGAGAGCTAATGCATAGAGCATTTGTTTTAAAAATGTAGGTACTCTATGAAGGTGATTACTTGCCTCATTAAGCCACACCCATTAAGCCACACCCAAGGATATAAATAAGGGAAAAATAAAGGGACTACCTAGAATACTCAAGATTATACAAAAAACTAAGTTATAACTCACATCATAAGCTCAAAAGAACAAGTAAAGAAAAGCAAGGTTGAAAAATAATGTTCAAGGTTTTCCCTTCACTAAACATATGATTCAAAGGGTTTGATACACAAAGGAGTTACATGTTTCAAATTTTATGGATTTTAATTAAATATGGCCATATGTCATATATGTAATGGTGTAAATGATCTAACTAGGAGGCATATATGTCCAATCGTTAAAACCTAAGTTTTAACTTACCTTGTTCTCAACCTCTTCACATTGTATTGCTTGTTTTTCTACCGGTCAGAGGCATGGATTCTCAGCTCTGGTTCTTAACATGAGAATTTGGGCCTATGATGAATCTGGGTCATGTTCATGCTCCTTAATGCTCCACGTATTGAAAGTGTCTCCACAATGGTTCTGAAACTGCTTGTTGAAAATTGCTTCTCTCTGAATCTGAATTCCAACTACCGATTGTTGGGAAAATATCCTTCGTCATTAATGTTTACAGGTAAATATTTCTTATTTTTATTTATTTTTCTGGAATCGTTGCCAATCTTATAAAATGTATTGTAGTAACAACCTCTGGTGTGGGTGTAATCATCATTATTCTTCGTCCATGGTTGGGGCAGAGGATGTGTCTACTCTTCAAGCAAGCAAGCATCCACGTCTTCAATAAGACCTATTCCTGCAACCCTTTTTCTCATTGTGGCATCGTGGCTATGGGTCTTGTGTCTTTGCATTATCGAGATGGAATCCATTCCTACACTTTTCTTGGCATGGGTTCGGAACCCAACTCTGCATTTGTGTTTTGGTATGAAAGTGATAATTCCCTTTGCTAGCCGTGAGGAATTTATAGTTTGTAATTCTGTTGACATTTTTACCGTGGAGTCAAAATGAATGTGCAATAAAATTTTAGCTTGAAGATGTGATAAGATTAAAGTTTTTATTTAAAGGTGTATTGAACAATTTTAAGACTACCTCTCCATATGTAAATGTTTTCCTTCCTTTTCAGAAACCCCATGAGGGATTTTGTATCCTATTTTGTTTTAGCAAAACTGTAATTTCGTTTAATTATAAACTATTATGGCCATGAGGCCATTACCCTATTTCATTTTTTTAGAATTGTCGTGATAGTTCTGTGAAATTGCCGTAGATAAGTAAATAAAATGTTATGCCGAGAGGTCATTCTTCTGTTTTAGTTATATTTTATTTTTTAGGCGTATTATGATTCCTAGGGAAATTTAAACTTGGTTTCTAGATGGAAATATGAATTATTTAACAAGCCATGATGTCGTGGATACTCTTTAGCTTGTAAAATATATGGTTTATAAGTTTTAGGCCATGAGGCAATTACTCTGTTGCTAAGAAAATACTTGGGTTGTTAGGCTACTATTAAGTCGATTCAAGTTTTAAAATGGGTGCTACTATTTTTATTCTAGAAGCTTTGTTAAACTTGATTGTAACTAGGGTTTTGGCCATGAGGCAAAAGATCTATCGTAGATTGGAATTTTGATATATATATCTATATATCTATATCTATATATATATATAATATTGTAAGTTTTGGGCATAAACATCATGGTTTTGATATTGGTTTTAGTTCAATGTTTTGATGTGGAAAAGTTTGAATATAAGAGTTTGTTTAATACTAAAAGATATATTATGATAGTTAGTGTTTTTAATAAAACTATGAAGAGACTGTAAGGTCTTGAAAGAGGTTCTCTAGGAGTTTTAAAATTAATTAATTTAAAAACTCTAGTACTGATATGGGTGAAATAATGAATGTGGGTGTCTATTCCGTGATAATCAAGTTTTGGAATATGTATTTAAATCACTTTTAGTCAAACTATTGTTTTTTTCGTTCGAACTATTATAGTTTTTCGACCGAACAATTATACTTTTTAGGTCAAACTATTTAATGTTTTGGGCTGAAAACTCGTAAATAACTTTCAGGCGAAATATTTTTTCAACATAATGTTAAAATTAACGGAGAACCTCGTTATGTAGGATTTGTAAGGATTGTCGGGAAAATAATGTCCACGAGATACTGTTTCGTTCGAACATTTTTTAGCCGAAAGGTTGTTTGCATGAAACATTTTTTCGGCCAAAAGATGTTTTTGGCTGAATAGCCTTTCAGCCGAAAATATTATATATATTTTAATCGATTCAACTATTTATTATTTTTTCGTTTACGATTTTTCCCTGCGACGTTGTGGTTGGCTTGCATCTACATGTGTTTTGGCCTCCACCTGCATCCGTTTTGGCGTGCTTCTACGTATGTTTTCTACTGCACCTGCGTGTGTGGACCTGGCCTGCGCCTATGTGTGTTGTCCTGCATATGTTTTGGCCTGTGCCTATTTTAGCATGTACCTGTGTGTGTTTTAGTCGGCGAGGAGGAGATGGTCTATCCCTTGTTGGCCTAAATTTGCGTGTGTTCGCTTGTGTCTGTGCCTGGACTATCCCTTGTTGGCCTGTGCCTGCATGTGTTGGCCTACCTTTGTTTTCTTTGGTGAGGAGGATTTGTTGTGTCCATTGTTGGCCTACGCGTGCATCTCAATTTCTTCGATGAGGAGGATTTAGGTTGTACGTTGTTGGCATGCATCTACGTTTGTTGTCGTGCGTCTCTTTTCTTCAGCGAGGAGGAGTGTTGGACTTGTTGGCATATGTATATGGTCATCTGTTTGTGGGTGTTCGTTTGTGGGAAAGGATGAGTGTTCCCAAATTTTCACAAAAATTTAAAATTTTGAGATAACAACAAATGCTAAAACCTACGGTCTACTAACAGCTAAAGGTTAGCAATAAAATAAATAGTCAAGTGATTAGTTTTACAAAATCTTAATTATGTTAACTCAACAGTTCAATTTGTAACAAGAATAATATTTACTTGCGTATTGTTTTATTTCAGTTTATTGATGAGTCTCTTCATGTCAAGTAGATGGAATCTAACTTTTGAATCTGGGGCTTACATAGCAATTGTGCTAACGCAGAAGATTACTGGTTCTTACAGGTTTACAGGTATGATCAAATGAGTACATTTTTAGAAAATTCTTAAAGTATCCATCAGTGTTTTATTTGCAATTATAAAGGTTAGTAATTAAGCTACTAAATTATAAACAACTTCCATGAGGTAAAACCATTTGGCTTCCTCCTGTTTTTTTTTCTTGTAATAAAGTTCAGGAGTACGTAGCGACAGTAAGATATGTTTGTGACTCTAAAATTATAATTTCAGTTACAAAGTAATTCTACTTTAGTGTGCATAACTTGCAATGTTATAATGGTTGTTTTTTCAGTAAGTAAACAATAATATATTATCTTATCTGTGTAACAATTGTTCAATATTTCACTTCTGTGAGGAAACTTACATCCTTTAACCTTCTTGTCGTTACAAGTTTGATTTGTGCTAACAACAAAAAATAAACCATAATTCTTTCTCACATAAAATCAATGTTTGCCTATACTTTTTAACTTCATTCCAAACCATGTGGTTCTAATAAATATGGACTTAAGTAGGATCATTCCTATTCAATTTCTTAATTTTCTATGATACTTCTCTTGTATTAAATTATTGTCTAAAATCAGTCTTTCTGAGATTGATGCCTTCGAAACAAGTCGAATTTCTAGCTATTTGGTATAATTATATAACCGCTTCACTAACCCATAGATATGGTGAATTAATAGGAATAACTTGGTTGAGTCACAACCAAAATCTTTCAAAGTTTCGTCGCTCTGAACTATGTAAAAGCAATTCATAAAAGTGTTCTTTCAAAACACTTTGTCAACTTCATAGTTTTTCTATTGTTTGATTTATTAGTTTCGATATGACTTATAGACATGCATAAACTATTTTGTTTAAATAAACATTTAAGTCTATAATTTGTTTAAGGTCATAAACAAATTTTAAAAAGAGTTTATGATTCTACATAAACTACTATGTGCCACTTATGAAAATGTTACAACTTGAAAAGTCATTTTTACAAAAGATTAACCATGTATAAACTACATTGTTTCTACAGAAAAAAGCTATAGGTGTCCGGTGGTTAGCTTGAGATCTCCTATATCATATATGATCTCTATCCATATCCAGGTTAATGTTTAGAGAATAGAATTACTACCATCCAAATCATATATGTGATGTTACAATATAGTAAACATAAGGTTAATGATGAAATGAGTATTATGCATGAACGATTTCGAGCATTAACCAAGGTTTTAAAAGTGAAACTTCCTTTCTAGGTCAATGCAATTCACAACATTGATATTCTAACCCTGACCTAGCATGTCATATGATGAGCAGTGTATTGATTTACAAGCAATAATTTGGTTGATGATATAGTTATACCTCGTTTCAAATGATTGAATAATTGGTTATCATTTTATGAAGGAAACTATAGAACACAATCCACTGCATGGTTTGATTTAACGTGACCACATGTTCTTCTCCTGGCCAAGCGTGGAAGGTATAAGAACCACCGTAACCCTAACCATTTTCATTTCTCCTCCGCAGTTCACGCTGGCCCTTGAGGCTGCTCTGCTTGGATTTCATGGCGACCATCGATCCTCTTCTACTCCATTTGTATCGAGTCTTTGGTTAGCATTGCCTTTACCTCCAAGTTTGGTTTTTAAGGCATTCTTAGTGGCTGTGAGTTCTCACTCTACAAGCTTTGGCCCTTGGCTTGCTATCTACTCTAGCTTCCTTTTGATGTCCTCGTGGCTCACTATTTGCTTCAGTTTTCTTTTGCTATTCTCGTGGCTCGCTGTCTATGTGAGGTTAAGTCTTAAAGGATGTTTTAGCAAATTCTGTTGGTGATAGTACTTCTACGAGACTGTTCATCATTTCAAACTTAGGTAAAAATGGTTTTTAATCTTCATTTAACTTGTCGCAGGTGTTTTACTGATATAGTAGCATAAAAAAATCGTAAGGGGTTTGTTTTTTGACCTCTGTTTTTGAAAACTCCTTGCAGGTGCTTGCCACTATATGCACTCATGATGGAGGAAGTATACAAACATCCAGCGAATGCTGTGGCTTGTGGCTTAAAGCGGGTAAGCCCTATGGTCCATATGTTGTGTTTTCACCCTAGTTGTATCAGGGTGGTCATTTGGAATCACCTAGGGTTTGGGGAATCCTTCCTCGACTCGCCATAAGTTATGTGGTTTATTTTCACAGTTCATTTCTTGAATTACTCAATTTCAAACCCTCTCTAGTCAATGGGTAGAATCAATTTTAACTGAGCAATGTAATTAGTTTTGATGTTTGGCTTTACGGATTATTTATAATTAATAGTTCTCTTGTAAAGATAGTTCTATCTTCAATATTGTTTCAATTTATCAAATGTTTAACATTAAGCTCTGCATAATCAGGGTTTTTACCCTTCTCCACTGTAGCTGAAGTTTTGTACTCTCTTTAAAGTTTATTATTAGTGTTTTTACGGCTGATACATATAGTGATAGTTTAGTTATAATTATTTCTTGTTTTTGTTCAGAGTTATGAGCTAGGGTCTATCCTGTGGAAACCCTCATTTTTAAATAAATTATTCTACTTAATTTTAAACAATTTTTAATACTTATTTAATTGACTATTAACTAGTATTTACAAAGTATTGTGGAAATTCTAGTTATATTAAATACCAATGTCTTTTTGTTTGTCCTTAAAGGACTGTAAGTAATTTATAATAACTTAGTTATTAATGAATTGCATAATCCAATTAATTTGGTTTGTGACTTCAATGTAATGACATTTGTCATTGTAATAAATATAAGGGTTTTAACCCTGTCTTTCATTTTTTTTTATAGATACACCCTGTTTGTAAAAATAAAAAGGGACAGTTTTTTTTATAAGTGTACATTTTGTATATGTTACTCATTATTGTATTTTACATGTGTGTAATAAATTTTAATTTGTTCTTTTAATGGTTAAAAAGAACTAATCTTATTGTTTATCATAGGTTATTATTGTATATAAAGAATACTGGTAGATTTCTTCAGTTTGTTTAAAAGAATTACTAATTTATAAACAATATTGTTTATGTTGATATTATTATCTCCAAATTTACTATATTTTATTAAGTATGTATTTGCACAGATACTTTATTAATAAATACCGTGAACAGTCTATAATAGTATACTTTATTTAATAAGATTATTTTTGTAAAATTGATAAAAAGATATAAGGATTGTCAAACCTATCATTACTTCTTTACATATAATTTGTCTCTAAGAGTGTAAGAACAGTTCCTTGTTCATAATACCTTAAGCATAGGTTACTAATGTCTTTTAGTTTATTTTAATTCTAAGGAAAAAGAATAATGTGAGAGTTATTAAGTTTTTTAGTAATATATTCCTTATCTTGAATTAGTTTGTCTTTAGAATTTAATTAAGTTATCAATCCTTACTTAGGGTTCCAATAGTTGCAGGTTAAATTTGTTGTTAATATTAGGAAGAGACATAAACTAGCAAAACCATATTTAAACCTTTACTTAGCATAAATAAATAAGCATTATAACTGTGACATTTCTATTTCTTTTATTGCAATTTAGATGTATAGTTTGTAAGAGAAAGTATTGTGTAAAAGAAAAACTTACATACTTGAACACACTGATATTAGTAAAATAATATGACCCTTTTCTTTTTCTAGCATTCTTAATACATAGTCTGGTTTTAACAATAACCTAACTAAGCAGATTAATATTCTTTTTGGAAGCAACTATCTATTGAAGGAAGATATTCCAACACTCTGAAAAAACATAAGTACTCTATTCATTTTAGATTCCTATCATACTTCATCCATTTTAAACACACTACCTGTGCTAGAGTATGGTCTGGTTTATTCTAGACAGGGAAAAACACAGGTAGGATTATTTTTCATCAAAATACAGATTCAACATTCAAACAGGTAAGAGATTTCAAGATTTAACAGTTCACTACATTACATATAAATCATTCATTATTCATTCATTCTCAGATATAAACTTTAAACATAGTAAATAAAGACTATATAACTTGTTTAAAGTTGGATGACAATAGCGTTGGGAGTCCGTTCCTTCCTACCAATTCCTAAAGAGCGATCAAACAGTGACTTCTCAGGACCCTTGAGCCTGTTCCTAGTCTACTTGGCCGAGAACTATTGGAGCAAGAAAAAAAATACTAGTCCAATGACTCGGTACTAATTCTACACTTAGCAGCAAGATATTTTAGATGAAAACCTTTACTAGATTACTTTCTGTCAGTTTACCCCTCAAACACCTTCCACAAATTCCCTTCCCAATGAAATCCTTTGAAGTACATTCATCTAAATGATTCTCTTCTTGGAATGAGCAGCCTCAGCTCTCTTCAATGGGATTTTTTATTAAGATTGCCTAGGTCTTTTTGGGTTAGTTGTCATTAATTGAGCCACCTACTTTGATCCCACTTTCTTGGGGGATCATGACCCCAACTGTAGGGAGGTTTCCACCTGCAACATTCGAAGTGTTTGAGGATGTTGCCACTTGTCTATTTGCTGTCCACCTAGTCTCCTCCACCAACTTGACCAATAACACTCTTTTTAACAGCTCTCCCAAGCTGTTGTCTCCACTTTTATTTATTTAAAATTAAAATATTTAGAATTACATTCAATATCATTGACTCTTATAAGTCATCATTTACAACTTAGCATTAAATTTAACATAATGTCTTGGAATAAAATCAAAATAAGATAATATTATTTTGCAAAATTGGGGCATGTGACATACACACCCCCTTAGAACATAACATCGTCCTCGATGTTATTTATTCTTCATCTTCGGAATTCCCCTGGAAAAAAATTGGATATGCATCTCGTATTTTAGTTTTCAATTCCTAGGTGGCTTCTCTAGACTAAGGTGATTCCATTGCACCTTCACCTGTCCAATGGTGCGGTTCCAAAGTGTAATTTCCCTCCTCCTGAGGATATAGTCCGTTTCCACCAGAAATTCTCCTTCTGGTTCCACTTGTGCAACATTCCAATTAACAACATGAGTAGCATCATGAACATATTTCTTTAAAACAAAAATGTGAAAAACATTATGTACTCTTAAATTAGGTGGTAATGCTAATTGATAAGCTCCTTGTCCAATCCTAGACAAAATTTTGAATGGGCCACAGTAACGAGGTGCCAATTTTGCACAACTCCCCAATATTAGAGAGCTTTTTGTTTGTGCCTTACCTTGATGAACACATGTTCACCTACTTGAAACTCCTCTGGAGTTATTTTGAAGTCTGCTTGACTTTTCTGCCGATCATGTGCCACTTTCAGATTTCCTTGCACTTGTTTCACAATTTCTTCCATTTCCTTTAACAGTTCTGGACCTAATACCAATCTATATACTGGATTACTCCAAGAGATAGGAGTATTACATTTTCGTCCATATAAAATTTGAAATGGACTAAATCTGGATGATGTCTGATAATTATTATTATAAGCAAATTCTACTAGATGTAAATAGTCCTCCCATTTACCAGGCTCATCTTTCACATACATTATTAATAGATCTTCTAATACTTGGTTTACCCTTTCAGTTTTTCCATCTATTTGAGGATGGAAAGAAGTACTAAAATTTAATGTGGTTTTTAACCCTTTAAACAAAGACTTCCAAAAGTTTCCTGTAAACTTAGGATCTCTATTTGAAATTGTAACTTTTGGTACTCCATGTAATCGGAAAATTTGTTTTAGAAAAATATCAGCTATGTTTGCAGCCTTATAAGTAGTTTTAACATGTATAAAATGAGCTGCTTTGCTTAACTTATCAACTACTACAATGATAGAATCATTCTGATTTTGATTTCTAGGCAATCCAGTGATAAAATCTAGACTAATTATCTCCCATGTCTAGTTAGGGCTGGTAAAGGCTGAAGCAAACAAGCTGGGTGTTGATGTTCAGCTTTTACCTGTTGACATTCAAGACACCTAGCAATAAAATATGCTACTTCAGTTTTCATATTTGGCAAGAAATACTCTTTTCTTAACATGGTTATAGTCTTTTAATAACCTGGATGACCTGAATATGGTGTTTTATGAATTTCCTCCAGAATTAACAGCTTAATTTTAGTTACGTTAGGTACATACATTCTATCCTTATACAACAAAAATTCTTTTTCATTTAAACCGTAACCCTTAATTAAGTTTTTAGTTGGATTTTCTTTAGCTTTAGCTTGCAATTTCTGGTAAATTTCATCTTGTTCTATTCCTTCTTTAAGATTTTCATCTAAATCTGAAACATAGGTGTTGATTACTATTGTAAAATTCAGCCTTGCGTTCCTACTTAATGCATCAACAAATTTATTTTCGTTACCTTTTATATGCTGGATTTCAAAATCATACTTTCTTAAGAAAGCTAACCACCTAGCTTGTCTGGCATTTAAATTTGGTTGATCTAAACGATACTTCAATCCTTTATTGTCAGTCATTAAAACAAATTTTCTACCAATTAGGTGATGTCGCCACATCTTTAAGGCATGTATTACAACTACTAATTCCACATCATATGTTGCATAATTATTTTCATGAACTTTTAACTTTCTAGACTCATAAGCAATAACATGCCCTTCTTGACTTAGAACACCACCTAAGCCATCATTACAGGCATCAGTGCACACTACAAATTCTTTATTAGGATATGCTATTCGTAAAATAGGTGCGCTAGTTAATAAAGTTTTTAACTTTTAAAATATTTCTTCACATTTCTAATTCCAATCGAACTTCTTTCCTTTCTTGTTCAAGGAATTTATCAGATTTGCTATCCTCGAAAAACCTTCAATGAACCTCTGGTAGTAACCGGTAATGCCCGTGAAAGATTGAACATCCGTCACATCCTTACGAACCAGCCAATCTTCAGTTTCCCTTATCTTTTCAGGATCTACGAAAATTCTTTCCTTGGTCACCACATGACCTAAATACCGAATGTTATCCTTGAAGAAATCACACTTACTAAACTTTGTGAAGAGTTGATGTTCTCACAACTCTTGTAAAACAATTTTTAGATGTTGTTTATGTTCTTCTTCAGTTTTTGAATAGATTAGAATGTTGTCAATAAACATGACCACAAACTCATCTAAATACTTATGCATCACGTTGTTCATTAAACACATGAAGACAACTAGGGAATTAGTAAGCCTAAATGGAATTACGACAAATTCATAATGACCATATCTTTTTCTAAAAGATGTCTTAAAAATGTCTTCATCTTTAATCCTCACTTGATGATATCCAGACCTTAAATCTATTTTCTAAAACATCGTGGCTCCTCGTAGTTGATCAAACATATCATCTATGCAGGGCAACGGATATCAATTTTTGATGGTCATGTTTTTTAACTAACGGTAATCTATGCAAAATCGCATAGTTTCATCCTTCTTTTTGATGAAGATGACAGGTGCCCCCAAGGGAGACACGCTTGGTTGGATATACTTTTTATCAATTAATTCTTTTAGTTGATATTTTAATTCATTAAGTTCCAATATGTTCATTCGATACAGGGCCTTTGAGCTAGGTACTGCACCAGGTACTAGCTCAATAGTGAAATCCAATTCCCTTTTCAGAGGTAATCTCGAAATCTCTTCTGGGAATACATCAACATATTCTTTTAAGACTGGGCTGTCTTCCACTTTTAACTTATCTATTTTAATTCTACTTTCCTCATCAATTATTGTTACTGCATAAGCTTTACATCCCTTTCTAACAGCTCTTTTAAGTTGTAAAGAAGAACTCTGACTTACAATAGTTTTTCTAGGAATTCCTTGAACACTTACTGGTTTTCATCACTGTTTAAGCATGTGAAAGTTTTATCATAACAGTTTAGAATTACTCTATTTTGTTCTAACCAGTCCATACCAATCAACAAATCATAAGAACCAAATGGGAAAACATTAATTTTAACAACAGTTTCAAATTTATCCATAACTATTGCACATTCTTTAACAAAACAAGTTACTTTTATATTAGCACTAGTGGCTAACTGAACTAACCATGAATTCTCAAACTTACCAACAGATAGCTTACATTTTTCGACTATTTGGGGTGCAATATAATTGAGACTAGATCCTGGATCAATCAAAATAGTTACAAGGGTTTGATTTATCATATCTTCTACTTCCACCATGGAGGTCTGATATTCATCTTGTCGGTTCTCCAAGGCTGCATTGATTCTAGGCATGCTCCTTGCTAGTTTCCCAAAAATCATCTCCTCCTGCATAGTATGAATATTGCTAACAGTCTTCTTCCGATTTGGACAAACTAAAGCATAGTGTGGGCCATTACACTCCCAACACTTGATAGGCTCTTTGCACTCAAAGTTCTTGGTAAAGTTTCCATGATTATTCGTAAAACCCTTACCTTTAAAATTATTTTGATTGTTGGTTGTATTTCTCTTGTTTCCTTGGAAATTCTTGTTATTAGAATAATTTTTGGCCTTATTGTTCTTAAAATTTCTGTTAGGCAGAAAATCCTTCTTCTTTTGTTCAAACTGATTATTATTTTTCTTAGCTTTCCAGTTGGCCAAGCTTTCTTTCTTTCGATTCTGCTCAAAACAGAAGTTAGCCTTTCTCATAGCTTCCTCCAAGGTCTTTGGGTTATCATATTCAATCCTATCTTTAATATGATAAGGTAGACAACTAAGGAATCGTTGTACCTTTGGTTTCTCATCTACAAGGTATGGTACATACCTAAGTAGACTTGAGAACTTGTTGTTTAGATCCTTCATTGTCATTGATCCTAACTTCAACTCATAACACTCTTTGGCTCTCTCCTCATAATACTACTCAGACATGAATTTATTTTTGAAATACCTCTTAAAGGTACTCCAGTTAACATCTTTCTCTTTTATGCCCTTAACTCTTTTGAAGTCCTGCCACCAAATGTTAGCCTTTCCTGAGAGGTTATATATAGCCATTCTAGCCTTTAACTCGTTAGAATAATTATATATTTGGAAGTACTTCTTCATCCCAGATAACCAGGATTTAGCTTCCTCCCCCTTCTCAGTCTCTCCATTAAAGGTTGGTGGTTTTATCTTTTTGAATTCCTTGGAAATTTCCTTATAAGGTTTGTATTTCCTCTTTTTAGTGTACAGATTATCATCACTACTATCACTAGTAGAATGGTAATTTCGTTGTTCACCAAACACTTCAAAAGATGAACTACTTTCATTTTTTGTATGTTTCATCTTTTTAGATTTACATTGATGACTGGCATCTTCTGATTCTGATCTTCTACCCCTACCCTGAGTTTGAAACTTTTCAATTAGGATCTGATTCAGCTCTTCTTGAGCCCTCAGAATCCTTTCATTTTCTCGCTTTACAGACTCCATTTCAATTTTTAAGTCTTTTACAGTTTTTAACAGCTCTGAGGAATTGGTAGTTAAATCCTATGGTATAGGATCTGTTGGTAAATTTCCTATTTCAGTAGATGGAGATTCCTTCTCTGCATATTCTTCCAGCCTTTCCATACCTGTCTGTTAAACTTCAGAAAACACTTATGTGTTGAATAACATTTAAAATAAAATACGTCAGCATAATAATTTAATTTACTATTTTATGAAATCTAGTTAGGCTTCCTCAAGGCCTAGTGTTTAAACCTTGTTCTCTGATACCACCTGTCAAAACCCCAAATTTTCACAAAAATTTAAAAATTTGAGATAACAACAAATGCTAAAACATGCGGTCTACTAACAACTAAAGGTTAGCAATAAAAGAAACAGTCAAGTGATTAGTTTTACAAAATATTAATTATGTTAACTCAATAGTTCAATTTGTAACATGAATAATATTTACTTGCATATTGTTTTATTTCAGTTTACTGATGAGTCTCTTCATGTCAAGTAGGTGGAATCTAACTTTTGAATCTGGGGCTTACTTAGCAATTGTGCTAATGCACAATATTACTGGTTCTTACAAATTTACAAGTATGATCGAACGAATACATTTTAAAAAAATTCTTAAAGTATCCAAAAGTGTTTTATTTGCAATTATAAAGCTTAGTAATTAAGCTACTAAATTATGAACAACTTCCGTGAGGTAAAACCATTTAGCTTCCTTCAGTTTTTTTTTCTTGTAATAAAGTTCAGGAGTACGTAGCGACAGTAAGATATGTTTGCGACTCTAAAATTATAATCTCAGTTACAAACTACTTCTACTTTAGTGTACATAACTTGCAATGTTATAATGGTTGTTTTGTCAGTATGTAAACAATAATATATTATCTTATATGTGTAACAATTGTTCCACATTTCACTTCTGCGAGGAAACTTATAGCCTTTAACCTTCTTGTCGTTACAAGTTTTATTTTTGCTAACAACAAAAATAAACCATAATGATTTCTCACATAAAATCAATGTTTGCCTATAATTTTTAACTTCATGCCGAACCATGTGGTTCTAATAAATCTAGACTTAAGTAGGATCATTCCTATTCAATTTATTAATTTTCTATGATACTTCTCTTGTATTAAATTACTGTTTGCAATCAGTCTTTCTAAGATTGATGGCTTCGAAATAGGTTGAATTTCTAGCTATTTTGTATAATTCTATAACCACTTCACTTACCAATAGATATGGTGAATCAATATTAAGAACCTGGTTGAGTCACAACCAAAATATTTCAAAGTTTCCTCTCTCTGAACTATGTAAAAGCAATTCATAAAAGTGTTCTTTCAAAACACATTGTCAACTTCATAGTTTTTCTACTGTTTGATTTATTAGTTTCTATATGACTTATAGACATGCATAAACTATTTTGTTTAAATAAACATTTAAGTCTATACTTTATTTAAGGTCATAAACAAATTTTAAAAAGATTTTATGATTATACATAAACTACTTTGTGCCACTTATGAAGATGTTACAACTTGAAAAGTCGTTTTTACAAAAGATTAGCCATGTATAAACTATATTGTTTCTACACAAGAAAGCTATAGGTGTTTGGTGGTTAGCTTGAGCTCTCCCATATCATATATTATCTTTATCCATATCAAGGTTAATGTTTAGAGAAGATAATTACTACCATCCAAATCGTATTTATGATGTTACAGTATAGTAAACATAAGGTTAATGACTAAATTAGTATTATGCATGAACGATTTCGGGCATTAACCACGGTTTTAAAAGTGAAAATTCCTTGCTAGGTCAACGTAATTCACAACGTTGATATTCTAACCCTGACCTAGCATGTCATATTATGGGCGGTGTATCGATTTACAAGCAATAATTTGGTTGATGATATAGTTATACCTCATTTCAAATGATTGAATAATTGGTTGTCATTTTATGCAGGAAACGATAGAAAATGATCCACTGCATGGTTTGATTTAATGTGACCACGTGGTATTCTCCTAGACAAGTGTGGAAGGTATAAGAACCACCGTAACCCTAACCCTTTTCATTTTTCCTCCACAGTTCGCGCTGGCCCTTAAGGCTGCTCTGCTTAGCTTTCATGGTGATCGTCGGTCCTCTTCTACTCCAGTTGTCTAGACTCTTGGGTTAGCATTTCCTTTATATCCAAGTTTGGTTTTTAAGCCATTCTTAGTGGCTATGAGTTCTCACTCTGCAAGCTTTGGCCCTTGGCTTGCTGTCTGCTCCAGCTTCCTTTCACTGTCCTCGTGGCTCACTGTCTGCTCCAGTTTTCTTTCATAGTCCTCGTGGCTCGTTGTCTACATCAGGTTTAGTCTTACAGGTAGTTTTAGAAAATTCTGTTGGTGACAGTACTTCTATGAGACTGTTTGTCGTTTCAAACGCAGGTAAAAATGGTTTTTAATCTTCATTTAACTTGTAGCAGGTATTTTACTGATACAGTAGCATAAACAATTCCTAAGAGATTTATTTTATGGCCTCTGTCTTTGAAAAATCCTTGCAGGTGCTCGCCACTATATACATTCATGGTGGAGGAAGTATGCAGATAGCCAGCGAATGCCGTGGCTTGTGGCTTAAAACAGGTAAGCCCTGTGGTCCATATGTTGGGTTTTCACCCTACTTGTATCAGGGTGGTAATTTGGAATCACCTACAGTTTGGGGAAGCCTTCGTTGACTTGCCATAAGTTATGTGGTTTATTTTTACAGGTCATTTGTTTAATTACCCAGTTTCAAACCCTTGCTAGTCAATGGGTAGACTCGGTTTTAACTGAGCAATGTAATTAGTTCTAATGTTTGGCTTTACAACTTATCTATATTTAATAGTTCTCTTGCAAACACAGTTCTGTCTTCAATCTTGTTTCGATTTATCAAATGCTTAACATTAAGCTCTGCGTAATTAGGGTTTTTACCCTTCTCCACTGTAGATGAAGTTTTGTACTCTGTTTAAAGTTTATTATTAATGTTTTTATGACTGATACATATAGTCATAGTTTAGTTATAATTCTTGCTCGTTTTTGTTCAGAGTTATGAGCTAGGGTTTATCTTGTGGAAACCCTTGTTTTTAAATAAATTATTCTACTTAATTTTTAACAATTTTTAATACTTATTTAATTGACTATTAACTAGTATTTACAAAGTATTGTGGAAATTCTAGTTATATTAAATACCAATGTCTCTTTGTTTGTCCTTAAAGGACTATAAGTAATTTATAATAACTTAGTTATTAATGGATTGCATAATCCAATTAATTTAGCTTGTGACTTAATGTAATGACATTTGTAAGTGTAATAAATATAAGGGTTTTAACCCTATCTTTCGTTTTTTTCTACAAGTACACCCTGTTTGTAAAAATAAAAAGGGATAGTTCTTTTTATAAGTGTACATTTTGTATATGTTACTCATTATTATATTTTACCTCTGTGTAATAAATTTCAATTTGTTCTTTTAATGGTTAAAAATAACTAATCTTATTGTTTATGCTAGGTTATTACTGTATATAAAGAACAATAGTAGATTTATGCTCAGAAATATGAGCTAGGGTTTTTACCCTATTTAAATTTTATAATAATGATTTATGTACTATTATTTCGTTAAGTTTGATTACTGTCACAAGATTTATTTAGTTTGTTTAAAAGAATTACTAATTTATAAACAATACTATTTATGTTGATATTATTATCTGCGAATTTACTATATTTTATTAAGTATGTATTTTAACATATACGTTATTAATAAAGACCAAGAACAGTCTATAATAGTTTAGTTTACTGAATAAGATTATTTTTGTAAGCTTGATAAAAATATATAAGGATTGTCAAACCTATCATTACTCCTTTGCATATAATTTGTCTGTAAAAGTGTAAGAATAGTTCCTTGTTAATAATACCTTAAGCATAGGTTACTAATGTCCTTTAGTTTATTTTAATTCTAAGGAAAAGAATACTGTGAGAGTTATTAAGTTTTTTAGTAATATATTCCTTACCTTGAATTAGTTTTTCTTTAAAATTTAATTAATTTATCAATCCTTACTTAGGGTTCCAATAGTTTCACGTTAATTTTGTTCTTAATATTTGGAAGAGACATAAACTAGCAGAACCATATTTAAAACTTTACTTAACATAAATAAATAAGCATTATAACTGTGACATTTCTATTTCTTTTATTGCGGGTTAGATGTATAGTTTGTAAGAGAAAGTACTGTGTAAAAGAAAAACTTACATACTTGAACACACTGCAATTAGTAAAATAATATGACCCTTTTCTTTTTCTAGCATTCTTAATACACAGTTTGGTTTTAAAAATAACTTAACCAAACAGATTAATATTTATTCTGGAAGCAACTATCTACTGAAGGAAGAGATTCCAACACTCTGAAAAACATAAGTACTCTATTCATTTCAAATTCCTATCATACTTCATCCATTTTAAACACACTACCTATGCTAGATTACGGTCTGGTTTATTCTAGACGAGGAAAAACACATGTAGGATTATTTTTCATCAAAATACAGATTCAGCATTCAAACAACTAAGAGATTTCAAGCTTTAACAGTTCACTACATAACATATAAATGATTCATTATTCATTCATTCTTAGATATAAACTTTAAACACAGTAAATAAAGACTATAGAACCTGTTTAAAGCTGGATGACAACAACGTTGGGAGGCCATTCCTCCCTACCAAATCCAAGAGAGCACTCAAACAACGACTTCTCAGGACCCTCGACCCTGTTCTTGGTCTCCTTGGCCGAGAACTAGTGGAGCAAGCAACAAAATACTAATCCAATGACTCAGTACTAACTTTTCACTTAGCAGCAAGATCTTTTAGCTGAAAAGTTGTACTAGATTACTTCCTCCAGTTTACCCCTCAAACACCTTCCACAAATTCCCTTCCTAATGAAATCCTTTGAATTACATTCATCTGAATGATTCTCTTCTTGGAATGAGCAGCCTCAACTCTCTTCAATGGGCTTTTTTTATTAAGATTGCCTAGGTATTTTTGGGTTAGTTGTCATTAATTGAGCCACCTACTCTGATCTGACTTTCTTGGGGGATCATGACCCCAAATGTAGGGAGGTTTCCACTTGCAACATTGGAAGTGTTTGAGGATGTTGCCACTTGTCTATTTTCTCTCCACCTAGTCTCCTCCACCAACTTGAACATTAACACTCTTTTTAATAGCTCTCCCAAGCTATTGTTGCCACTTTTATTTATTTAAAATTAAAATATTCAGAATTGCATTCAATATCATTGACTCTACTGAGTCATCATTTACAACCTAGCATTAAATTTAACATAATTTCTTGGAATAAAATCAAAATAAGATAATATTATTTTGCAAAATTGGGGCATGTGACAGTTGGCTTTGTTGGTGTTTGTCTATGGTGCTTCGTGGATTTATGGTGGTGGTATTGAAGGATTCATGGTGGTGTTGGAGGCTATGTGGTTTGGGTGCAGGAGGATTTTTGGTGGTGAGGTAGGTACATTGTCTCACCATGATTTTCTTATTATGAATGTCATTTCTCTGTCAAATGTTCAAGCAAAAGGTTCATGTAGAATGTGACTTGTTCTTGCATTAAAAACTCTTATGCATTCAATGAAGTCGTGAGGTTTCCATGTTCCCACTGGAAGAGAGAGAAGACCCCCAAGTTAACACCCACTTTCATCAAATACCCGAGAGTAGAAGTCCTCTTGTAACTATCCCAAGGAGAAGTGTCACACATCAATGGTCAAAATGAAGGAGAAATAATAGAACCTTTGTGTTGTTCGTGTCATAACTGTCATTCTCTATCTGCTGTTATATAAAATAAGTACTAAGGATGTATTCAATTCAGAAGGGCTACCTATAAATAGGATAGGTGAAAACTAACATTCATTCATTAATTAATTTCACTGTGTAAGCTTATAAAAAAAAGTAAATACAAATAGTGCTCCTAGCAAGTGTATCATGACATATTATAATTGAGTCATTGTTATCAATTATAATTTCTTGATAACAAATGATTATTTTTTATTTTATGATACACACATGCTCAATAAACTATATGCATGCTCAATCGTTGTTGGATCGTGGCTATTTGGACAGTTTCGAATGATGGTTCAGGGTCCTTCTCTATCAGATTACATATGATGATTAGGATCATTCACAGTCTGCTTGTCTATTTCAGGTTTCCTATACTTGTTATGATCACTTTGAGGTATTCCATAACCAAATCCATAAGCCAAGAGTTCCTATGGATCTCTCATGTGGTTCCAACATGTAAAACTAGTCACCATTAAGGAATTTCATGCATCCTGGCATGTTACACCAGCTACCATTTTATCCAATCCTTCACTACTCTTTTACATAATTTAAAATAAACAATTAACAAAAAATAAAAGTAATTACCATACCCCCAAAAAACTTAAATAGAGTTTGTCATTATCCTAGTGTCACTAATAGATTTTGATTCATCAATGATGGAATGAGATAGGCTAATAGATTTTGATTCATCAATGATGGAATGAGATAGGCTATATGAAATTTCAAATAAGTTAAGCAATGAAAAAATTTAAATATTTAAGGATTTTCTCTTTTTATTTAAGATTGTAATGATGTTGTATTTGATATGGTGTTGGAAACATAAAATAATTCGATTCAATAGCTAATAAATTCTAGGATTATCTATCGAAAAGGATTGTAATTATATGAAGTATTCCTATTCGTATAAATACAAGTATTCCTATTTGGAGAATGGACTCTGGTTTCTCATGTTTATTTTACTGTTTTTTACGATGTTTATTGGATATGATGGACCTCATATTTTTTGGGGCTGCAATGAAGAACTTAATGTTGTTTGATATAAATTGGGTTGAATGGTTTCAGCAATACCGGTGTAGAAGATTGGATCCGAACAATTCTATATTAGTTTTTCGATGGATATGGGTGCACTTTTATGCTACTATGGAAGAATGAAAATTTTGTCTGTGGGGACATTACAGAGGAATTTTTTTTGGCAATATTTGTATTCTTTATTATAAGTACTTTTCTAGAAATACACAAACTATGTGTATATCAAATGTAATTGCGCCGATAGGTGCACTATAGGCCAGTATGGGGGAGATCTTGTAGCATTTTGTAACGTTCCTCATGTAAATGTCGGCTATAAATATTATGAGCTAGATGTTGTAACGTTATGTAATGTTACTCATGTAAATGTTAGCTATAAATAGTATTTCCTATTATGAGAGAGATGTTGTAACGTTATGTAACTTTCCTCATGTAAAGGTCGGCTATAAATTTTTACGTCTATTTACTTATGAAGTCTGATTACGAGGGCGATGTTGTAAAATTATGTAACGTACCTCATATAAATGTCGCCTCTAAATATTTAATATGAATATTGAAATGTTAGCATTTATCTACATTTGAACTATATATTGCAACTCGTTCCAGTATAATCTCAAGTGCATAATAGCGGTGGGTTTGACACAAATATTTTAGAAATAAAGAAGAAAGAAAAAGACGGGGGCGATCTCTACCAACAACGTTCGGGTTCAACATCTGACCAAGTATCAAAATCAATCTAGGTGGTTATTCGACTGGGATAAGAGCTATTACGTATGGAAACATTACCGTATTCATCTAAGTCCATCTGGATTGCAAGTAGAGAGAGACCTCCAATAATTTTTTATGTTTAAACATGCACTACAGAAGTTTATCATGAAAAAATCGTCGATTGATATGAGTTTGAAAATCACACACTGGTCATATACATAACCAACAGCTTCAAGGTCATAAACAACTAAGCATTCTCTTGAAACATTGTGAGCGATAGAGGACATTGATTATATTTATAATTGACACAACATGCACTGTATAATTAAGGTCAAAGCATTATCAACACGATTGATTGTTTTAATAATTTACCATTAGACTCTGGGGTTTACAGATACGCTAGTAACTAGTTATTATTCATGGGAGTTAAGACCATGAATTAATTAGTGCCAAAATAAAAGATACTTTTACACGTCAAATGAAACATAGCGCAAAAAAAAACAAAAATAAAAGTAAGAATATCCGCAACATACTCTTAGTTTTCAATGGTTTGGCAATAATAGTTGTAAAATATCTCTTAATTTAAATTCTGAGTTTAAAGTAATGATAGAACCCCAATTATAGATGTAATTTAACTGTTATAATTTTCCCTGATCAACTTTTTACTAAGTTTAAAGCAATAATTTTCTGTGATCAACTTTTTGCTAAGCTTAAAGCAGGAATATTTTCCTGGAAAGAAAATAAGGAGATCCGCGATTATATATTTACTAGTTCTAAGGAGTATTTGAATCCTCATAGAACTTCACACCAGATCTTTTAGGTCCAACCAAATTAATCAAAAACATTAAATATGATATAATCACAAAAATATTACGTACCGTAATATTTTTAAAGGATGTCAGTCAAGGATCTAGGTGAAGAGTATCAAATTTGGTGAGGCCTTTATTTATTTTTAATTCTTAAATTCATTAAAGTTATTAATAATAAAGAAATTAAAGATAAGCAGTATTAAAATGTGAGTAAAATTAATATACATATTATTCAACCTAGTGATAATGTACAATAACCTCTATAAATCACACGAAATACAAAGATTCTATTCCTAGAATATCAACATGGTTAAATTGTGATGTGTAATTATTCATAACCACCTCAAATTATAGATTGCAAATTGAGTGCAATACCTAAGAAGAGGTTTGCACCTCGGGAGATTTGATCCCTCTTGGTGCTTGATAGATCCTAGGATTTTGATCTACACTGGTTTTGTTCTCAAAAGATGATATAAAATTACTCTTTTTTTCTCAAGAAAAAAGTAAACTTTTGTATTTTGATAATGTTATGTTAAATGCAATTTCAAAATAACTGTATTTTTAACACTATAATAGTGTGTACCAAAATACAATGTTTTTTAACATAATAGTAATTCCAAAGGTCTCTTGTACTCGCAACAAAAATGATAAAAATACATATAATACATAATATATGATTGATGGGAAAAACTAAATACCGAACGTCATAGGAAAGGAATTTTAAAACAAAAATATCCCAAACAAATTACTTGATAGTTACACTAGTCATTTGTGTGTTGATTTCATCTATTATTTATATTTGTGGCTATTTAAACTGTTATAGATGATTGTTCCTCTATGCATCCCATCAACTTGTACTTCTGTCTCTTTAGTCTCTTATTGGGAAGGAGCATTTCCACAAGATTAATAACTCGATGTGGATTGCTCGTATTATGTTTTATACACAATAAACATATTCAATTGTTTTTTTCCTGTCCTCAAAAACTTTCTATGGAATAAACTACAAGTTCATTGATGCTTGTTTTTATGTTTATAGGAGATATATAGTAGATATGGTTTGAGACAAGGTGGTAACTCATTCTTCGAGTCGTATATGTACAGAGGCATCTGAGACAAGGACACCTAATACCACACCTACATCTATTGTAAGACCTTCAAATCTTCGCTCTCGAAGATGGTCTAAATCATCTAGATATTCCAGCGTATTATATCGAGACACAATAGGTATGTGTTTGAAATTTATGCACATGCAAAACTTATGAGTATGTATGAATATTTATATTTGTTTCAAGTATTGTTCATTGATTTTACTAATTTTCATTACCATCTTTCTTTGTAGAGACATGGCGTAATCGATTGTCTTGTGAGAGTGGCCAAGCTTCTGTGTCTGGTCGATTGTTTGATTCATCATCTCGTGACTGTTTTCCTTCTTCTAGTCGTTATTTTATAGAATGACCAATGGACCATCAACATTTTATTGGTAATATGTTACATATATATATAATCTATTTAAATAGATTACTAATTTGCATGTGTATATATATGCATGTGTCTTTATGTACTAAATTATACATGATTCCATGTGTAAATGTAGAGGATCGTGGTTCTACTGAGGGTTATGATGATGCATTCAGAGAGATTGGGGGTGATGATCCATTTAGAGAAAATGAGGGTGGACATGATGAGGATGTTCTAAGGGACCAAGAGCAAGGTCATGAAAATGCCTGAAGAAAGGGTCAAGGTCAGTGATGGGATAGTTTTGAAAAAGAACATGGTTTTTAGCCCATGACCATTTATCCTTCATACATAGACGATTCTCTTCCTTGGGAAAATGAAGAGGCTTATGTCACCCTTGAACAATGTACAAACAACCATAAAAAATTGAGGGATGATCTTGCTAGCTTGGAACTCCCAATATAGAGTCGACAAAGCTTGCAAATACTTCTGGAATATTTAGACAAGTTTATTGGTGCCTATAGCACTATTGGGCCAACAACAGATTGTTTTATTCACTTGATGTGAATGCAGAGGGCTCAGGTGATGGGTCCTTACAAGTGGGTTGATGTAGAGAAGAGGGTATCAAAAGCAGATGCCATTTCAATGTTTAATTTTAAAGAAGGACCGAAGTTGAATATGTTAAAGGTGCAATATTTCAAGCACCCTGATATTGCACACAATTTATATGATATATTCTTCGCTGCCTATGGTAGATTGCCATGGAATGATGAAGTGCCACATTATTGCGATATTTTTTTATCCAGAGCTTTTTTTAAACATTAATCCATATTACACAAATGTGTCCAAATTTTATGGGGTTGGAAAATTTAGGGCACATGAACGAGAAGGAGCCTATCGTGATCCATTTTTTTCCTAAGCCTACAGCTTGTTTGGCACCTCAGCCACAGAGAGTTGTTACATTATGATCAGAGATGGAGGAGACCCCTCATATTGGTCTAGAAGTCAGAACCGTCATAGGAGACAACTTACCATCTGCTCTAGTGGGGGTTGATGTGGGAATGAATCGACATAGAGCATGTGCTCATTCTCATGCACATTTTTCTTATAAAACAGATAGTGAGGTAGATTCAATGATCCTTGAATATGCTAAGGAATCTGCAAAAAATTGTTGAGATGGATTATTTGATTTACTCCATCGCGAGGAAGGAGGGAGGAGGGAGGTATGTGAGAACTTTTATGTTTTCCTCATAATTTTTAAATCATGTTTTGTTAGTTTATCTCAATATATAATGAACTCATTTGAATTACAATTCACCGAAATGTTGAATGAACGTGATTTTATGTTTGACTCTATTTTTAACCTAGGGCCGTTGAAAGAGGTACATTTGCATAAATATATATAAAATTATATGTTCTCATTATTTCCAAGATTGAATTTTTTTTGTTTATGTTCATAGGTTCCGATCCCTTTGCCTAGGACCATGGGTATTGGGTCCCTCTCATCATCAATATTGGGAGACATTCATAGTGTCTCCGAATATTTGTAGGTAAATCAAGCACCTTTCAAATGTTTTATTAATGATTAAATGTTTTAGTAATGATTAAAAAAATTTGACATTTTGTTTAAATTTAATTTAAGTTACATTTTAATTACATGTTTTAAATGTTTAAGTTTAATTATCAAGACATCTTAAAATCTAATCTATTTTATACCTATGTACAAGAAAACTTTAAGTAATGATATTTTAATTGTAGGTGGGTAAACATACTGTACAACCTTCCATGGTTGTGGATGTGGTGACCTCTTTGGGTGTTGGGCTCACTGAGGTATATTTATTCATTTTTATTATTTTAAATTCAAATTGTATTTTTATTAAATTTCATTTACAGTATAAAATTTATATATTGAAGATTAATTATATGTTGCATGTGTTATATAGGTCAATCGCCATGATAATGTGGAGAGTGATATCCATATAATGGATATTACATAGTTCTATATGTTTTTATACATGTGAACTTGTTGATTAGACATATTTTATGTTAAAACTTTAAATTTATCAATTTAACTTATATATTTTAAGCATATATATAATTTTGGACCATTCATATATATATATATATATAGTTTTTGGCTGAATTACAAATATAATTTAATTAAATGTTTAAATGATTTAATTTGGTCATTCAATACATAGATTAATGTCTTGGATCTTAACATACATAGATTTTTCTAAAGAACCACTTTAGGAATGTTATTAATGTTCAATATGTTAGTTGATGTTTATATACAATATGTTGTACTTGTGTTTAAATGATTTTCAATCATTAGTAATGTTCAATATTCAATGCTTTTTAGGAATGTTTTCAATCATTTCTAGGTGGAATAATATATGTATGATATTTTTAGAATTTTCAATAAAATGCACTTTAGGAATGTTTCCAATCATTATGAATGTTCAATAAAATGCACTTTAGGAATGTTAGTTATGAACCTTTTCAATAATTTTGGTGGAATAGTATATAATATTTGGTGGAATAGTATATAATATTTGCAGAATAGTCATTAAAATGTACTTTTGGAATGAACTAGTTAGGAATGTTTTCAATGATTTAAGTGGATTAATATATAATATCTGCAGAATAATCATTAAAATGCACTTTTGGAATGAACTAGCTAGGAATGTTTTCAATGATTTAAGTGGAATAATATATGATATCTTTTGAATATTCATTAAAATGCATTTTAGGAATGTTTTCAATCATAAAGAATGCTAGTTATGAATGTTTGTGTGTTATGAATTTATATATGCATAGATTTTCCTAAAGAACCACTTTATGAATGTTAGGAATGTTCAATATGTTAGTCGATGTTTATATACAATGTGATGTACTTGTGATTAAATGATTTTTAATAATTAGTAATGTTCAATGTGTAATGCTCTGTAGGAATGTTAGTTAGGAATTTTTTCAATCATTTTTAGGTGGAATAATATATGGTATCTGTATAATTTTCAATAAAATGCACTTTAGGAATGTTTCCAATCATTACGAATGTTCAATAAAAGGGACTTTGTGAATGTTAGTTATAAATCTTTTCAATCATTTTGATGGAATAGTATATAATAGCTGTAGAATAATAATTAAAATGCAATGTTAAGAATTTGTTTTCAATTATAAGGAATATTCAATAAAATGAACTTTTTGAATGAACTAGCTAGGAATTTTTTCAATGATTTAAGTAAGTGGAATAGTATATGATATATGTTGAATATTCATTAAAATGCATTTTATAAATGTTTTCAATCATGAAGAATGTTAGTTATGAATGTTTGTATGTTATGAATTTATAAATACACAGATTTTCCTAAAAAAACACTTTATGAACATTCAATATGTTAGTTGATGTTTATATAGAATATGATGTAGTTGTGTCTAAATGATATTTAATCATTAGTAATGTTCAATATTTAATGCTCTAGTAATGTTCAATATTTATTACTTGTGTCTAAATATTTAGTTAGTAATATTTGGCAATGCTCAATGTTTAGTACTTGTGCCTAAATGATTATTAATCATTAGTAATGCTCAATATTTAATCATTAGTAATGATTTTTAATATTTAGTAATGTTAATATTGAAGGTTTGTATGTTATGAATTTATACAATTGTACATTTCAATTTCGTTATAAAATTAATATAGATCATTTTGGTGTACATATGTTGAACAATACAAGAACAATATGTCATATAATTTACATCAATTTGATATATACATATGCTAAACAGTCTAAGAACAATGAACTATAAGCTCAACTATGAAAGAAGACTATTTTATAAGTGTCCTCAATTTGATGGACATACACTCAGCAATGTAAGGAATTGATGTCATATTTAAGTAAAAATATCAATTTGACATGTACATAAGTTCAACAATCTAATCCAATAGTCTATCATATTTAATTTTGAAAAAGGCACAGATCTCATAATTTGACAATTTCATAACACATACTCAAGTGCAGAACATTATAATTTCAAGAACAATACATTCTTAATGAATGTGCTTAAAAAATCATCAAAACAATATAGCTCATAACTTATCTATAATCACTCTATTTGAGTGTCACAATTATAAAACCAATGAATATGTCCTTCATGTAAAAAGTATGTATCATGTTCAACATTATTCAAATTAGAAATAAGATCTTAAAGGAATGTTGTCTTCAATTATTCTTTCATGATCAACTTTTGACATCTTCCATCTTCTAGCTTTCAATTTTTTATTTGATTTAACTTATATCAACTTTATGCGAGCTGCGCATACAAAATGACTATATTGGCAGCATATGAGATCATGTTGATAGTCTTTAAAATGAACGTCACTTTCATTTTGATATGTTTCTTGAAAAAAATAACCTTTTAGTAGAATTGACCATTTTTCATATATAAAACCTCTATCATCATAGTCCTCCAATAATTTCATCCATCTCTTTGTGCATCGCATCAAATAATATCTCACATTTTCATTGTTGTCTATGGGTGCAACCACAACAAATACATCTCCTACACATAACTAAGAACATTGAATTTGTTAAATTCATCTTCATTTAATCAAACCACCTTGATTCGAGTAAAAAATCTTTAAAACAAAAATAGACAAATTTAGGAAAGTATTATACATAAAATTACCTTCTCTAACAAGATTAGAAATTCTATCACCATCAGTTGATATTGCAATGTCCTCTGATTCCAACTCTTCAAATCTTGCGAGTGGCATTTTTCCTTTTAAATTAATTTCGTTGTGTTTCCAAGGTTTAACATAATTGTCATTGATGTTTTAACAATTCTCTATTGATTCTGTTTCATCCATGCAAATATGACAAAAGCATGTTAGCTTCTTACTATCAAATGAAAACACATTTTGGAAGGTTTTTGTTTTGATTGAGTGTAAATCTCAAGTTCCATGAATAGTGCTAGAACCATATGGGATTGATTTGTCTATATCTTGGATTCCAATATGCCAAAAAAACCTGTCCAACATAAACAATTTTACATATACATGTGAGTAAAATGTTAGTAGATGTACATATTAAAGTCATTCTAAGTTGAATAATTATGTTTTGAAAACAAAGTTCATACCTGCACACATATTTTGATTGTTGATTGTAATCATGGCTGAGATTTAAATGACACCATTGAAAAACTTGATCAACACACAAAAATCAATCAGCAGAATGGTTCAGTTGACACCTTTGAAGTGCTCGTTTTACACATGCCCCAGCACCATCGTGCTCCCATTTTCCATGACCAGTTTCAAAAAAAATCCAATGATGTTTAATATTTTTTTTATGAAGGTGACATAGGCAGAAGAACGAATGTGAATATTTAAATTTCCTTGCACATTCATCCCACCATATCCAATGCTCATTCATTAAAACTCCACGTGTTTTTGATGAACCATAAATAATATCAAAACAATGTTATACATAATGTGTATCATTCGTGCGGTCATCGCTGATATAGAAATGGTATTCCTTGATCACATGTCGATTTTCATTTGTGTTTTCTATATCATCAACATTTTGTTGAGCATGTCTATATAGAACATGGACAAATATAGAAACTTGGTCAAAATGATAATATTCACTCTGTATTTCTTTTTGTGCTTCAAATGTGTAATTCTCTGCGAAATCAACCACAGAAAAAATAGTCCCCTATGGAAAAACATCATGTGATTGTTTGAATTGAAAGTATTTTCATCATGCTCTATGTGAATGTTTTATGTATTTATAAATTTATGTTTCAATCTTCTTCAAAAACTCTGTAACACTGATTTTATCTTCTTGTAAATCTATCCTTTTTGAAAGAGCGTTTGAAGAACTTGTAGAATTGTGGGAATAAGTGACATATTCATATCTCTTCCAATCAACTATGATATTTGACAATGACTGATCATTAATATCAATAGGATATTTATAGTGGAATAAAGATAGATTCCACAATGATCACATTTCTTTCCACTGACACATATTTTATTGAAAAAAATCTTGTGACTATCTCTTTCACATAGAATTTCAGATATAAAAGAACGAATTGTGGAAGGAGGTGAATTCGACCAAAATGTTTTACCAAACCAAAGGAATGTGTCATAATATAATTCAAACTCAACATGATAGCGACAACAACATGTGTCACGAATAGTGATAGGTCTAACATACCATGTCTTCTATTGTACAAATGCATTTATTGACAAATTCAATTCATTGTGTTAATCTTTGAATTTATTGAACAATTGTATTTGATTCATCTTCAATATATGTTTTGGATGGATTTCATACTGATTTTGAGATATTCTGCATCATATCATGTCTCTTCCATTTGCCGAAATATGAGAATTTTCTACCCAATATTCATGCATCATATATTTAACACTTTCACCAACCTTATCTTTATAGGCTTGTCTACAAATAATTTCCCCACAAGAAAGCTCATCATTTGCATCTATTTGTAATCAAAATTTGTTATATTTGTACAATGTTGTCCACAAAGTTTCGATAACCTTTGCGATCTGCATTGTCAAATGTTTTTGTCTAGTATTAGATGAAATAATCATTGTCTGTATTATTCTACGTGCAACACTAATATCTTTCTTTCTGGATTTTCCAATCATTTTTACTGCATTGGCTATATTTTAAAACACATTTTGCTTAACCTTTGAATATTTTTTCTTCTTTTGAATACCCAATAATTACCAAGCTTCCTTCAATTTCTTAGAGACTAACAAACACCTCAAAATTTGAGCTTGTTTTGCTGTCGATTCTTTTTCCAAAAATTGTTCATGCATCGTTTCAGCATGATATCGTACAATATGGTAAGGTGTCATGTTTCCAAATTTTTCTTTATCAACATTTTGAAACATGTCATCGTCAATGATGAAACCACCTATATATATTTTAATTTTAATTTAGAATATTTCAAATATAGTTAACTCGAATCACAAAAATATGACTCATAATTATAATTATAATTCAATGGTTTAAAGTCTTTTAATAAGTAATATATATATATATATATATATAACCTCTATTGGATTGAATATTTGCATTGCTTTGTGATTCTTCAATGTCCTCAACATTTTCAATGTCTTCAATGTCTTCAACATCTTCAACATTTGTATCTACATTTGGAAATTATATTAAAAAATACATCATTCACAAAAGCAACTTACTGCATTTTAAACAATTTTACAATATTTGTACATATCTGGTTCAATTTATTCTTGAGTTTGATTTTGAACACTCATATCATCAACATTTTGATCCAAGTCTCTAGTTACATCATCATTAGCGATGTCTTCAATATTTCTATTATTTTGTTTCTTTTTTTCATGGTATTTGAGTTTTTGCTTTTCATTATATAACGCATCATCTCGAGTGCGATCACATTTCCTCTTTTGCATTTTTTTGTTGCCCATGATTATTCAATGTATACCTTCAACTTAGAATAAATTGCCCTCGAGAGAATCTTAATCATCAAAGAAAAAAATTCACCTTAGAAAATTCAATAAAAGTAAGAGTCATCCACCTCAAGCAATATGACTACAAAAAGTAGTGATAATGGCTACAAGGCAGGTTATCAAACAAATTTGGGATTTCTAGGCCAAGTGAATTACAAAAGAGTTACAGTTTATTTAAATTTTATAAAAGTATAATTAACTAGTATAAAGCCACGTTCACTAAATATAAATTACCAGTTAAAAGGCCAAAATATGACTACTAAAAATTTATAATTAACCAGTTTAAGGAAAGGTTATAAAAAGTAAATATGTCCATAAAATATTGTTCAAAATATTTTAAAAAAATGTACCATAAAATATTTTCCAGAAACATCTTCTGTAAAGAAAAAAAGTCTCCACCTTTGAAGATAATTTCTAGAAACACTTTACTATAAACATTTTACCACAAAACATTTATGAAAATAATCTTTACTATTAAATAAAAATAGCAGGATAGTTTCCAAGAACAATTTACCATAAAATGTTTTCCAAAATAATGTTTTCTATCAAGCAAAAATAGCCTTCAACTTAAAAGATAAGTTTTAATAACACTTGGGGAGCCAGATGCGGGGGGGATCTTACTCGATCCCTATGGAAAAGCAGCAAAAACCTTCGCTTGGGGGCTGGGCCACAAGATGAACAATGAGGCTGAATGGAGGGCACTTCTTTAAGGACTAGAATTCTTAGACATAAGAGCCATATCCAGGCTGTTAGGATTTGGGGATTCACGTCACGTCATCCTCAAAATGATCACGAGTTACTCTTCATGGTCCATCAACTGCAGAAGGCTATATGACAGAATCACTCTCCTCCTCCCAGGAAAAAATGAATTCTACCACATGTTAAGAGAAAATATTGCTCAAGCGGGTGTTCTGGCTAACATAGGAGCCTCCCATCCTCAATGCCATATATCAATAAACAACCTCAACTCAGTTACTAAACCTATTCCCTAAGTGCATCTCTTACTCCCTCTCTCTTAATGATTATACATAAGTTAAATCCCCCTTTGGACATAATCATGAACCTAGGTGGTAGATTGTTTTCCTACCACCGCGACATGTGGATTCCACTTCCTCTCCAAACTATCTCGCCCTCTATCACCTTTATTATTATTTTTTTTTAACAGAAACTATGAACATAAATATATAAAAGGGGGCTGCGCACAGCCATGCGTTACAGAGATAGAAGTTTCATCAGAGAATATACATCAAAAAGGATGTCAAAGAAAACCAGCCATGGGATTGTCCAAAATACCCTGCAAACTGACTGTTCAAAGCTTTTAAAACTGCTAAAGGGGTAAACCCTTACAAACTGAAAACAGATAAGGAGGCAAAAAAACATTTAACATAGCTTAAAGGAAACAGAAAACTACACATTCCTATTGTTTCTCGGCTGGACTACTGACTCCTCTTCCATGGGGAGGGCCGCTTCAGCAACTTCGCCATTGATTTCGCCATTCACCCGGCTGGACTGGTGCATTTCAATGAATCTCTGTAGATCCTCTTGAATTCTGTCCATTTTCCCATGCATTACCCGGAGGCTGCTCTCATTATCGTCAATGCGGGCGTCATTGTTGCTCACTTGCTGGGAGGTGTAGCTTATTGTGTCAGCCATCCTTTTTATCTCCTCACTCATTTCTTTGGTGTCCACAACGTTAATGGCTAAAATCTCATAAATCCGGCGGAGATTCTTCTTAATGTCCATCCAATCGCCTCCGTGAGCCATACCTTTAACCCCAGGTGAGATGGATAGACCAGCAAACAAATTGATAGGCACATTGACAGAGTTGCCTGTAATTCTTCGCAGATTCTTGGGTGCAGAAAAGAGAGAATTGAGCACCTCTAACTCATTAGACAGCGAGTGATTACCTGCCTGAAAGAGACCCGAAGATCCCACGATGCCCAACACCCTGTTCTGCCCGGAGTCCAAAACCCAAACACTTTCTGGATCCCTTTGCTCAGCAACCCGAACTTCTGGCTGACTGAAACCTATGCCAGAGGACAATACTGCCAAGACGAGCCAATCTTTCACCAAAGAACGCGATAAAGGGAGAACCTTCCAAGGGAGGCCCTGAAGCCACCCTTCACTAACGCCCAGAACCACCTATCCCAGAATTCTTTGTATTTCAAAAGTGCCAGAGGTTGCAGAGGAGGGGTTCCGGATCGACATTCTGAAACCGAGGATGGAGGAAGGACCGGGATAAACCAAAGCCCAAACGTGCGAGAGATGAATGCGAAGGCTCCAAAGGCTGGTAAGCATTAAGGCGGACGTGACCAGTTGAAGGGAGGATCGAGGAGGGATACACGCGGCGTTGAGAGGAGGATGGATGATTAAGAGCGTGCAGCCGGCGAAGGACAGCAGCTGTAGGGTGGCGTTAATGCATGAGATGAGGGGGTTCGATGAGAGGGGAGGGTGAAGAGGGGATCCCAAACCCCAAGCACACGACCTTCTCCACCTTAGGCTTAGGAGTGAGACCATAGTTTTAGGCAAAAAACAATACTTTCTTCCCCTAATCATGATGACAATCCAGGTTTCAAAGATTAATGTGTGCCAAATGTATATTGCCTGAGTCATTAAGGAATATAGATGTGGGAAGGATGATCCCCATCCTGTTTATAAACTCCTTGCGAAAGGGTTGCCCCGATGTTAGCCATAGCATCAGCTGCTTTATTGTTGATTCTAAGGATGTGCAAGGGCTGATAGGAGGGATGCCAACGAGATTTGACTTTATTATGCAGGCGTCGACATCTAACAGCTCCCGAGGGGTAACCATTAACTATTTTGGAAATGACATGTTTGGAGTCTCCAAAAATTAAGGCCTTGCGGTGTTTTTTGGCCTGAAGAAAACGCAGACCTTGGAGCAAGGCCAACCATTCTGCTTCGTTATTGGTCCTGATCCCTAACCCCCAAGCAAAGGAATGTTCAGTTTTTCCGTCGGGATCAAGAATGACCCCCCCCGCACCTGCCACCCCTGGATTGCCTTTCGAGGCACCATCAAATAAGAAAGAATAGATCTTCCTCTCCTTAAGCCAGCTTTGAAAATCTTTGCTAGGAACTCGAATCTCCCAGGGCTGCAGTCTTCGATTCTTGGCATGTCGATAGGTGATGACATTGGTCTGAAGGGAGCTCTTTTCTCTGAAGAAATATTTACACCAGGAGAAGTACGGCTCTGGGATGGATTCCTGAACAGGTAGGTTGATGTTGCTAGCGACAAATTTCTCTATTACCATCCCTATGGTTTTGGCCGCAATTTTGGCTGGAGAAGTCTTTTGCTCTTTGAATATAACCCTGTTTCTGGCCAACCAGATTTGCCAGCATAAATTTTTTGGGATAGCAGCCCAAAGACGACCCAAGATTGGTTTATTCCCTAACGAGCCTGGAAAATAGTGATGCCACTTCTTAAAGAGCTGAGAGAAACTGCCTGGGAAGTGCAAATTCATACCTTGAGGGAGGACTGATCCCCAAACAAGGAGGGAGACTTTGCATTGGAGGAAAATGTGAATCGAAGACTCTTCTTCAGAGTTACACAAAGGACATCGAGAAGGCCCATTTATGCCTCTTTTCCTAAGGTTTTCTGCTGTGAGGAGCTTATTGTGGCATAGAAGCCAGATGAAGCTATTGACCTTGGGAATGCAGTCTGCTCTCCAAATATTCTTCCAGAGTCGGTCTATGCCATTTATTTCCTTGGAGATTCTTTTGTATCCTTCCTTGACACTATAGTTCCCCGATTCTCCCCAGCCAATTCGGTCCTTCGCTGCAGCCTTTGAGGGGGATATTCCGTGGAGAGAGGTGAGGAGGAGGTCGGCGGCTGCTTTCAACGGAGTAGGGGGAGAAAGCGCTTTCCATCCTACCCAATTCCCTTGATCGTCCCAACGGGAGATATCATGAAGCATGGAAATTCCCTGATCCTTCACCCATTCTGCTAGAGGAGACTGCCCTGGCAGTAAGGATCGTGGAGGGTAGCCCATAATTTTACTTTCCCAAATATTTATCCTTTTCCCGTTTCCAGGGATCCAATAACAGCTTTCTTTGATTGTGCTGAAGGAGGCTTTGCATAATTCCCAGAGAGTGGTTCCGTTGCCCTCCCAATCTTTGTCCATCATTTTTGTCCTGGGTTTTCTGATGTACTTTCGCCTAATGACTTCCTTCCACCATTCTTTCCTCCCTGTGACTATTCTCCAAACCAATTTGGCTCCCATAGCTCTGCTCATCTGTTCCGGGTCTGTGATGCCTAGGCCACCCTAGTTTTTAGCTTGTTTGACCGTGTCCAATTTCACCAAATGGAATTTTTTTGACTGAGTTTTGCCTCCTTGCCATAGAAATTTCCTGATTTCTTTACATATATTGTTCATTACAGTTTTGGGGGCTAATATCATGGAGCTGATATAAATAGGATACGAGGATAGGATTGATCTAATAAGAACTGTCTTCCCAGCGAGATTTATCCATTTCGACCCCAGAGCCTGAGTTTTGGCTTTGATTTTATGAATAATGGGGGTCCACATTGAGGATTTCACGATATTTTTAACAATAGGGATGCCCAGGTAAGTGAAGTGGGTCCATGAGGGATTTAATTTTATTTGCAAGGTCTGGGAGATACGGCTAAGGGTGGCAACTGGACTATTCCAGCCATAAATTTGACATTTGTTCAGATTGGTGGCACTTCCAGAGGATTGAAGGAATAAGTCTAGAGGGGGAAGCAAATTTCTGGCTATTTGAGCGGATGCTAAGCCCAACAGAATGGTATCATCAGCAAAAAGGGCATGGTTGATAGGAGGGACACCAGGACTAAAAGAGATGCCTGGAAGAGTGCCTTCAGCTTGAAGCCTGTTCAAAAGTCTACTGAAGGATTCGGCAACCAATAAGTAAATAAAGGGGGAAAGCGGGCATCCTTGCCTAACCCCACGGGCGAGTTTGAAGAATGAAGAAGGTCTTCCATTTATAAGAGGAGCTATCCAGGGAGAGGAAATGCAGGCTTGTACTTGCTTTATGAAGATGTCGGGGAACCCAAATTTTTGAAGGATCAAAAAGATAAAGGCATGTCTTAATCTGTCGAAAGCGTTGGCTAGGTCCAGTTTAATGGCCATTCCAGGCTCTCCTCTTTTGACACTAGAGTGAATGGCTTCTTGAACAAGAAGAATATTATCACTTATTTGTCTACCTGATATAAAGCCACCCTGATTAGGGGAAATAAGGCGAGGGATGATCTGTTTGATTCTCAGGGATAGCACTTTGGAAAAGATTTTATAGGAGGCGTTGCAAAGGGAGATAGGCCGAAATTTTTTGATGGAGGTGGGGTTGCGTTCCTTCGGAATCAAGGCCAAAAATGTAGAGTTGGTGGCCCCTCCCATATTGCCTTTTGACATCCAAGACATGAGACGCATCAGATCTTTCTTTATCAGGTACCAAAAGATTCTATAGAAGCATATGGGAAAGCCGTCTGGGCCTGGGGCCTTGTCCGGATGAAGGCTCCAAATAGCTGTCTTGACCTCCTCCTCCGAAATGGGGGCTTCAAGCTTAAGACGATCCTCTTGGTTGATGAGGGAGGGGATATCTGAGACCATTGTCTCCATGACATATAGAGGAACTTGTTCTTCATTCGTATATAATTGCTCAAAGAAATTCCTTACCTCATTTGTGATGGCCGCCTGTCCTTGGAAGAGAGTGCCATCTTCCGCTTTTAGCTCTCGCATGGTATTCCATATCTATCTTTCTTTGCATTGATTCTGAAAGTATTTTGTATTCTGGTCTCCTCCTTTTAGCCATAGAAGACGAGAACGAAGACGCCAGCCTTCCTCTTCCTGCCGAAGAATTTTCTGCAGAGTTGACTCCATCTCTATTTCCTTAACAAAGTGTTCCTTGGTGATTTCACAGGTTTCCATTTCATTTTGCAGGGATTCCATGTCTTTGATTATGTGCTCCTCTTGCTGAGTTGGATCACAGTAATGATTTTTTACCCACTGTTTTAATGCCTCCTTCACCTTTTTTAACTTTTGTTCCCAGGCATACGCTGGAGAGCCTGGAATGAAACACCGCCAAGCCTGGGAGATAAGATCATAGACGCCTTCCATTTCCAACCAGATGCGATTGAATTTGAAGGGCAGTGGTCCAAGATTCTCCACCGGAGGAAAGAAAAAACAGATGGGCTTGTGATCGGAGACTGAGGAGCACAAAAGCTTAGTCTCCGGGATAGTTCGGAGAAGATGGGTACTTACCAAAAATCGATCCAGCCTAGCTGCGATATATCCTGGACCCGTTCTTTTGTTGCTCCATGTGAACGTTCCATTTTTGGGAACTATATCTGTGAGATTCCAAAGCGATATTAAATCCTCTAGCCTTTCGCCATAGGGATCCCTGATTTTCGTTCCTCCTCTTCTCTCCTCGGGAGAGATAGTTACATTAAAGTCTCCAGCAATATAGCAAGGGAGAGTCTTTTTTCCATCAATTTGCTCTTCCAGAGAGTCCCAAAACTGGTCCTTTTGTACGTTCAACGTTGGGCCATACACATTTCCCAGCCAGAATATTTCCTGAGTATCAACGTTCTCCAGTTTGATGAACATCCAGTTCCTATTTTCCATAGCAGTGTGCAGTTTGAACTGGTCCTTGTTCCACCAGCAAAGGAGTCCTCCAGAGGCTCCGTTGGCATCAGTGGCAAGACCTGTTCCTTTTGTCCAGACTTTTTGAAGTGTTTCCATACTATCTGTAGCAGATTTTTTTGTCTCTTGAAGAAGAAGAATGGAGGCGTATTCCATTGATTTTATTCTCTTAATAACTTCTATCTTTTGGAACCCCCCCAGACCTCTACAATTCCAGGAGACGATTTTCATTATTTCTTTTGTTGCTTTAGAGCCTTTTCTCTCTCTTTTTTCTCCTCTTCTGGACTGATGATGTATTTGCTTGCTTGAGGTTTAACCAGAAATTCTAGGTTGGATTGTTTCCCTGCCGCCTTTTCCCTAGCAGCCTCTTGTTCTCTTATGATTTTGTTTGATTTCCTACCCTTCTTGGATGTCGGTTCCGGTTCTTCCATTGAGTTGTCTGTGGTATCTTCTGAGCTAATTTTTGCCCTAGATCTTGTTATTGATCCCTCTACTGTTCCTTCTGAGGTTTGAACCCCCTCCGATGTGCGCCCATTTCCCTCTCTTACTACTTCTTTCTCCTGGTTCTGAACTGGCTCTTTCCCCTCCGTAGAAAGCCCTTTGCCCCCTTCCGCTACTTCTTTTTCCTGGTGCTGGGATGAGGAACCGGGGACTTCTTTTTCCTTTGCCTGGGACGCTGCAGGGAGAACTTCATGAGCTTCTTCTTCTGGATTTTCCTCCTCCAGAACTTCGAACCTATTTCTGGAGGCGCCCTTTTGCTGGGGCGTTCTTCTGTTTTTGAGCCTTGATGGTCTTCTTACCACTTGCCGTGTTCCATCCCTCACTGGCCGCGTTCTCTGATGAGGGTTTTTCAGGTTTCTTCGGACAGGACTTGGCAAAATGGCCATATTCGTGGCAGTACTTACATTTGAATGGGATTTGCTCATAATCTACCGTCTGCAAGTGATTCCAGCCATCAATGGAGAGGTTAATGGACTCTGGTAGCCCTTTTTCAAGATCAACTTCCACACAAATACGAGCACAAGAAAACATTGGGGCCTTCGGCTCGGATTTATCTATATACTTGCCTAGGGCATTCCCTATGGCTCTAAAATCCTCATCGTTCCAGCAATGAAGAGGAAGGTGAGGAAGCTTGACCCAAACGGGAACAGCTTCTGGAATGTATTTTTCCGGGTTGAAGGATAAATCCCATTTGTTTAAGTACATACCTCTTGGGCCCATGAAGTAAGGCCCATTTCTGAAAATCAGGTCCCGATCCTCCTTCTTCTCGAAAATGAAGGTGAAGTATCCCTTCCCACAGAAAATCTGCTGGACTTCCCCCTAGATTAGGGTTCTCCAATTTTTATTTAGCCATACGTCCACGGATCGAGGGGATGGCCACAAACCAGTAAACAGGCCTATGAGGCCCTTTTCCGATAGGGCTACTGCTTTTCTCTTTGAAGCAATGGAGTTAAGCTTAACTTTCGGGACGTCCACTCTCTTGACAAATCGAGAGGAGGCGGCCACAGCGGACTGGGCGGTAGGCTGCGAGGCGAGGATGTTCTGGAAACGCTCCTCCAGCGCGTCAGGGTCAGGCGGATCCATGCAGGCCGCCGAAAGGGCGAAGGCCCTCAAGCAGAATGGCTAGGGTTTTCAGAACTTCAGAGCTATCCGGGAGATGTCGAATTTTCCCTCTGTCACCTTTATTATCACCCTCCTCAATATTAATTGATCGCACAGTTCTCACTCCCTATCCCATTTCCCTCTGCATATGATGGCTTCTCTTCAAAGTTTTATTTGCCCTCCCCCTCCCTTCAACAGTCCATCATCCCTTGTGCCTGTTAGCTTCTCGTTCGCTGAAGAAATTTTTTTGGCCATCACTAAGTGAAGAGAAAGGACCTTCCCTACTGTCAGCCCCCCTTTGTAGGATAAAATAGAGGTTCAGTCTTCTTCCTAGGTAGATTCGTCATTGCATAGGCATGTTGAAACTAGGGGCTATGATCACACCAGTTTTCTGAACCTGCTTAGAAATATTCTCACTACTTTCAGGAGTCCTCCTTTTCTATGCTCAATGAACCCCACTTCCACACTTAATGCAAGCAGGTCCATCAAGTAGTACTCTTTGGAAAGTAGCCATTTCATCCTGGGTTGTCAGTCCTCCTGTTTGAGGGAAGCTAAGATAGGCATTTCACTTCGTATTTTTAGAAAAGATTGGGACTCTCTATAGAAAGCATATTTCTTCTCGGCTCGAGCTTTGCCACGTTTCGGTTTTGTTCTCAGCAATTTGTCTAGTCTAAATCATGGTAAAGGCAACCTCTTGTTTTGGAAATGGATTGTGGAAGGAATGATGTAGGGCTCATAGAACTAAGGGTTAATATCCAATGCTTGTATGAAATCATGTCCATAGGAATTATGGACAGCATAGAGACTGCTAAGAAAGTTAAAAAACTGGTTGATGAGGTTAGCTATATCTCATATCAGACCATCAACCATGTTGCAAGGATTGATGACAATGAGATGAACCTAAATAAAATCATGGGTAAAATAGATTGCATTCAGGAATACCTCCAGCTTTTGGTTCATCTGAATCAGGGAAGTCAAGCCCAGGAAAATCTAGGAGAAGTAGTCTAGAAGATGAAGGAGGAATCTATCACCTAGCCTATGGGGAAATCAGGGAAACCAAAATGATCCTCTTTTAGGAAATGTTTTTTTTAATTTTACTTAATCAGCAGTTAGTCTGCATTTACACTACATATGTAATTATTCAGAATACTAGAACTCCTTTCGGCATATTAAGGTCTTCTTTATGGCCTAGTTTTGTATCTATTTCCTCAAAACTTCTAGAAAGTATAAGTTGTTGTTTTCTATACAGAATGGTTGTGCACAGCCTGTTTAATATATTATCCTTTATAGTTTCTGTTAAAAAAAAAGTTTTAAGAACAATTAACAGTAAAAGAGCCTTCCTTCTTCTATAATTGTGTTTATATAATATCATAAAACTAACTAGGTGAAATCTTAGCCAATAAAAGAGGTTTTAACTAACATTGGGAAAACAATAGTTATTAGGTTAATTCTTTCATAACTAGTAATCCGCTAAAGATAAAAATAGCTGACCTATAATCATCAAAATCGGCTATAACATCATATCAAAGTAATTACAACTTCCTTTTTCAAAGTAATAGAAACAGTTATCGTTAAAATTTTGTAGATACTGAGCATAAACAAAATTCAGATTTATAATTAAATCACAGATAATTAATAAAACATTTAGAACCTGGATAACTTGAAGAAGCAAGACAAACACCCAAAGGATACTATTCCACTCAACCATCTCCTAATGCACCCAAGATTACTTTCTTAGGACTCCTAAGCTTGTTCACTGAACCACTAGGATGAAGATCACTGGATAATAGAACACCTAGAACTAGATGTAATCTAATGATCAGTAGCATACTTAACTCAACAATTCTACTTTAGCTATCCCCTCATCAAATTTCTTGTGTGTCTGACTTTTCAATTTTGCAGCAGTCACAAGGTGCATTCACTTGGAAATAGAATGTAGTGAACCTCCTGCTCAATTTGATGGTATTTATAATATTTTCGAGGTATTTGGGTCAGTTTTGGAATTAAATGAGCCACCTGCTCAGTACCCCCTCTTAAGGAACATGACCACAATTTTAGGGATTATGCTTCTTACAACAACTAGAAAGTGAAATGCTAGTGTTCCCACTTGTCAACCATCCTTCCACATATGCTTATTCCTCCTAGTGGGTCAGTGAACACTCATTCAATATTATCATTTGGATAGGTGTCTCTGAACTATTTAATTATTAAAATAAATAAATATTCAGTTACAGTCATCCTTGACCAACTTGGTCATAAAAACTTTACAATAACTTTAACATAATCTTTCTCTCAAATAAATAAAAACATTTATTTTTCAATTCTAGGTATGTTACATTCACAATCTCAAAAACTTATATTTATCATTCCAAGATTTTTTCTCCATTTTTAATCAAATTTAAAATAAAACTTATAAAAACAAATAACCATAAAAAATCCAATAATAACATGTTTAAAATATTTAAATATTTTTTCATTTTATAAAATAAATTAACCAAATGTAATAAATAAAATTATCGACAATTATAAGCTCACCTTGAAAACAAAGAATGAAATGGCTCCACTTCTCATCAAGACAAAACTTAGGACTTGTGAATTAATCAATTAAGATAAAGAATGATTCATCATGGACTTATAGATTATCTTCTATTTTTTCTATATTTGTTTTATACATTTATTTTATATTCATTGGAAAGACCATTTTCACTCATCATAAGGGTAAAAGACTTTGTTGTTAGAACTATACTATCATAGTAAAAGTCTTTGTTACGAGAATTATACATTAGAGTTATGATTTTCACAATGTAACAACAATTATAAATTTATAAATAAAATTAATCAACTTTTTTTTGAAGATATAAATAATTTCTATATAACCAGCGTAGATCCAAATCCTAGGCTCTATAAAGCGCCGAGATGGATCAAATCTCTCGAGGTGCAAACCTCTTCTTAGGTATCCATTGATTTGATTCAAACCAAAAAAACACATCTTTTTATTTAAGGTCCACATATAATATTTTTATCATTAATATTTAATATTATTTATGGTCGATATATAATATTTTTTTGTATTTTTTATTTTGTTAGGAACGAACATTGCATCATTTCCCCACACATGGTTTTAAAACCATATGCAAGGCCCTCCTACAACCATGGGTTGTTTAGGAGGCCTTGCACATGGTCTTAAAACCATTTGCAAGGCCCTCCTAAACCATGTACAATAAAACCATGGGTTGTTTAGGAGGCCTTGCACATGGTTTAAAAACCATGTGCAAAGCCTCCTAAACCATGCACAATAAAACCATGGTTTGTTTAGCATGCCTTGCACATGTGCACATGGTTTTAAAACCATGTGCAAGGCCAACATTTTTTTGCAGATAATTCAAATTTGTGTTTTTTTCTTGAACCACATTTTTTTTAAGGATCATTAAATATTTAATTTTTTATTGTTTTGTTAGGTAGGAAGATTACAACATCTCCCCCATATTAGATTGTTTTTGTGGCCGACATTTATTTTGGTCTATTAGAAATTTTTTTTTTATTAATAAAAATAACGAAAATGATATTATTTTTTATTTTATGTTACAAAATCTATCCCATAATATTCACTATCACTATTATTTTTTGCCCACATGTTACAAACGTTACTAATGTTATATCGTGTTACAAAATCTCTCCCATAATATTCACTATCACTATCACTATTATTTTTTGCTCACATGTTACAAACGTTAGTAACATTACATCACGTTACAAGATCTCCCCCATACTGGGCTGTAGAGCGTCTCTCGGCCTAATGATTAAAGACCAATATAATAATAGGATTAGAGCCTATGATAATGCTTTCTTCCTAGGCAGTTTCGAATTTCAATTACTTGGTATTCTGGGCAGAAAGTCATGGTTCATATTTCTCCTCCTCACGCTTCTCAAAACCATCTTCCCCCCAAACCACGGTCTAGCAGAAGGCCTACACATTTCTGGAGAACCCTAATTTTTTTGAAAGGTATCTCCTTATTGGAATTTTGACATGATATGATACATTACGGGTAAAAAACCCAATCTATTCCATTTTCAAACTCTAACTTGGGAGATTCGTAAACAGAAGGATTTATCCTCAGTGCTTCAAAAATTTCACATTATATTTAGATAACTAATCAATCACTGAAATAGTAAATTATAGTAAGTTTTCAACCCTGTGATTGATACATAATCTACAAATTGTGTAACAGTTGACTTATATCGATAATATATTAACAACATATGCATAGATCACCCCCCTACGATGCACCATGATTGATGCAAACAAGAAGAAAAATGACAGCTTATAATTACAGTTATAAGGACCATCAACTAAGATGTTAATATTTGTTACATACCTTTAAGAGGAAGATATCCTTTGTCGATGAGCAGAGGGATGCTGAAAAAAGCCCTAAAACCGAACGCACTGGTCAGCCAGAACACTACTCTCGGAACACCATAGTCATTCGCAATATACTGCGTCTTTGATAAAAGTCCATTCCACACTATAAAGCTTACTGGAGGAACGTTGGGAAGATCATGGAGCTTCTCCATCAACTTACCCAAATGAATATGAGCGTTAGCCTTCATGGACTCGGAGAGCTCTGGAAGATTTTGATATTGGCTAACGCCAGCTTGTTGGGCAGGCAGGCCATCCGGCACAGTTTCGAATCTTATATTCATATGACTTTTATTACCATCATCGGCCATAATGACAATCAGCGAGGCGCGCTTGGACAGATTCGGTATTGACAAAAGTGATATACAAACCGCCGGCGGACAAAACCTTGGCCAAATTCATGAAAGGATTTATGTGGCCCTGCAACGGAAATGGAAATAACAGGGCATGGAGGGGCCGCTGATCAACTGAAACTGACTGCGCTGATTCCATCTGTTCATTCATGGATGGAAGCGCAGTGAGAATTAGGATTTGAACTTTGAAAAGAATGCAGAGATGCAGAAGTATTTACAGATATTTTCTACAACATAATTCAATTCATTAAGTTGCATGCTCAGGATAATTTCTTTTATTTGGTAACTCTTTTCATAGTAGAAAGTGCAAAAGTGCTAGGTCTTAATTTTATTTTATTTTTATGTCAATATCTCAGAATAAAATTATGCAATGTTCACATTGTTAAGCTATCAGATTCCTGGTCTGGAATAGCTGCTTGATCAGATTCCTCGTCTCTAATAGCTTTTTGAGAATAATTTTTTTTTTTTAATATAATATTTTTGTTGTTTGTATTATTTGTATTAATATAGGGAGTGAAAAGTTATGACCTTACATTATTAGGTCGACAAAATATTTACTACTTTTTACATTAGTTATTCAATATTACAAATTTTACATCATGTTACAAGATCTCTCCCATAATATTCACTACTACTATCCCTATTATTTTTTGCCGACATGTTAGTAACGTTGCATCACATGACAAGATCTCCCCCATAATATTCACTTTCACTATTATTTTTTGCCGACATGTTAGTAACGTTACATCATGTTACATCACGTTACATCACGTGACAAGATCTCCCCCATACTGGGCTGTAGAGCGCCTCTCGGCGCAATAATAACATATTTATAGTAAACCATAAAATCAAAGTAAGAAATGCCTAAGTTACCATTTTGGATTTAGGTATTTACCATGTAAGCATGCAAGTTGACCACAGTTAGTAAAAACTAGAAAAATCATTTGTGGTAAGACACTCTCCTCCCAACCAACTCGCTTGTCATAAAATGGGAATCCCTAATCTCTCACTCAACATTACCAAGCCAAAGAATAACTCCGCATGAGAATCCTATCCTCATCCTGCAACCCTCATCTCTTCTCAAATGTAGAAGAAAATGAAGAAGGTAAATAAGGTACATTTCCCTTCTTGTTTTCCCAGTTTTAAGTTTTCAAAAATCTCTTTCCCATGACATGTATCCATTATTTTCCCTCCAAAAAACTCTTAAATTAGATAGTATTATTTTCTTATATTTCCTCAATATTCTCCTCTTTTTTTTAATTAAATATTAACTTAATTGAACTCATAAAGCAATCTCCACAAAACAAACTACAAATTGTTACCAAATTGTGATAGTTATTTGTATAACATAAATATTAAACTAATTAATAAAAGAATCACTATTTAATAAAAAAAAATTAATGACCAAATGAATCTTAGCTGTACACTCGTTACATTTAAGTTAATCATATCCAAAATACAAAATATTATTAATACATATCAATATAACCATGTATTAATTTCTTTATATTAAATTATAAAAAGAAAATTAAATATTTGAGGTATTTAAATGTTAAATAAATTTGATTGAAAATAAGTTTAAATGCTATATTTTTTTAAATGTAAAATTTAAAATTAAACCCATATTCCCTAATAATTTTATCTTGTTTTTGTTTTTATTCTTATAACCCATTTTTATTAGCATCTCCCTATATACAAGAGTAAATATATATATAGTTGTAAGGCATTCTTTTACCAAATGTTTGTAAAATATTTTAAATTACGAAATTTATTATTAAAGTGTACAAATAAAAATGGCGTCAGGGATCCAATGCTTAATGCATTCTTTAAAGTGTGGAATCATGTTTGTGGGTTACATTTCTTGATATATATGGTCATTTTTTTTTGTTTTTTTACTTTTGAAATAAAAAAGTAGTAAGTTGTTATTTGATAAGAAGTCAAAGTTACATATATTCCATATAAAAAAAGATTTTACATACAAAAAAAATTACAATTAGCCAAACCAATCATACTAGAAGCTTACTTTCTAATTTTGGACATTTTATACAAAAAAAAAATTATAACTAAAATTAGAAAGTTACTATCTTTATAATGCAAAACAACAAATTTATGAGTAAAAAATAGTATAGGTATCCTTAAAAAACAAAAAGGATCATGAATCTACCAAGAGATTTAAGATATATTATTCAAATATGATATGTCCATCCATTGGACCAATAACATTCTTAGAGAGAGAGTACCCCCTGCATATTCAATTCTTGGTAGATGTGTTCAAATGATATCTTAGCAAAATATTTGATCAAAGCATGAATCCTTACAAACCAATGCTACAAATGGATAGTATGCATCTCAAATTGACTTCTTTCCAAAATAATTGCAACCCTTGAATCACGGAAATTATTAATTCTGAAAATTGTTGTTTCTTTAGTGAACCACAATAAGCCCCAAAGTGCCAGAAATTTTTCCTGTGTATTGCTACATCTGCGAACATCCATCCTGAATCGAATATGATTATCCTTTTTAACATTTATAATAATCCTTGCCTCATATAATACATCTTTAGTTGTACCATCCAAATAAATTTTCAGTATATCTTATCTTAAAACTAAATATCTAATAACTCTATGCTTCAAATTATGTTTGAAGGCAGAAAATTAAATTAGAGAACATATTGCTTTGGTACTAACATGAAAAGTAGAAGGCTTGATATCTTCGAAGATACGTCAATTCCTCGCTTTCCATGCCTCCCAAATGATAAAGAAAGGTAAGTATTTAAATTTAACCCTTAAATAGAACCTTTGGAAATACAATCCATGAAATATTGGTTGTCCCATTCATATTCATGATTAAGCTTCATTCTCAATTCCTACAAAACCATTCTGAAAAAATAGCACTTACTAAATATATGAGATCGAGTCTCTATCTTAAAATTACAAAATACACATCTACCTGGACCTAGAAATCCACACATCATAATACTATCCCAAGTAAGAATTTTGTCTTCTATGCACAGCCATATGAAGCACTTAATCTTGAGAGGAATTTTCCTCTTCCACAACTTCATTGACCACCAATTTGTATTGTAGGACTCCTATGAAATAATAGCCTCATAGGTTTTTTTAGCTGAAAGACCCCTTTTGCATCACCCTAATCCCAAACTAAAGAGTTTGTTTCCTCAAACAATACAATTCCAACTTTGATCAAAATCATAGTGAAACTGTTCCATTCTTCCTCCACTTCTTCTGAAAGACCCAATTCGTTGACATGATACCAATATGGTAAACTTTCAGCCTACACTACCCACCCTCCTTATCTGTGCCAGAACAATGATATTTTTATTGTGGAGTTTAGCTATCTGCTCACGCGCACACACTCTTGACAAGTTCAAGGCAATATCGTAACTCAGTTTATTCGGTCAATGGAAACTGAATGTCATTAATAAAATTACAATTCAAACATGGTTGGTTTGAAAATCGTCACGAGAAAGTTTGATTTGACAGTATTTTCGTAGGAAAATTAATAATACTAAATGATTATGTTTTTTTGGTTTTAAGTTTGAAGAAGATGAAGAAAAGAATGTTAATAAATAACATTAAAAACATAAATACAATCAAAATCTATCAGGATGCGCCTGCAATAACTTATAAATGAATTGGAAAAGATTCATTAATAATAATGTCAAAGCAGTGTCAAAATTTTGGAATCTAGGACAGTAATTTTTATTGGAATTCATGAATAGTTATTATTTATGGTAAGTTGGCTAAATTCATACAATGAATTGAAAAATAGTTGAAATTTTAGAATCCATTTGGTCTCAAGATGCCTTAGTGAATGAGGCTTCCCAGCATGGCATTGGAATTATGAGTAAAATGAAGTTCTTACTACCTTTTATTTTTTAATTAATGGTTTCAATAATTCATTTAAAACTTTGCATAGGTATCACAAATCGTGGGAAGTCGTATTCAATATCGAAGCATGGCATTGGAATTATGAGGAAAATGAAGTGTTTATTATTTTTATTTTTTCATTAATTTTTTAAATAACTAACCCAAAATTTTGCATAGATATCACAAATCATGAGAAGTGGTAAGCACTACTCAATATGAAAGGATGCATTTAGATCCTTAGTATACCTTCGGTACCTTTTCCACGCTCTAATATTAATGGAGTAGTGGCCATTTGAGGTGGAGCATGTTAATATCCTGAATATGGGCATTTATAGGTGAAAGATTTGTTTTGGATAACACTTAAATTTTAAGTTTAGAGAGACATCATTTTATTCATTTTTGTTTTGCATTCCCCATACCAACGTAGGCCCAATCTTCATTTTGCATTCCATGCTTCATTTAAACTTTTTATTTGGTCTACACTCTCATTCAAATTCAGGGTTTGGACTAGTCGAACTTTAGCGTTTAAGTATAAAATTGACTTGTTGGAGAGGGTTTATCTACATGGTTGAGGTTAGTCCTATAACCATCCACTCAATGAAGAAGGTAGCCCAATTGCTTAGGTTTAAATGGAAAGGTCTTTCTTTGCATATTAAGGATATATAAGAGAAATTTGTGGAGTGGTCAATTTCTTTTCCTTAGTTTTTCTGGATTCAATATTGTTGTTTTCTAGGCACCATGGACAACCCAAATCATTTTGGGTGTTTCCCTTCTTGTGAGTTATTTGACATCTACAAACTTATACAAAGGCATGAGGGTTTGATTGCAAAAAATGAGACATCCATCTTCTTAGCTCGAAGGTTTCACTCTATGAACCTATCACATACCATGTGTGTTCATATAATATGTAAAAATACCCCTGATTTCACTAGACATTAAAGAATGCCTCCAAATACCCTTTTGTTGAACCCCCCTTCCAATACACCTTTTCAATTAAAAAATTTCTTTTTCTTCGTAAGTTAGAACATTATATTGCAGATTATACAAATTACATATACAAAGTCTGTTGTGGCCCTAGGGAAGACATCCCAGTCCTTTAAGCATTCAATGACATATACAATATAGTTCCAACTTTACATAGCTTGACTGGAAACTTTGCAAAAAAGATAGATACTTGAGCTATTTAGTGCCAATCTCAAAACTATTACATTCATACTCAATATTTATGCTTTTAAACTTAGAATGGCTGCCTTTGTACTCAAAAAAATTACTTGTAAACTCATACCATCTCCTTAATTACAAAAAAGATAACTATGAGATAATGCTATAGATCATGTATCTGTAGAATACAGTAAATGACCGATAGATGGCATACCATGCAAATAAAAGAGAGACATATTTTCTAGCAAATGTGTAAACCAAATGCACAAACACTTGGTAGATTAACACCTTGAACTCACCTCAAGAAGAATCATGTCCAAGAGACGATAATGTGGCAATGGCTCTAAAGCCTCAAGTTTCTTATCCTTTGGTGCAATGGTCGCGTTCACTTCCATAGTAGCATGAAGAGTGTCCACTTCTTTTTTGACCTCCAATTTTATGCCTTCAATGTTGTCGACGTTTTGTTGCATGGGTACCGAGGGGTCCTTTGCAAAATGAACACTAGTATCGCCATGGAAGTATGGGAGGTAGATGTGTAATACCTCTACAACATCGACCACCCAATTGATAATGCATTTAACCCGGAGAGCCAAAAAAGGATCCTTCTCCTACGTCTCATCCCCTAAAGCTTATGTTTCGTTTTGGATATCTAACAATGCATTTGTCATGGTGATTAAACATTTGTCTATCATTCCATCATCTATCACAATGCGAGCATGATAATGACTTCCTCACTGACTAGAAGCCCTCAACTTCTCCCTAACCATTTGAAAGTGTGAGCTCAGTTGTCTGCTGAGAAATTTCCACTGCCTCTGCAACACCCCAACATCCACGTAGCTAGATAAATGAGCATATGCAGTTTTCCACACCAGTGGATGAACCTATAAAACCCTCCATCATTCATATAGCACATCCCATCGCCATAACTAACACCAGAGTGGCGAGCATACAAAATTCATGTCGTTCAGGGAGGAAGGGACATGATCTAAATTCCCTATGTCTTGGTTCTATTCCCTACCACAATTGATGTCCTGTTTCCATGATGATGATCTCTTCAAGCTCTCACCCCATCGAAGGAAGAAAAAAAAAATCACTAGATATCCAAGGTATCCATTTTTTCATGACATTTTTACCCTTAAAATGGTGACATCGCTCAACTCTTATAACCCCTAAAAACCTTTCAAGGTGAAATATGTAGTCTTACTGAAAGAAAATCTTTCAATATGGACAACAACCCCCCGAACACAATTCAACTTAATATAACGAAGTCATTTCATTCAACTCACACCACATTCACTCACAAATCATACATATTCAAACACTAATGTGAACTATGATACATTGCATGTTTCATACCAAATTTGAGTGATCTTTAAGTACATATTCAAAGCCCCTAATACCCTATCCAACCTTGTATATACATAGTTATAAATCTCCCAATATCTATATGTTTTTAATATATAGATATTCATTTACTTGTCTTGAAATATCAATATGCAATTTACTTGTCTTTTTTTATTAGGAAAATATGTAAGAAGTGTAGTAAGAGATATGGAATGCATAAACTAAGCACAACAAGGAAGAAGTTTCATAAACAATTACTATTTTTGTTAAAAACGTATTTAAAAAGTATTATAAGAATTTTGACCCACAATCATAATTGTCTTAATTATTTTTCCTATGCTTGTGATATATACACTTGTAATTTCCCATATTTTTATTAGACATTTATGCCATTTGGACATGTTATATTTTATTGCTTATTATCTGTTGGACTTAGTTCGACTGAGAAAGCAATATAGGAAAAATGAGAGACTTGATTATATGTTATTACCATGTGTTATGATTATCATTTCTTTTATTTAAGCCATGATGGTTATATGTTTATATTGCTTTCCATAGATAAAATGAGAAAGATATGATGTGGTACATGGATACGGTTTTAAAATATCACTAGTACAAAATGAGGAATTAGCTACTAGGTGACTAAAAATTCTACTCACCATAGGTTTTTTAAGTGATTTACTACTAAATATGAGCTATTTTGATTGACCCAACTATAAACGACTAAAATTAATGACTAATTTAGTCACCATTTAACAAATATGACTATATAATAAGTGACAAAGTTAAAAATGACTAATATAAATGACTAATTTAGTCACGACATTAAAAATGACTAGCTATAAGAATATGAATTACTCATTTATGTTAGTCATTTTTAATTGTGTCATGGAAAATTGCAAATTTGGCAATGAACTAAAAATTTTGTAAACAGTGTACCTTTTATTAGTAATATTGGTGCCATGAACCTCGATCTTCAAAGATCCAACAAAGAAATTGCACGAATTGTCTCTTGACCATATTTATCCCTATTGCAACATTGAAGCAAACTCAGTTAATCACGTTCCAAAGGAAAATTAGGTTCCTACGTAAATTACGAATTATGTACTAGAACCAGTACCATATCAATACCTAGCTAGAAGCATCATAGCCCTACATCTCCTCGAGAATTGCCTATTCCAATGCGCCTCCTCCACGTAGACTTACGAAATGCATCCAATGCATGGCCAAAAAAACACGTCAACTTCGGATCTGTGGGCTGAAGGTATCATTCGACCGCTGCTCCCCTATTTTTGCACTCAATACCCTATTTTTGCAGACGATAGGACGGTTTAGGATCTCGCAAGGACCATTCGGAGCGCTTCAAAGGTATGGTTATTACCGCTTCGATCGTGTTCATCACTCCAATCAATAAGTAGTTGTTATGTCTTTTTTAGGTCTCAATGTTGGCGAAGATTTTGCGTCCACTTTACATTCACAATTATCACCATCTCCAGCCTATGTGCTCGTAACCATATGCATTTTGAGATTTCATCCTGGAAAAAGCATGAGCACCCTCTTGCAATGACACAATTTTCAAAGGTTGCTGCTTTTTGCACATCAACATTCCTCACACGCTCCAAAGGAAAACTGAAGCAGACATTAGAAGAAGTGATTAAAATTTGCAAGGAGGTTTACTTGTTGCAAATGTCATTATATAGTAGGCCCTCGAACGATACCTTCAGCCCATAGATTCGAAGTTGACATGTTTTTTTGGCCATGCATTGGATGCATTTGGTAAGTCGACATGCAGGAGGTGCATTGAAATGGCCGGTTCTCGAGGGGATGCATGGCCCTCATTCGTGGTTGTCATCGATCGCCATCCCCAAAAGTATTGATCGAACTTTGGTTACCGATCGGAGTTGATGATTTGGTCAAAAAGTGACGACGACGACCAGCTTCGGAGCCAAATCCCTGACTTCATACACTACTCCATTTATAAAACTAAACAACTTATATGATAATTATTTAAAAATATAATATATAACCAATTAACATAATTTATATAATAAAATAATAAAAATAAAACAAAAACACAAAAAAAAATCTATATAATTTACATAATAAAATAATAAAAATAAAACAAAATAATATATAAAAAAACAAAAAAAATCTATTTGCATTTGCAGCAAACCCAACACCTCTCCACCCACCTCTGTTACTTTAGCTCTCATGCTGCCATCAAGGAAAAGGAAGAAGGGAACCTCTCCAACCACCTTTGTTACTTTAGCTTTCATGCTCCCCTTGAGGAAAAGGAAGAAGGGAATGAGATATTTTAATTTTTCCATTCCTATGTTTGATTGTTAGCTTGTTCCTTTTCTATATGCCTCTTCTCCTATTCTTTTTTTTGCTTCTTCTATTCTTTTTTTTGTTGGTGCTACTTAATCGCCCTCCTTATGGTAGTGGTAGTCTCGCAATGCTTACTATTTGTTCTAAAAAAAATTATAATCAAATCAAATTTGTGGTTATTATTGGCAGTTGTTGGTTGGTTCTAATTTTGGCTTGTTCTGCGATATCGCACTTTAAATAAGCCATCAGCAGCACACCTCACTTCTGAATAACCAAACCCACTAGATAGTGTGTTTCAGAGAAGGTATTGGATTCGTTTGTGTGTAAGTGTTCATCCATGTGTTTTCTTTTTGTCATTTCACCTTTGGGGGTAATTGATCACTGCACAGTGTTGTTGTTGCTCATTGCGGTCCTCAAAGGATCTGGGGATAACATGTTTGTTGTTCCTGTTCCTCCTGGTTTTTAGGATGCAAGGAAAGTGTTTGACAATATACCTGAATGGAATGTGGTTTTATGGAGCAATATGATTGCAGGGTATGCTCTGAATGGAAAATATGAAGAGGCTCTCAGGATGGGTTGGAAAGCGTAATGATTTTACTTTCTCAACGTTGATTCTGAGTGCTTCTGATTTGTGCAAACATCACAACTTATGATCAGGGTAACAACTTATGATCATGGTAATAAATTTCATATCATGACCTCCACTCTACAATATCTACCCTCAAATACATCCGATCTAGCTTGCAAATTCCTCCACATGGGATCTCTACAATGTAGGGTTAGTATTCCTTATTCAACAACTTGGTGATTCTTCCCTTAACATTAGAGGAAATTTCAACTCAAAATGGGACTTTTAACTCTAATTCAAATTCCATGTCATCATGTGTTAGCCAATGAAATTTATTTAAATTTTAAATACCGTATAGGTCTTAAACAATCTTTTAATATAAATTTGGGGATAGGTATCATAAAAAAACTACATTTTTTGTTCGTATTTTCGACATATCTCCCTATGCTTTTACTTAAATTTTAATTGGGAGAGCTTGTTGGATGTGGAATTAAATTATACATCCAATGAGTACTCACTCGGCATACTTTTGATGGACCCTACTACCCCAAAAACAAGAAATACCTGAAAAATGTGATGATGACATCATCATCACATTTTTCCAAGTATTTCTTGTTTTCGGGGTAGCGGGATCTGTCAAAAGTGTACTCGTTGGATGCAGAATTTAATTCTACATCCAACGAGCTCTCCCGATCAAAATTTGAGTAAAAACACGGGGAGATATATCAAAAATACGAACAAAAAATTAGTTTTTTTCTTTTCTTCCTCCAAAATTAATAAATATCATTTTATTATTTAACTATTATCTTATTAATTTTCCTTAGGAGGCCCATTTTGAGTTGAAATTTCCTCTAATGATTGCAGGCACTCTCCTTCAAACAATGGCAGCACAAATTGGTGACTCAACAACCCGATAGACTCCTCCAACAGCTTGACTTCCTCACATAGAAAGAATAATTGATCTGCCTATCTGTGAATAATTTGTAGGTGCAATAGCCTCTCTCCCTAGCGTCGTGGCCATTGGTGCCAAATATAATCTTCTGTGGTTACCCATAATTCATGTTAATTACTCTTGCCATGACTGCTCCATTTTGCTTGTGCATTTTCTTTCTCAATAATTCCAAGATCTCCCACCATTGTCCTACTCTCTATTTACCTCTCTTACACTCCTGCACATATAGTGATGATCTTAGGCGTGTTCTTTTTTCCCAACTAATTGCTTCCAATTCTTCTTTTCCTTCTCATTGAACTGGACCTACCACATGTCCAATTCATGTTGTCTATGTAATTTTGTCCTTTCTTCTAAGTATTGCATCAAAGTCACTCCCACATTGTCTTCCAAAGGTGACAAAATGCATTAAAGTCATCAACCACTGCAGCAAATCCAACACTATATGTACCCAAGTAACCTTCAACCATCACAGGTAATCTCAATGTCATTAAGTCACCCCTACATGTCGAGGCGTAACAATGTTATAGAGAAATATTGGATTGGTGGATTTTCATGGAGTTTTGGTTGTGTCATTCCTTGAATAGCTCTCTAACATTGTCCATTGCAGATTTGGCCTTGCCTGAAAGTCCCTCCCAGCACTCCCATACTTGGCTAGTGAGCTATGAAACCAGATTTGATTAGGATATGTAAGTTTTCTTCACTACTAGTCTCATAGCCCGAGGACTTGGTAGGGCTTTGATGACTTTAGTAAATGCTTCTTGTTAGGGAATTTTCCTATTGGTTGCAAGGCATGAGAAAGCTTCCACTTTACCCCAGCACTTGGGATGCCAAATTTCCAGCCATCAACTACTGAAGAGGGCATGCTTCCTTAAGGGAAATGTCTCCTCCCTATAGAATTTGAGCATATAGATGTAGGCACTAACACAAGAGAGATATACTGTGAAAAAGAGATCAATAATCAACAATATATGTAACAAATGTGAAATCATAAATCATTACACAAAAGAGATAGAACAAATAACAAGAGAGAATGTTGTATTGCATTAACAATCAATGAATGAAATAGAAAATATAAATAGGAAATACAATTTGAATTAGGTATTTATGAAACCTAATTAGGCTTAGCTGGAGAAAATATTTTCCAATGATAGCATGCACACTCCCTAGGTTGAGTTAATTGCTCCATCACTAACCTAACTGAACCCTGAGTGAACTAAGATACCCTAATTTCTTTTTGCAACTGCATGCAAGATCATGTGAATGAGTATAGGTGCATTCATTTGATCCAGACACTCTAGAGACTCATCTAGTGTGCATGAGGCTAAATAGATCCTTGTAAGTGAACTGGTTGATGCATGCATGAGTTCTAACTCACATTGAACCGAACCAAACTGAACTGAACTGGAGAGGGCACCATTTAGGCCATGCATCTTAGTAGTAGGGCCTTGGGAGCTAAGAAGCTCTAGGGTGACCTAGGAGGTGAAATTGGATGCAATCTGGGCATGTAGACTCCTGAAGTCATAGCTTTTCCTACTGGTGCCTCCATGCGGATCTACATTGAATGGTTTACTTTATGTAATGTGATGCTAGAAGCAATTTTCAATTCACTGGACTGAAATTTTCTTATGGTTTAGCCAACACATGGCGAGTTCATGTTTGATTCATTCAAGAATCGAACATGAGCATAATTTAATGAAATGTAAGAGGTATGGGTCCAAAGGCGAGGCAAAATATGGTGAGCTGTATGATAATTACTTGGCTTAGTTCATCAAGATGACAATTAACCTTGTACTAACACTTGTTAAGTTAGAAGAACCACACTAAGGTTGGAATACAAGATGAGCAATAATTTAAAGCACGTGATTCAATATAAAGTATACATGTAACATATTATGCCAACATACTTTCATACTAGAAAACTTGCAATGAGTAAATTAAGGTTAGAATATGTCACATCACTAGAGGATTAGGCATTGAATCTGGCTGGGCATATAAAGGAATATGGACCATCTGACAAGGCTAGAAGATCTCAGACACATGATCATTAGTGAATCGAAAGATCTCACATCAAAACTCTGATCAAATTCACCCAGTTGAAAAGGGGGGTAAACATGCTCTTTTTTTGGTATTTGTGGAATTTCTTACATCAAAGGGGGATATTGCTTGCTATATGTACCATTTTGATCCTATAATAAAACCTCAAACTGATTCTTCTAAATAATGCCATTTGGTTTCCATACCTTTTTGGGTCAATTAGGTATTTGAGGATCTAATATTCTCTCTTCCCCTTTCTGTGATTTGAAGCCCCTATCTTCTCATTTTGTTTTGCAACTTGTAAGGACATTTTCTCTCCATAGTTGTGACAATTCTTGTGCTTGAAAGGGATGGCTTTATAATATTGAAAATTGGATGTGCAATCTTTCCTTCAACTTCATTGAAATGTTATCATGAATTGGTTGGCCCAAGTCCATATTGAAACAAATTCTTTCATAAGCAACCATATTTATTTCTTGAGTTGTCTGTGAGCCTTGAGGATTTGATGGAGGCAGTAGGACTGTTGCTAGTTAACTTGAAACAGTAATCATTCCAAAATTCAAGGGGAAGGAATGGTAATCTAACCCAAACTGGTGTAATGGTAAGGGTCTCCATGTGGTGTTCAAATCCAGTAGACCAATACCACATAAATAACCCTTCTTGATTCAAGAGGCATGGCCCTTAGTCGAAAATTCACTACATTTTTCTTGTGGATGCTAGGATAACCAGGAAGTATTCTCTACCAAGGAGTGAAACCATTAGCTCTCCCTTTGGCTTCCAATTTTCTGAGATCCATCTAGTGAGGGTTTTTTTAATACATCAGAGGCCCATAAATTTGCATATCAGGACCTCCTTTTGATCAAAAGGTTGCTAATAAACTCACAGTTTTCTTTGGATCAATCAGTTTTTCTAGATTGGAGTTGGCCTTATCAATCATTTTTCACAGGGTCTCTCTCTCTCCCTCTATATGCATGTTTGTATAATATTGTATGCTCAATTATACATTTACAAAAAATTGAAAAACCTTTGCCCGTCTGCAATTATTGTGATAGAAATACAGGTTTATGGAACTTGTACTAATGTTGTTGTAGATTCTACAGATTACTTATGGGACTATTTTAAATCTTATGCATGACCAAACAAAATTATGCTTACATTCTCATGAAGTTCCATATGAATCTAGAAGTGGGCAGCAACCTATAACTAGTTTTCCAAATGTGGATTATTCCAATAGTTAGTGGGTATGTTACTAACTTCCTTTTTTGAGATGTATCCAAATTTTTGGTTTTTGTTTTGATCTATTAAGTGTAGTTTCTAAGGGAGCTAAAGTTGTTGGTAATTAGTGATTTCTGTTTTAAATTTATTCTTTTCTTGATAAAATGTTTGTAGTATGAAGTGACAGGCATATTTGAGTGATATATGTTGTTGGAGGTGGAGAGTTATAATTTTTTTGTAGGAACATATAATATATCAAAAAGATAGCTGCTGCTAGCAGGTCATAATTTGTGTACAAATTCCTATCCCTTGGTATAATCAGTTGAAATGAATTGTATGTGTTGGATTAGGAGCCAAATTTTAATACTTGTCTAAATTAGAATTTTTTGACACTCTTTGAAATCCATTTTCCCATAAGTGAAAGACCTTAAACGTTTTATTTTTGTATTAATAGAATTGAGGGTTTCAACCAGTGTTTTTTGAACAAAACCCATTGTAACTATCTTAAAAACAACAAGTTAAACCTTACAAACCATTAAGGGATGTCTTATATTCTTTTTGTTGAATTTAATACATTATAATTTATCAAGGCATGTCTTGTGCTATTGATATGCCCATATGTGATCGAGGTGGCTAATCTGGGCCATCTCAGAAACAACTCTGATTTTGAGCAATTTTTTGGTCCCAAACTTTTGACTCAATTTTTGGTCCCTAAACAGCATATTTTCAGCCTGAACCCAATTGACAATTACATGTTAGCGTAAGAATATGATTAACTAATATTTCCCCAATGAGTTTTGTTAAATTATTGGAACTCATATGTGGAAGTTGATGTATCATTTGCACTCAGTTTCCTAGGGCTTTCCTTTTAACACACCTCAACTCTTGGGATTAAGGTTTATGATTTTAAAGTTTTTGCACTCTAAGCTATCTTCATATGAGTTTTTTGCCTCTTGGTTAAGGGATTCTTGCAAATGAGTGCAGTCACACATCTCTTCTTGATGATAGATTCCACCATGGTAGTTGTAAATGTACAGTGTTTTACACCATTGTTTCCTTAATAGAAATTGGGTTTTCACTGTATTTTACTATATTGTGTTCTTCCTGCAATATTGTGTGTCTTAGTTAAAACCATATCAATATGCCTGTGTAATTAGGTTTTAGCGTGCTGAAGTAAACTAGTGTATTTCATATTATACATACCCAGGTCAACAAAGAGTGATGTTGAAGCTTGTGTTGTTAATTCGATTACATATATGGAGGGGATTCTTTTTGTCTCTTCCTAATGGTAAATATAATTTGATTGCTATTAGATCAAATCTTTCTTTTTTCTATGAATCTGTATGATAAATTGATAATGTGGATTTCAAAATGATTTCTAATAAGAACGTTTTTCACTTAAAAGATTCAAAAGTAGTGATTCTCTAAAACTTGTAATTTATATACTAATTTATTTTGGATGTGGCTTTGTAGATTGTAAGACTAATACCTGAATGATCAGACAAATAAGGTGATGTAATTACAAGTGGAACAATTATTTGGTTGTAGCACATGAAAACACATAGATGGATACACAGTAATTTGCATGAATCACCTATTTCTGGTAACTTGGAGGTGAGTAATTTTTTTTCTAGTTATTGGGGCATGCCCATAACAGCTAGATAATATAATAGGATAATAAGATAATTTATTAATGTTCAACAAATGAAAATAAAAAGTTCAATGAGAGTTCTATGTACAATAGTGCTAGATCTAAAGATTGAGTGCAAAGGCCGCTCCTAGAAAAACATGATAAGGAAACCAAGAAATATTAGTGCTTAATGATGATTAAAAGTGCACAATAGTAGTTGTATTTTGAAGTTCAATGTAGTGAATGGGAGGGTGAAATGCATATCTAGTCTTATTACTAGAAGAGAATCGAGATAACATTGTATCACAAGCATGATGTGTAAAATAGCTATAAAGTATTGTTCATGATGGTTACATTTAGATAAAAATGGCATATATTTTATTAAATTCCCATATGACAAATGATAATCCTTGTGAAGGCACTGTTTAATGCCGAACATTTGTCAAATATGCTTATGTGGTAATGGGATGTTGTCAATCACCTACTTTGGTAGGCATTGGTTTTTGATTTGGTAAGGTTGAAGCCTCGCACTTGGTTGCATGAAATCTCTTGAAGCGTGTAAGTTTGTTAGGAGCAAATCTTGGTGTGCATGATTTTATGAGGGTTACACAAATGGTAGCTAGTTTTATAATATACAAATAAGCATTCTGAGGTTTTATACTTGAAGTATCCAAATGCAAGAATGGTATGTTGGTGGCAGTCACCCAAATTTAAATATTCATAATCTCCCTTGATCTTAGCTGGGTTCTACATCTTGTTAGAATGCTTTAGTGGGTGGGCTTCTATATTCCTGTTAATCCTACCATTGAGACTCGAAATTCCTTATGTGAACTGGATCCCGGTTCAATCTATTATGGTCAAAATGCACCAAGGAGTACTTGGCATGCAATAAAATGGGGACTCACTACAACAAATCCTGGAATTAGCATCCCATTTAGCGTCCCTTTTTAGTGTAAGTTTTTTTTACACTGAGTGGTCAAACTAGATGCTAAATGGGACGCATCATGGAAAAAAATAAAAGCGTCTCAAAAAACTTCTCTTTTTGCTTCCTAGATAGCATCATTTATGGCATCCAAAATAGCGTCTATTTTTTTGTTTCCAGAATAGCGTCCAAATTTCCTTCCTAAACAACATTGAGGTTTGCTTCCTAAATAGCGTCATATTTTGCTTCCTAGCAAGTGTATGCTTTTTCTTCTTAAATGACATCCCTGTTAGCGCCATATTTGGATCCTTAATAGCACCATGTTAGCATTCAAATTAGCATGAAATATTGCATCCATTTTTGCTACCACTTTAGCATCCCATTTTGCACCATGTTTTACTTCCAAAAATGTGTCAATTTTTGCTTCCAAATTTGCACCAATTTTTGCATCATGTTTTGCATCCAAAGTAATGTTTTATTTTTCTACCATATCAACGCCATGTTTGTCTTGATCATTAGCACCATGTGTTGCATCCTTTTTAATGCCTAGTTTCGCATCTTATTTTTCTACCATATCAATGCCATGTTTGGCTTCACCATTAGCACTACATGTTGCATCCTTTTTTATGCCTAGTTTTGCATATCTCATTTTTTGGTCACTAATTTAGTCATTTTTAGTAATTTTATATACGAATTTTGGTCATTTTGTTTGGTCACTTAACTCATACTTTTGGTTACCAATTTAGTTTTTTTTAACCGATATTATAATATCATTAGGGCATGGAGGAATTGAACCACCAACCTCCTGCTTGTAAGATAGGCGCTCTTCCACTGAGCTAGCACCCTTTAATAATTTAGGAACCTAACTTACAGAGTCCTCTATAATGATAAAAAGGATCAATACACAACTTTGAGTATCTAATGGTCAGAAAAGGATGATAGATTGTAGAAGTTCACAATATATGATCAAGCAGGTTATGAAATCCATAAACCTTTTCTAGGAATTTTGAACAAAACTCAAGAAATTGGTTTAATGGGATTGTAAAAATCACTATTCCCCAACAACCATTATGTTTGTTTAAGGTTTGATATTTAATGATATTCCTTTAAGAAACCCATGATAAGAGGACATGAAGACACATCCTTAAATGAGAATACAATGATATTCAAGAAAAATAGCCATTTTTTACACCATATTGAAATAAGAGGGTACTTCTGTAATTTTAAATCATCAACACAGTATATAATGATGCTAAAGCTTGGAAAAAAATGATTGTAAGAAACCTTAGTTCAGAAATACCTTTATTTTCAAGTAAAAATAGGACTTCTACAGAGTTGGAAATGATTGTTGTGTATGATTTTGACACTCTTATATCAGCACTTTGACACTCATAAAATTGAAACTTACTAATGATACAAGATTGGAATTGATTTGATAATTTTTTTTATTACAGTAATGTTTGAAGGATTAATGTTTCACCGCAATGTGTTAATATCAAGTGATCTGAAGGAATGTTTTCGACATGTATGAGTCATTAACATTTTACTCTTTGCACAGTACTATGTCATTCTAAGATTTATTAAGTATAGAAAATGTTGAATTACAGATTTGAGAAATGTAGTTATTTCAAATATGGTTAAAATGAGCCGAAACAACTGCCACTTAAAAATGAAGGACGAGATACCAGAGACTAATCACATTCGTGACTTGTTTGAAAAGGATAGTGTCAATCATGTTTAGAGAATTTAAACAAACTCATGTATTGACTAGTCAACAACATAATTCAAAATCATCTAAATTAAATAATTACAGAAATATTTGATGGAGAAAGATGAGAACCTTGTGGTGAAAACAATGAAAATATGTGCTTAGCTTGGGCAGTTACTATTCAGCTACCAAATATTAGAGATCTCTTTGGTAAATGTGTTTCATATCAAGCAAAGTCTTCAGCTGGTTAGTTAGAGGCATGAAGGTCATCACACTCAATAATTAAAAGGAAGTACATTTAGTGACAGTGGCTCGGTCACTCACTTTAGCGTGAATCCAAGCGTGGCTATAACATTTTAAAGTGAGCACAACCATATTTACTCACCCACCTCCAAAAATAGTAGATACTCTTCCCAAAAAGGTTTCTCATATAAGATAAATGGCATCCCCAAAAGTAGCAGGCAATGGTGTTAATCCAAATCCTTGATAGTTGAAACAAGACTACCAAAGGATTTCCAAGTGAAAGTGGGAAATTTACTTACTTCTTTGAAAGAAATCAAAGGTGGAGGTCATGCAGAAATAGTTGAAACTAAGTTGAATGGAATCTAATGTGTGTCTAGGAACATGAATGATGAAGTGAGAGGCTGCTTCTTCTAAATCCATAAATTAAATTTGTTGAAGTACTTCAGAAATAGCCTTTGATTAGAAGATGATGGCAAACTATTCCTAGGGTAAAGTTTTAGCTCTAGCTAAAAGGTCCTCTATTTGATATTCATAATATCTAAATATTTTGGGCAGCTAACTGAATCCATGGTTACATGTTGAAGAGAATATTTCAAAGAGTACAATTGACCTACAAAGCATACTTTTTTGAAATTTTTTCTTTTTATACAAAAAGAGATTTTACTACAAACTAACATAAATCATCTAGAAAAATAGATAAACTTCTAATAGGATTCACTATAGTTGCAATATATTATTATTCTCAACTTGACTGTATTTGTAAGCCAGTGCAAAAGATGCTCAAATTTAAAATCATTTGAAACTAAATAATTGACTAACCTTCATGTCGATCCAAATGTTTTGATGTAGTGTATCAAAGCTTGTGTAATGTCCTGTCCTTTGAGGGTACAATCCATGCAAATGTATAACCTATGCTATATGAGTTTACATCCTTGCCTACAGTCACCTGCAACATATCATGCCATTCCCAAAATGCATGATCATGATCAGCACAGCAAGTATGGAAGCCATTGATAAGAGACTCATGCGGATTCCACTCACCCACCTATTTTCGTTTGAGAACTTCACCACATTACTTATAAAGATAATTACCTCAGTCTTCCACTAGCACACGAAGATTACAACCAATATGACTCAGTTTTAGATTAGCGGCGAGGTCTGAAAAGGTTCAAGCTCAGCTCACAATAATTTTCTAGGATGAAACTTGACCATACAAGAAAAGGAACCTACATGACCATAACATTATTTTAAATCACCTGGTTTTATTTTAGTTCTGTAATAAGCTGCATAATTCAAACAGACTTGCAGGCTGCCCAGTGTTGTCATGGAGATGACTGTGACTATGACAGTAAATACGACCCCATATGTGCATGTGTATGTACATGCAGGAGAACTGGAAATCGAGTAGATTAACTAAAGATTCCAGTTCAAGATACTTTTGAAAATGAATTTCCAAATGCAACTTCAAATGAAAAAGCTATTAATCAAAGAACAAGAGAATATGACCTTCTTTAGATCTCGTGCAAACTGACTAGCATGAGTATTATTATCTTCTGGCTTATTCTAGATCTCGGCAATTTGTGACAATACACAAATATGGACCATTAATCTCTCCTTCTTTGAATAAATTTCGTCCCTGTGCACCCTATAATCCTAAAATATTTCTTCAACAATAGATGAGTTAAAATCTATCAAACAAACATGAGACAAATCTTATCTTTCTGCAATTTAAAATGTTTTACATAATACTATGTACTTTTCTAACGTCCAATTACTACTAGAATAAAAATCTATTTTCCTTGACCTGCCATTGAGTGATTTCACATTGAAAAATAAGAAGATGAACTAATGAACCTTTTTTAGTAGAATTGTTTGTCATGTTCTTTACATATCTCCTGTGTCAACATTTCTTGTGTCATACACTTGAAGTTAGAGAGAGACACATGTGTGATTTGTTAAGAATCAACATAGAGAGATGGGGGTTATGATTAATGATGGAAATTTAAGTTTTTTCATCAATTGTAAGATGATCTACCACTTACTTGATACATATTCGTGAGTACACTGTTTTGGATTCTAGATGTATTGCCAAAATTAATCCCAAGACTCCTCTTAACAAAGTTTGTATTTTAAGATGTGGTGTCTCTATGAGTAAATTACTACCAGATCCTTTTTTAATCAATTTTATATCCATGTACATGTCTAGTATTAACCATATTTGTAACTATATCTCTCCATATTCACTAAGAAGCTATATAGATTGCCTAAATATCCCAAACAGATTGACCACTACAATTGGTTGTACCTCTTCTTCCATAAAAACAGACTTCAAGACTTCACTGATGATTGTCTCCATACAATATTAAAGTTTACCTTGTTGTCTCTCACTCCTTTGATTTTGAACAAGAAACTTCTTTTCATGTTTCATCTTTGTCCTAATAAGTTGGCCTACAAAACCTTCCAACTCTCCTGTACTTTTGGTAGAATGATTGACAATAAAGAGACTTAGTTAAGATTTCCTAGTTAGCTAACCATCCTGCCATCTTATTTGTGGGCCTTCTTAAACTTTTGAAATACCATCCATGGAGATAAAAAAAATAAAAAAATCTATTTTTGAAGAAGCCTTGCTTTCCATCTCCCACAAGTATCGACTTATTTGTTTTTTATTGGTTCTTTCCTCTGTTATGCCAAATACCAAGCCCTCCATATTTGTTTGATCATGATGTCCGTAAATTTGGATAACATCCCTCCAATGTGACCATGGTCATATCTAAACATATCATCTTCCCCTCTCCCCTCAACACTCTTGTTTAAGGCATGGCTTGTCCTTGGATGTTCTCCATTTCTTCTTGATTGTTAAATTTAGGATCTAGAAACTTGGCTAACATCCTTGGAATATGACCATGCTCATAAACATTACCCTTCCTCTCCAAGGCCTATATTTCTCTTTGATTCTCCATTAAAAATGAATGATTCTAGCATAGTCAGAGTTTGCAAAGGTAAGTGTGCTAAATAATGAAGGGTTTGAAGAGGAATGTGAAATTTTTGGGGGAAGAGAGGGAAATTTTGTAATATCAATGATAAATAAAAAAGTTGAAAGTGAGAGGTTGTTTGATGACAATTCCAATGGAAATGACTCTAACAAATAATTTGAGAGAGTGACAAAATGGAAAAAGGGATTAGTTGCTAAGTGCAGGCAGGTCAAGCATGGTTTTGGTAAGTTGATAAATGATGTGGATTACATAGATTTGGTTGCAATAAGATCTGAAAAGGTTATGATAAATAATGCATTTGCAAAGGAATCTAGGTCTTCAAGCATTAGTAATGAAGTATTGCCTGCAAATGGTATGAAGAGAAGTAAGAGGAAAAGGAAGGAACGATGTGATATCCATAAAGACTCAACTAGGAATCTAGGAAAAGAATAAAAGTAAGAGGACGACAATGGAAGGAAACAATATTGAGTGCTCATCTAATTAACTTTTGAACAACTTAGAAACTCCTAGTATTGACTTTATTTCAGGACATATGAGAGAATGTGAATGTTTAAAAGTATGTAAAGGACGATGGTATTATACATTTAATAGAGAGAGCCATAACTTTACCTCGAAGCAATTGCAATCCTAGTCCAGGCTTTGAGGATGAGTATATAGTATGCACACAATTAAGTACATGAAAAACCATGAAACTAGTTCAAGGAATTTGATGATGAATTCCCACCAAACACAACTGAGAAGGAGTTAAAGGAATTACTAATAAAATCTTATAATGCTATAGAATGTCTTATACAAGAAAAGGTCAATTGAAATATTTCCATTGAAGAAGACTCACTAAAAATAGTTGGGGAGGAATGAAATGACTTGCATTTAGCGAAGTAAATGATGCTAGGAAATATGATATAGAGAAACGGGTCAAACCTAGAAGAAAAATGTCATCCAAGCATGCTATTTTGGATTATGAGAAAGAAGATTCTGCTAAATATGTGAATGGTGAAACTCAAATTACTAAGCATAATCCTCTTATTAAAAGCAAATGTGTCACCATGGAGGAAACAAAAGGGGTTTCAATTGCACTAAAAATATTGAAAACCTTGGAAAATGTTTAATTCTTGAAACTGTTTATTTCTTTGCTTACATAAGAAGCCTTAATATATTCGCTGAATCCTAATTTTTTTTGCTAATATTAGAGTTACATGAGGTCAATTAAAAAAAGATCTAAGTAGCAGCTCATAATTTACCATGAGCAGAAATCTTTGTTATATCTTCCTCTCTTTGCGGAATAGGATTTTCATCATCAAATTCAATCCACTCTCTTGAAATAAAGAATGCAGATTACAACCAATTCACCAAAGATAGATTTTGTTGCAATTAACATTAGCTTGAAAGAACATCGCATTCCTCAAAATAGAATAAAACTCAATAGTTCTCTGGTTAAATTGAATAGTCAAAGATGGATTTTCAAAGGAATTAATACCAACAATTGACATACTTCTGAAAGAATTACACAATTACTCAAACTTTGATGCAACTCACAATTCTCTTGTTTGACCCAAGCAACATAATGTTTTGAATCCACACTCTGCCCCTTATGGGTTAGCATGAAAACTAGATCATATATTCCAGTAAAATGTTGTTGTTTATGTATGTCCATAGCTGCTATCAAAAAGCAAACACGTTAGGTAAGAAATGTATCTGAAATACATTTTAACAATTAGCTATTATAAATGAGATCTACTAAGAACCAAGTGTATATGTGTTCAATTTCAACATATATATAAAATTCTGTTCCAAAGCTGGTTGAAAAACAAAACTCCATCTACAGCCAGGGATTTCTATTATAGGTTGCATTAAGAAACATAATTCTGGTCAACTGTTGAAATGGTTAATTCTCTTCAACTGCATATCTATCCATTTAAAGATAAACTTTAATTATTGAATATCAGTTCAAAATTTATGTAAAAACAATAGTGGTGTTGTTTTCATTGGTATTGTTTTCATTGTGTTTTTTCCTTTTTGCGGAAGAACATAGTTGAGCCCTCTTCAAATTAGTCCTTTTCTTATACACGTTGCAGCTTGTGACCCCAATGTAAGCCAAAATAGTCCAAATCCTTAAAATTTTAGACAATATTCCAAATAAAAAATAGATAGAAATGCCATAATCACTAGATGTTGTACAATAGTTGGTACCAATTGCAATGAATTCAAAAAAAATTGCATTTCCACCAGGAAATACAGGGAGCATTTAAGAAGAAATTTTAAATTTGTTAACACAGAAACTTGAACCCTAGGATAGCAATAGCATAAAAAAAACATTTATCCTAAACAAGAAGTTTGGTGTCCATTGCTTTGGCTAGTTACAGTTTTTGCATCATTTTCCAACAAAGGAGAAGAGTTTAAGGTGCTCATCAAGTGAAGGGATTCGAGTTGGAATGTATATTGTATGCGCAACATACAGCATAGGGTTCTCTTTCTTCGATGCTCAGGGTGCCATTTATGAGATTTGGTGATGCATAGGGTATTTTAGTGAGATTCTACAATGCGTAGGTTGTTGTTAGTGTGATTCGCTAATGTTCAAGGTGGCTTTTATGATGTTTGATGTCTTCCTTGCCAACATTGATATTTTCTTCAACTCTTTGACGTTCTACTTTATAATATTTAATAAATCTCCAAGGTTCAAAGTATTTAATATTTGAAGACTTCATTTACTGTTTGAACTGCGATGATGGACCTGATATGTTTCACAGCACAGTTTATAGTTGAATATCAATATTTGTCCCTATCAACATGGGATACAAAGTCGCTTTTCAAAAATCCTTATTAAAACACCCAAAAAAAATGTTTGGGTCCACCTTTCTTCAACAATTTTAAAACCTGTCCCAAAGCCACTTGTGCATTGTTTAGCTATCCTAAAAGTCCTCAGGATGCCAACAATTGTCCTCCTTCATGTTCAGAAACCTTATGAGACAACCCAAGTTATCCCATAAATCTCAAAGTGACCCACCATGTAAAATGGGGTGTAACACATTGGAGTATAAGACTTGACAATTCCTTGATTTTGCAAGAAAACGGATTTTAAGAGGGAGTATAGCATGCCTTATCCTTATGAATTAATTTGAAAAAGGAATAACCATAGTATTATAGATGTATTTGAAGCAGCTTGAAATGCCTACACTTGAATGGGCAAATTCTTGCAAAGTTTTTAAGAGAAGGCATTCACATGAAAAAGGCCTTCAGTTGGTCACTTGGAAGTCATTGAGTCACAACATATCCTTACATCCTTCGGATTAGGAGAGGAAATTGGATGCTAGAAGTAAAAAACGTGGTTTGTGGACTATATCGATGATGCTAATGCTTACAAAATATTCATTCCTATATGTTTATCTTTAAGGAATTTGGTTTTACTAACCATCTACTGTTTTGCTGCAAGCTTGCAACCTATAGTCACAGCTGACATCAACAAGGATAATGTACAAAAAGGAAATTACAATATTATAAAATATAAGGATGAGGAGATAGATAATAAAATTAAATAACACGCAATGAATGACCAAAATACATTGACAAATAAGTTAATGCAGGGGAAAATACTCAATGTATAGGATTCTCATTAGTCACTATGAATGTAGAAATGATCCACATGCAAGATATTCATTCTTCACTCTAATCCTTGAAAATTTTCATTATTAATTTTCTAATAGTAAGAAAAAATAAAATGAGTTGCTTGTTTACCCTATTGGAAAATCACAGATATCAAGCTTACCTCACCAACAAGGCTAGATTTTGCATAGTCAATAGCATGACGCAATGCTCTGCCAATGCTCTACCAATACTTTCCTTTGTGCTTGATAGTGTCTCTAGCATTCCTTCAAAAGTGTCCCTAGAAATTGCGGCATCTATATCCCCGCTAAGTGTCCCTCCAACCGATTTTCTCTCTGAGCTTATTTTACCTTCTTCACTTGATTCCAGATCCATCATATTTGACAAACTCCACTGCTGCACATTAACTTTGGTACTTCTTGATTATAATGGGAAATGGAATCCTTTGTATCCTCAGTTTCCGCACAAGTGAAGTTCAAGTGGTGAACTATGATCTGAACTACTCCCTCGGATTGGTGAAGGACTGGAAATAAATGGAATAGAATCCTTAGTTTCTTCAATTGAAACATAATGTGGCAGAGCTGCAGAACGTGCTTGTTCTCGCTTAGCTTGTGCAGCTGTTATAAGATGCTTCATACATGTATATGGGGTAGCAATGTGTAACTTCATTTTAATAGGGCCCGCGTCTTTCGCCTGTGGAGGGTTACTATAATCAAACCCCAATTTAGTGGGGTCTGTGAAATAAATAACAAATTCATTAGAGTTTCTAATGCAAAGCTCTGATCCTTCATAGTTTGTGTAGTACGACTCTGATTCATTAGGGTTTCTATAATAAAATCATCCTCCAACAGAGTCTGCATAGCCATTTTCCTTGCAGATTTGATCATTTTGAACAACATCCAATGGATTTTCATCCAAATAAAGGTTTTTCTTTTCATTTTTATTCTTTTTCTTACTCGTAGACACTTCAACTTCCATGGAATCTTCCATTTCATTTTCTTCCTTTTCTCTTCGGTAACCTTGTCACCGCCATGTTCCTGGTTTTCTCCTCCTTCGGCTTCCTCTCCGACATGAAATCGCAGTTTTCTGGTTCATTTCTTCATTTTTTCGACAATTTCTGGTGGACAGCCGCCCCTTCCTCACCCTGATCGGCTAAGGCTTGTAACTCTGAATTTCTCATCTTGTCACCAGCCAAATTTCCTCCAAAACAATTGATTGTAATGTCGAATAAAAACTCTCAAAATCTCGGGTTCAATAGGATATGGAGTGAGGGGGCTTCCCAAGCTTGTTGCACAGTATCCAGATGGCAATTGCAGAAACAAGCACCTGCGCCTACACTCTATAGATGCTATTCTTGGCAACATTCTTTGAAACCCCTGGAAAAATCAAAGTTTGCAATAGGATCCCTTATTATTATTATTATTAGTATTATTATTATTATTATATTGTTATTTATTGTATTAATATATGACAAATTAAACTTATGGATCAATATTGTATATTAGTAATGGCTCTTTTTAGTTGTAATAAAATTTTGAAAGGAAAATACTAATATGGAAGACAAAGGATTATAAAAGGAATAGTTGTCTTGTAAACATCTATAAAAAGATGGAAATGGATATAAATATTTTTAATTAGTACATTGCAAGATAAATATGTGAGTTGAGTGTTTTTGTTGCATATGGAAATGTTGAGTGTTTTTGTTGCATACTGAAATGTTGAGGATTAAAGACCTCAGAAGTAACTTTGCTATAAATACCATGCAAATATAGGTAAATGTATATAGAATTTGCAAAAAAACAACAAGGTAATTGTTCTCAAGGAAAGTAAACTACATTGTAAAATAGTTGCAACATAGCCTTCATTTAATTTCTTGTTTGTTATGTTTATGGGAAATATTTAAAACAATCAAGAAGCACACAAATATTTGCAATGTTATGAGAAAAAAATATGATAAATGATATGAAGATGATCACAGTTTATGTCATTCTTTGGGGTCATATGTTTAATCCTGTATTAAAAAACTCCATGGGTGGGGGGATTTTCATACAACCTTTTATGAGTGGAAGGAAATGTAACACTATCAGATACACTAAAGGAAATGTAACAAATGAGGATAGAGTTTGGGTTAGTTAGGAAACCTTTCATTTGATTGTGAATCGTTGCTTAGTGAAAGCCTTAAATTCGAAGCATTAATCTAGAGAGTTCTCCCTATAAGGGAATCAATAGAATGGATTATTTTTGCGTACACTAAAGAGTGTTAGATGGGGAGAAGATTCACAAGGAATTGTGAAGTAGGGAAATGAGAAATATTCCTTGTGTTGGTTAAGGTATTTTATGGGAATGTCATGTTTGATCAATGGTTGGAAGAGTTCCCTAGAATTATCTATAGTGAGAAAATTCATTGATCTTGAAACCAAATGGATTGAGTTGAATATTTCTGAGTTTGTAGCTTTATTCCTTCACCCTAGTGGCCTCATAACCCAATTTGTGGGTGGAATCCATCCAAGAATCCTATAGTTAGGTGAAAATTTTCAAATGCACAACTAGTTTCCTAAACAAACTCTATTTAAGAAATAATTATTATGTCTCTACTTATAAATATATAATCGAGTTGGGGTTTCTAATTCGAGAGCTCATCATGGATAGAAATTGAGGATATATGGGTGAAAATCAAATTAGGGATATGGGTATAGTGTTGAAAGTATTTTTAGGTGTCTCGCAAGTTTTGTCTCCCTAAGCTGAAATCTCTTTTAAAGAGGGCCATGAACCTAGTCGACTATGGGGAGGACAGTGATCCAAACCCAAACTCAATATTTTTCTTAAAGGAAGAACTCCTTGATATTTGTCATACTTCAGGATCTTTCCCAAGTAGATGTAATTGACAATTGAGACAATCATGGTATTGAGGAAGGCAATGTACTGAAATAGATGGTGTAGAGAGGGTCAAAGTTCCTATTAATGACTAATCCCCAAAAGCAATATAGAGATTGCAATAAAAGATCATTTTTGTGATTTAGGTTCATTGGGTTTGCGAACTCTGCATTTGGATGTGTAAGAGCATTTTGGAAAGAAGACAAAGTAGTATGTTTTCCTATAGATATCATTCTATAGAATCAAAACTTTCTAAGGAGAACCTGTTTTCTTTAATGTCGTTCGAAGTCACAAGCATCGTCCTTTTGGGGTTTAATTTTATTATCATTGGGTTTTTGTAGGGGAGGGTCAAAATTTGTACCAACCAGTTCATGGTTCATGCTTTCTTCTTTGGGTCATTTACTTTCCCTTGTTTATAAATGGATAAGAAGAACCACTTTCAACTTCAAACTTCTTTAGAATCTTTTTTTCCAATGTGTAAAATTAATCATTTCAACCCTTCAGTAAGACTAAAAGAATAATAAAATGTTAAGTTTTTACATATATCAAATAAATCATTTTTTTAAATGTGAATAGATACATGCTTTCTTACCATGAGTACCCACCTCTCTTTTCTTCTAAAATGGTACCCACCTCTCTCTTGGAGTTGCACTTTCTGACTTGAAAACTCATTTATCATCTAAAGTAAGGGAATAAGGAAGGAGAAAGGAACTAAAAGGAAGTGCATGACCCCATATTGGGACAACGATAGGACGATATAAGAAAGAAAGAAAAAATGGAATGAAAGCAAAGCCATTTCCATTAAAGGAAAACTCACCCACCTACTCTTCAACCAAATGGGAAAGTTTCAATATCCAATATTATTACATATATTATAACATGTCACCTACTCCATGCCATTTATCTAGGCATACACATATCTTAACAAACCTATTAATAAAAATTAATGACGGTCTCAAAAAATAGTTAACCATCCAAAAAATGTCCTAACAAAGTGTCTTCCCATTCTTTAAGACGACCTGTTAAAAATTTCAAAATTATTTTGATCAGTAAAATTCCTCATGATGGGCATATGCCTATCAAATTCCAAACCTACATGGGAGTCAATTGAGATGCTAATTAGCATCCAAAATAGCGCTAACTTTTAACAAGGGGCACTAATTGGGATGCTAATTGGGGTGATCATTAGGACACCAATTGGGATTCTAATTGGGATGCCAATTGGGACGCTGGTGGGGACGCTAATTGGGATGCTAATTAGCATCCAAAATAGCACCAGGTTTTACAAAGGGGTGCTAATTGGGATGCTAATTGGGATGCCAATTGGGACACAAATTGGGACACAAATTGGGATGCAAATTGGGACACTAATTTGGATGCTAATTAGCATCCAAAATAGTGCCAAATTTTAAAAAGGGACGCAAATAACACCATTAAAAGCACCATCTCATGGAAAAGCATCCACTTTGTCCAAAAAAAGATGGAAAATACACTAAAAGTGATAGTGGACGCTAAAAAGGAAGCTAAAAGAGACGCTAATCACATGGTTTTGTTGTAGTGACTCTGGCATCAAATGTAGTGTTGTAGTATAGTACCATAAATGATACTCAATATTCTCCCCGTGTCATTTGCATCAAATACTAGATCCTTGGTCTGCTATTGTACAAAAATGACCTCATAACATGGCACTGACTATAGAGTGCCCTAGAAAAAAGAGAGTTTGGTTCTTCCTCTTTCTTTTCACCAACATGAGGTTCTATATGCCTTTTACTACCTTTTGAAGGGAATTGAAGAGCTTATGGAAGATTTCATGTTGATGATGTTCCTCCTGGATTAGTTGTTTCTTTTCTTTGAAAGACGTCTCTCTTCTAGCCTTAGTCAACATGCATAAGACATTTTGTGACTACAAATCAGTATAATTCTTTGATCCCACTCTTGTTTCACCTAATTTTGCCTCTTTGGATGCCTTTTTATTTAACTTTCTAGTTTTCTATTCCATTAAAGCATTTGTGAGATCTAGAAATTTCGTAATCTTGTTCTATGTCATAATGAAAAGACACTACCAAAATTCACTTGTAAGTTGGATGAGTAACTATTAGAAATGTATTGGATATTAACCTCTTTTCCTGAGTGCCTTACAGATCTGGAGATTCAACAACTCGAATTTGGACAATCCCAGAAGGTCCATGTGGATCTGCCATCCAGAGTGGGCTTCCAAAATATCTTGTTTTAGAACATTTCAAGGGTAGAACAAATGAACAGAACAAGGAAATGACAACCCTTGATTGGAATGTAAGTTATACAATTTTATATTATGTGAAGGAACATTTCTATATTTTGGTTTCTAGTTTTGAAAGAGAATCTTTTGAATATCCTAATTTTCCTGTACTACTAGAATGGTTCAGGAAGAAGGTACACTACTTGTAATTGGTTGTTCTGATGGAAAAGCAATGAATTTGAGTAAGTATGGTAAGGATAGCCTTGATTTATGTTGCATGGAATCTCTTGAAGGGTGTATTTTGTTAGGAGCAAATATTGGTGTGAAAGTTTTTATGAGGGTTGCAAAAATGGTAGCTAGTTTTATAAGATACAAATAAGCATTTTGAGGTTTTATACCTGAAGTAGACAAATGCAAGAATGGTATGCTTGTGGCAGTCACCAAATTTTAATCTTAATAATATCCCTTGTTCTTAGCTGGATTTCCACATCATGTTAGAATTCTTTAGTGGGTGGGCGTTTCTATCCCTATTGATCCTACCATTGAGACTCCAAATTCCTTGCGCGAAGTGTGTCGAAGTTCAATCTATTATGGTCAAACTACACCAAGGAGTACTTGGCATGCAATAAAATGGGGACTCTGACATCAAATGTAGTGTTGTACTACAGTACCATAAATGATATACGATATTCTTCCTAGGTCATTTGCATCAAATACTAGATCCTTGGTCTACTATTGTACAAAAATGCCCTCATAACATGCCACCGATTATAGAGTGCCCAGGAAAAAAGAGACTTTGGTTCTTCCTCTTTCTTTTTGCCAACAGGACGTTCTACATGCCTTTTCCTGCCTTTTGAAGGGAATTGAAGAGTGCATGGAAGATTTCATGTTGATGATGTTCCTCCTGGATTACTTCTTTATTTTCTTTGAAGTATGTCTCTCTTCTGGCCCCAATCAACATGCATAAGACATTTTGTCACCACAAATCAGTATAATGCTCTGATTTTGCTCCTGTTTCACCTAATTTGGCCTATGTGGATGCCTTTTTCTTTAAATTTTCTAGTTTTTTGTTCCATTCAAGTATTTGTGAGATTTAGAACCTCAATAATCTTGTTCTATGTCTTAATGAAAATATACTACAAAAATTCACCTGTAAGTTGGACCAGTAACTATTATAAATGTATTGGCTATTAAGCTCTTTTCGTGAGTGTCTTACAGATCTGGAGATTCAAAAGCTCAAATTTGGACAATCCCAGAACGTCCGTGTGGATCTTCCATCCAAAGTGGGCCTCCAAAAGCTCTTTTTTTAGAACATTTCAAGGGTAGAACAAATTAACAAAACAAGGAAGTCACAACCCTTGATTCGAATGTGAGTTATACAATTTTATATTATGTGAAGGAACATTTCTATATTTTGGTTTCTAGTTTTGAAAAACAATCTTGTGAATATCCTAATTTTCCTGCACTGCTGGATTGGTTCAGAAAGAAGGGACACTACTTGCAACTCATTGTTATGATGGACAAGCATGGCTTTGGAGTAAGGATGTTAAGGCTAGCATTGATTTATTTGTTGTTTGTATGCATTTCTTCAAAGAATAAACCTTCTTGAAATATATGTCTTCTAGATATTAGCATTTCTCTTTCAGATATGACTATCACTCAGGCTATGCTGGGTTTATATGTTTCAAAAAAAACATTGGAAGGTTATCAAACATGCGGAAATATTTTATATTCCAATTCTTACTTTGGTGTTAACATTCAAGCTTACATTGACCTTGTGGTGGGTTTAACTATGTCTTAAGTTTAATGGGTCAAAACATGTTGATCTCAAAGAATCAATTACGATGCATTTTTTTGTTTCTACTATCTAGTGGATGCCAGCCTCAATGAAGCCATTTGTTGATTATATGCAATCAAGTGAAATCTGTTTTTGGGAAGAATGTTTGGTGTATTGTTTGCATCATATCACTTCATTGTTTGAGCTGAACTCTATCGGTGGATTTCTATGATTTACATCAAAAGTAAATCCTAACTAGTCTATGCATTTTATTACATGAAATATTAGCACCTATTTCTCCTCACCTGATACAAAACCTAGGTTATACTGGGTATTCATTAGTGGGTGTCTTGGATATGTTCCACATGTGCCATGGATGGGTTGAAGATGTTCCCAAAATACCCTGTTGTGATTGGGGATGCTAGGTTATCTCCTTTCCATAGAGAACAACATTTCTTACCCTACAGATTCCAATTATAAATGAAAATAACCGTTATTATTGATTTTTTTCCTTTACTATATTATAAACAAAACTAGACCAACACACTTCCAAAGAAAAATACTCTTATATTTTATTCTTTTGCATGTATTCAATTTCTTACAACTGGTCCATTGACTGTTTAATTATGTTGTTTATAACATATTGGTTGTTACATCTCATATTCATATTTTTGTTTTGGCTTGCTTTGTTCCTTGACTAGGAGAATTGAGGAACACATTGAACAAACATAAAGGACCCATTTTCTCTGTTAATTGGAACAAGAAAGGAGACTTCCTTATTAGTGGAAGTGTGGATAGAAATGAAATTATACGGGATGCCAAGACAGGGGAATCAAAACAACAATTTGAGTTTCATTCAGGTTTGTGATAATCTAGAAGGATACTTGATCCAAAACGAAGTCTTTCATTTCATTCATCTTGGTTGCTTGTGTATTTACAATAGCTAAGAATCAGGTGAAAATTTTGTCACTAAATGAAGATATCTTTGGTGCAGCACCCATTCTTAATGTTGATTGGTGAAATTATGTTTCCTTTGCTACGTGCTCCACAGACAAGATGATATATGTGTGTAAATCTAGGGGAAATTGCCCAATCAAAACTTTTTTTGTGCATCGAGTTTGTTGCTTTGTATGCAATGCAATTTCTCTAAGAGGTTGGCTTCTTTATAGACTTTCTTTATGGGGATGGATTTCGTATCACTGGTTTTATTTTCTTTGATGAGGACTATAGACCACATTACTTAATATCCTTGTGATCGGCTCTCTATTATTTTTCTATTTATGGGTTATTAGCAGTTAGTAATTAAAATATTTGACTAAATAGTTAAAGTTTTTAGAGTTATAAATCCTCTATTTGATTAGGAGGTGTTTAAGTTTGAGCTCAAACATGGTATTTTAAAATGTGCTTTTCCTCTTTCTCTTTTCTGGTTTTGGATGTTCAATCGACTACCATTATTTTTTAGGTCAATTGCTTTAGAGGAGATGATCAGTTTGACACTAGAGACTATTGGAGGTGAACTGATTCTATTTTCAACTTGTAGGCTGGTTAGGTTCCAAGAATCATTTGTGTGTACCTTCTTAAATATGTGCATACTATAGAACATGCTCATTAATTTCCTAATTATGCTCCTAGGATTGAGATTGAAGGCAAAGGGAAAGTATGGACACAAGATCAAAAGATATGGTTACAACACATTGATACTGGTGGTTATATGCACAATCATGATAAGAAGTACACTCACATGGTTGGTGGCCAGCAGGAGGTGTGTTACTCTTTTATGAGATAACTCAATTGTAGATTGTTTTCTTAATCAATTTTGAAAGTTCTAAAATGTAAAGGTTGGTTGTAACCCTCTGACATTAGTACTTTTTAATTTATTTTTTTTGCCCATTTTATGATTGGAGATATCTTTCGAACAAAATGGGGTTGGATTGACTTGGCTAACTCTTCATTAGAAATCATTCCTTTCTATCAGAAACTCTTGTTTCAATTTATAGGAAAAACTACATCATGTATGTACTGTGTTAGCACTGGAATTGAGCCAAAGGTTGCGGAAGGCCCGCTCCCAGGTAACAGGAGAACCACTTTCGAAGAGAGAAGTGGACTTCTGCTCTTTCGAGAGGGATCTCTCACCAAATATTAACAATGCTAGATATTTACAAGTGAAACTATAAATTGTTTGTAAAATTGGTTGAAACAAGACATAGAACCATTGAGTGATGGAGTCAAGAATTGCAACAGAAATGAACAGAACTTATGCAGATGATTTCAACACAGAGGCAAGATAGCCATTCAATCGTCGTCAAATTATAATTGTCTGGTGGAAAAGAGGAACATGAACAGACCATCAACACAGAGCATTCGAAAATGAATTCTGTATTAACTTTAGAAGAAATCTTTGCTGAATATCTGAAACAACAGACAGAGCATAGCATGTATGAATTCCAAACTGTTATACACTTATTCCAAACATGAAAGAAACATACTGGAAGAGATAAACTAGAAAAACATTCACATGAGAAAGGAAGCAACAAACTGTAATACAAACAACACATGAATCCCTGTGTAAAATGCCAACCTTGGATTTGAAACTTTATTAAAATACTCTTGAAATCATCCATTGCAAAATTACATCAGTTTCAACCCCTTCTCCTTCTTCAGGAGGTATATTTATAACATTTTGGAATTCCTAGACCGACATCCGGGAATCAAAATTTGTTACAACTAAAAAGCAACTTCTAACAAACTCGTAAGTGACACATCGGCCACAATTTACATAAAAACTAAAAAATGAAATATGGATTGCATGATAAAATATCCGTGAAGGTCTTCTATGCTTCCATCTAGCGAGTGACAGCTGTATAGAGTTCCGGGAGAGATGACCATTGGAAATGGCATGCACACAGAGAAAACTTCTCACGTACTATCATTGCCACTTTTATGGATGCATTTTGAATTTGGCTTACCCATATTTCTGAATGGGTCTCCATAGGTCAGGACCAGGTAGAGTCACATCTTCCATGTCAACTGCTTGCACTTTTAGCTCCATCATTTTTGGGTACGAAGTCTCAGGTACTTCGGCATAGGTGGCTTTAAAATCAAACAACAATTCAAATTCACTAGCCAGCTTATAAAAAACAATATTTCCTGACAATTATTGTTGCATGTCTCCAAACTTGCTATTTTCTAATTGGCATTGAACCAGGTGATCCCGATACTCCCTTCAGGACAATAAAGGACCATTCTCTTCCCAGAAGAAATGGATTCCTCTGTCTACAAGTGGTTTGAATAACCTGATAACCTCCTTGAATTTGTGCTCAATAACCTCTATTTTGGCTTGTACAGTCTCCAACATCCTGTGCTTAGCAATTACCTTTCTAGCCCCAGAGACAACATCAACTCTGTTTTGCATACCATATTGATTAGTGAAATCGTTTGAAAAGGATCTTAGGAAAGAAACGACATTTTCTGTTGTTGCCACAGGTCTTTTCTTCATTTCCTCGAATACTGTCAGGACCTTTTTCTTGGCCTCTATCATATCATTTTCCTGGTCTTCATTGAAATCTATATAAGGTCGGAACTTGTCATCCTCTATAATGATCTGATACCATATCAAATTTCTAGCACCTTGCAAGGAAAATTTACCGACCACATGTTGGCTTAACTTGGCATTTTGTTGAATCAGTCCTTGGCATTTCTCTTCCATCTTTTCCTTTCCTTGTCTCTCATTTCCTTTTTCCTTTTCTATCTCCTCAATCTGTTGCTTTAACTTAACAAGATCTATATCTTTCAGGCCTATCTAAGACATTGCTCTAGAAAGAGAATCGGTGTCTATCTCTCCAACTACAGCTATGGACTGAATTGCACTATCAAAACTCCTTCCTTGAAGCTCCCTTTCTTTTAGTGCTAATCTGGCTTTTAATTCCGCTTCACTTTTCTTCAAAATCTGGATGTCTGCTTCCCATTGCATTTCCTTTTCTTCGAGCTTTAGCAGCTTGGATTTGCAGTTGGTAAGCTCAGTATTCAATGTCTCTTTCTATTTTTCGAAATCAGCCAATTAATATGTCTGGGCGAGTTGGGTAGTAGGGATTTTCAACTTATTTTTTAGTGTCTGGATCTCTTTTTCATTATCATCGAGCAATTTCTAGGCCAAGACTCCCTTATGTGTTGGTCCCTCTATTTGCATTTCTTCATTTTACAAATTGTTGATTTGGGCCTTGAGGGCTTTGTTCTCCACTCTTACCTTTCTCAAAATATTCAAAGTCTTTGTTTTACTTTCCTCTAGCTTGGACATCTGTATGGTGGCCTTAAGCAATCTATCCTTTAGGATATCCCTGGTTTCTTTGTTAAGGTGTATTATGTCAGTGGTGGGAACCTTTCAAAGGTTTACACTAACCTCTGACACCTTATTCCCCATTGCCAAAGATAAGATAAGGGTGTCAGTGGCATGATCCCTTATAGTATTTAATGCCACATTTGGGTAAGGAAATTGTGTTGCCTCGTTGTATAGCTCTACTTTCTATTTGAAAGTTTTATCAACCCTCTCCTGGTAAGAGCCTAGCTAGTCTTCTTTGGATGCATCCATGTTTAGAGGCTTCCCATCAAATATATATTCTTGGATTTGTAATTCGGCTGTATCGGGCTCTTCTTATTTCTATTTTTTCTCTATATTTTTCTTCTTCATATGTCCCTTTGTATTCCCTTTTTGACCTGTACTAGTTGTTGCCCCTATTCTATTTTCTACCTTTTGGGCATGCTGGTCATGTCCACCTCTTCAGTATCCATAGGCTTCAGACCCCCTCTTTTCACTGAACTCGCTGAATAGCTGACCAATGATGAGACATCCCAAAATATTGCAACTATTTTAGCCAATTATCTTTGGGGAGAAGCCATTCTTGGTAGGTGTGACCCAGTGCTTCGTTCTATGCTGGTATCCATCGGGGAAGGATTAGGGAAATACATAATTTTTAACAAGAATACATAATTTTTTCTATTTTTTTTTTATTTATCTTCTGTCATCACTCCTCAACTCAAAAAACATAATTTTAGTGTTTTTTCCATATCTCTTTCGTTTATCAACCATTTTGAAAACAAATTGTATGGTGCACTAAAGAACACCGACCTCTACATGTTATAAAAAACCCATTTCCAATAGGGGTGGCAGGTGCGGGGGGGGTCATTCTTGATCCCGGCGGAAAAATTGAACATTCCTCTGCTTGGGGGTTAGGGATCAGGACCAATAACGAAGCAGAATGGTTGGCTTTGCTTCAAGGTCTGCGTTTTCTTCAGGCCAAAAATCACCGCAAGGTCTTAATTTTTGGAGACTCTAAACATGTCATCTCCAAATTGGTTAATGGTTACCTCTCGGGAGCTGTTAGATGTCGACGCCTGTATAATAAAGTCAAATCTCTTTGGCATCACTCCTATCAGCCCTTTCACATCCTTAGAATCAACAATAAAGCTGCTGACGCTATGGCTAACATCGGGGCAACCCTTTCGCAAGGAGTTTATAAACAGGATGGGGACCCTCCCTCCCACCTTTATATTCCTTAATGACTCAGGTAATATGCATTTGGCTCACATTATACATTGAAATATGGATTGTCCTCATGTTAAGGTGGAGAAAGTTTTGTTTTTTGCCTAAAACTATGGTTTCATGCCTAAGCCTAAGGTGGAGAAGGTTTTGCGATTGGGTATGGGATCTCTTCACCCTCCCCTCTCCTCGAACCTCCTCATCCCAAGAATTTACGCCACCCTGCTGCTGCTGTCCTTCGTCGGTTGCACGCTATTAATCGCCCATCCTCCTCCCTGCGCCGCGTGTATCCCTCCTCGAACCTTCACACAATCGGTCATGTCCGTCTTAATGCTTGCAAGCCTCTGGAGCCTTCGCATTTACCTCTCGCACATTTGGATTTTTGTTTATCCCGGTCCTTCCTCCATCCTCGACTTTAGAATGTCGATCCGGAACCCCTCCTCTGTAACCTCTGGCATATTTGAAATTCAAAGAATACTGGGACAGGTGGTCCTGGGTGTTAGCGAAGGGTGGCTTCAGGGCCTCCCCTGGAAGGTTCTCCCATTATCGCGTTCATTGGTGAAAGACTGGCTCGTCTTGGCAGTGTTGTCCTCTGGCGCAGGATCCAGTCAGCCAGAATTTCGGGTTGTTGAGCAAAGGGATACAGACATTGTTTGGGTTTTGGACTCCGGGCAGAACACGGTGCTGGGCGTTGTGGGATCTTCGGGTCTCTTCCAGGCAGGTAATTTCTCGTTGTCTTATGAATTAGAGGTGCTCAACTCTCTCTTTTCTGCAATCAAGAATCTTCGAAGAACTTCAGGCAATTCTGCCAGCGTGCCTATCAATTTGTTTGCTGGTCTGTCCATTTCTCCTGGGGTTAAAGGTATGGCTCACGGAGGTGATTGGGTGGATATTAAGAAGAATCTTCGCCGGATTTATGAGCTTCTAGCCATTAACGTTGTGGATACCAAAGAAATGAGTGAGGAGATAAAGAAGATGGCTGAAACAGTAAGCTACACTTCCCAGCAAGTGAGCAATAATTACGCCCGCATTGACGATAATGAGAGCAGCCTCCGGGTAATGCATGGGAAAATGGACAGAATTCAAGAGGACCTGCAGAGATTCATTGAAATGCATCAGGCCAGCCGGGTGAATGGCGAAATCAATGGTGAAGTTGCTGAAGCGGCCCTCCCCATGGAAGAGGAGTCAGTAGTCCAACCGAGAAACAA
>LPNX011154668.1:485120-606117 GCA_001517045.1 Pseudotsuga menziesii | reverse complement strand
AAAAAATTATATATTTGGAAACGTCATTCAATTTCCTACATTTCTTGTTTTTTACTCATCGCAAGATTCATTGTGTAAGTGTCTCAAAATATCCATGTAATTTGATGGATGCATGTTTTTTCATTTTTCTATTGCATCTAACGCATCAAAAGAGACCCTGATCAACTTTCACACACCCGAAAGTTAAATTCTCTAACTCAAGAAGTGAAGACTCTTTGTAAAATTCTAAGGGTATTGTTAATAAATTCCTTGTCTTTTTGTTGATGTCGATGGTGAGCGTATTGTTCTTACCTTGTCAAGAAATTTTAGAGAAATAGTTTGGTGTCCCCCTACTCTAGTGGATTCATGCCTAATGTGGGGGTGGCCTCTCGGAAAAAAACATATGTCAAACAAAGAGCCAGTTAGTTGGGAGGAAATTCAAAGTCAAGTCTTTAGTCGCCCTTGGTTCCGCAAATCTACTTAATCAGATAAATGTTTTACGCTTAATGTGTCATTAATGTCCAAAATATATAGAATTCACTTAAGGATGATCAAATGTGTAAAGGGTCTTAATTTTAGATTACTTAAGAGAATGATTTCATGAAATAACAACATTAACTCTTAATTATCCTCTTTTATTCTTGAATTGTGGTATATGCATCTAACTAATTATGGCTAATGTGTTGATGTTTTAAGCTCGTTTCTGAAAAATGACTAAGTGATCTTGGTAATGATAGATGTGTAAATATCGTGGAAATATATGCTTTAATGATGCTTAAAGGATTATTCTATTGTTTATCCATATTACCCGTATGTGTTAAATTTATAAGTTAGAAAGAATTATATGTTCACGTAAGTAAATGGATAAACGGTTATATGGGGCTTACACTATTTTTCATCTATTAATACATTTTAGTATTTTTGTGGCATAAGAAAGTGGTAATTTGAATTGTGTGAAAAGTTACTCTGAAAAATTAAAAGGCTAACTCTAATTAAACGATATGTCCTCATGCCCTTCCCTTAATTTGATGAGAATTATGTTAAGTTTAAAATAGGGTAGTGACAAAGTTTAGTCAAATGATTATCAAGTGCTACAAGTTGGCCTTATTATTTATGGATATTAAATCATTCTATAGCTAAGTTATTAGAGTGATCTTATATGTCTCTCTATGTCTAAGTTATAGAAGTGGTCTTTACTCATGATCTATCATCTCATGCAAACAATGGTACTAACTTAAAATGTTGATTGGATTACCTCTTAAATCGTACAACTTATACTTTTAGTTATGTATGTAAAGGTGTGAATTTAAATACATGAATTTTCTAGGATCTATCAATATATGATCAATGTTACTTACTTGGTAAAGTTAACTGAGAAATTTGAAGGTTCTATGACCTCATAAAGTAGTTCACATCATAATAATATGTAATGGATTTAATTGGTAAGTTGATCATGGAACCTACTAATGCTTTGGTCCCAATGTGTTAAAAGGACTTATACAATTAGATGATGAAAAATATTGTAAGACCATTAAGAGATTTCTTATATGTAAAAATATGTGAATGCGTATAATGGTTATTATGTCATGTGGATAATGAGTTTAACATATTTGGGTTGTAGAAAGATGTTAAAGGGAAAAAAAAGTACCCCGTATTCCTAAACGTTAATTGAGAATTTTGAATATGTTACTGTTATGTCCCCACCCCTCTATAGGAGAGAGGATGCGACTATGTTTCTATATAATCCAGGAAATCTAGTCCCATGAATGTAATAAAATGAATTGAAGTAAAAACATACACAAGTGCATAAACCCTTAACATACAATGGAATAAAAATGCATTCCATTCAAGCATTTAACCTGTTCATTTAATTCATAAACTCATACAAATGCAAACATTAACACAGAGATACTTATCTTGGAAGTGAATTTCGTCCCGCAACCAGCTATGTTGCTGCAACGTTCCACTCAACTGTAGGCCATTGTGCTTATCAATCTCTGAGCAGCACTACCACCCCTAAGCTAGTCATGATTCTCACAAGGAACAAGGAACACTAGCAGGCTCACACATAGCCAAGGATACCACAAAATTCAGCCAAACCAACATAGTTGGGTTTATCAGGTTGCAAAGGATATGGAAAGGCTGACTGCTAAGCTAGTGATCTCATCCGCGAAGCTATGGACACCTGCACCAAATCTAGCCTTGCTTCTAAACATATACCCACCCAACACAAGGATGCATCCCCTTCTTTGCTACACAGTACATCGGGATATGGCTTCCCTTCCAGTAATACTCAAGGTTTGAAAAGAAGAAAACAAGCCCCCTAGATATTTCTATGAGGTTCCTTCTCACACTAGGTTTATCAAGCCCATTTAGACCCTTTTCCACTCCCAATTCAATTTAGACTGAAGCACGGATGCATACACAGCAAGATACACAATTCTGGGTTGAGGAAAAACAGTTTTGGCCACCAAACGAATTTCCAATATGGGTGAAAACAGCCCCGTAACAAAAATTCAATTACTAGGGGTGTTTTGGCCCTAACATGGCCAAAATGGACTCAACAACACCCAATAAATCGTGGGTCTTTTCTCCCACTCGCTAGCATTGCAAAACAAAATGATTTCCATCTTGGAAACAATGGGAAACACAACAAAATCATGGGGGAGGAAACCCACCCACTGATCATTTTAAAAACAAATTCCCAGCCTGGGGAATTGGAAGAAATGACTGCCCATATGAGGGAGAATGCATAGGAAAAAAAAAAACGTGAGGAAGCTCAGCCACCTGAGTGCATGAAGAAAATTGCTTGCATGTGAGTGTTGATGTATTTGTAACTTCAGAATGTATTCATCCATATTTCTTATGTATTGTAACCCAATGTTTATTCCGGGATGTATTTGTGTCATGCCATGCCTCAATGTTCTGATCGGGAAGTTTCTATAATGAGAAAGTCATGTCAAGTCATTGTGGCTAACCCTCCTATTTGTCAAGGGTTAAATTCCCCACAGTTATGGGCCCTAGGGTTATTAGGCTATCCTAGTGAATTCGACCCTAGGTGAGTCATTGTAAGTCGGGGCAATAGTCCTCACCATCTAAGCCAAGGTTAACCCTCCTTGTTGAGCAGAGGCCAAAGTCCCCACAATTTGGGGGGCACTAGGGTTATTAGACACTCCAAGAGATGTCGGATCTAGTAAGTAATTGTTAAGTGAGGCCGACATGTTGGAGTGCACATCAAGTGAATGAAAGAATATAAATAGAGAGTGAGCCTCTCTATTTATCACACTCACAACACACACACTCACTCGTTTTGGGAGGGAGAGACAGAAGCTGTGGAGATCATCCTTATGTTTTGGGATTTTCTATTTTGGTGTTGATTCTATCTTTGAGGAAGTTGAGGGGTTTTCTCCTATATCGTTTCTCCGAGGAAAATTATTTGTGTCTCTTATTTCTTGTGTTTTATTGATGTGCATGTTATTCTCTCAGTTAAAGATCCTAAGATCATAATGCTAGCTTGAATGATAAAAATATAACATGGTATCAGAGCTAACCTAAGAAGAAGACATTATGAATATGTATAAGCTAGGGCTTCTTACTTTTTGGGTCTCTCTCCACAATCCATCAACAAAAGTATGCTAGGCTGATTCTCCATTGAAGGGCGCATCTTTCTGTCGAAGCGGAATTTGATTCCGAGCATTTTCAGTTTTCGATGCGAAAATTACAGCTTTCTACAGAAGAGGAATTTTTTAGAGAGCCCAGCATATGATTTTTATCCTCATCCAAATTTGATTTTAGAGACCTGGATCAAGAAATTTGGTTGGGTGAAACTCCAAGAAAGTCAAACCATAGTTTGACCCCGAGCTAGAAAAACCCTAAATACTAAAACTGCTATGTTTTGGTAAATTCGCTATATCCTGATATTTGGGAAGGATCAGGAGATAAAAGTTTTAGGGGACAAATATAAAATCCTGATTCAAATTGTATCCAAAATTCATCCTCAGATTCACTATATTCTGGGAGATATGATCCCTCCAAGTTAAGGTTTCAGCCTCTTCTAGAATTCATCCCTAAACAGGACACCTGGGGACAATTTATACAACTTGGGATACAGAGGTCCAAATAGAATTCCTTAAGCTTTTTTAGAAAGGGAACGAACTTTAATTTTTGTGGTTCGAATTTCAGACCCAGAAGATGAAACAGTGACATGTGGAAGTCCATACAAATTTGTTGTTATGAACAGTCCTGTAACAGGTCACCTTGGGAAAAGGATCATAAATCCCAACTAGTGAAAAAAATTCTAATGAAACCTATGGTGTTGGATCAAGAACATGTGGGGTTACCTCAGTGTGAAACTGCATACATAGAGGAGTATTAAGTTTGGAGATATAATAGAAACAGTGACAGGCATTTCTACAGAAGAAATTCGAAAACTAGGGATTCTTGTTCCGGGAGATTCCCTCCACTGTTTTCAGAAAAAGAGTACATTGGACAGCTCCATTTGAATAGATATATCTATCTATCCAATCAAATCTGAAAGATTCCAAGTTTTGAAAATTAGGGTTTCTGTGACAAACCCTAGATCAGCCAGCTCCAGAACCAGGACGGACACCTCAAATCGGTAAGATCTAATATTTTGCTATTTTCATTTGAGGTCCTCATTTCAAAATGATCTATCACATCAACTTGATGATAAGCTTAGTGAAGTTGACATCTTCCAAGCATGGAATTATATGATCTCTCTGAAGAAAATGAATTGGACACCTACATGAGTAGAGAGGTTCTAGTTCCAGAGGGAGATGAGGCTCAAAGCCTTACACAAGAAGAACTTGGTCAATACCAAGAAGATCATTAATGATTCAATCATGGATCAACTTGTACCACAAGTATCTTCCCTAAAGACACCAAAGATGTTTGATTGCTTGACCAAGCTATTTGAAGAGAAGAACATAAATCAGAAGATGGCTTTGAGAAAACAGTTGAAGAATGTGAAGATTCAGAATGCAGAACAACTTGAAGCGGTAGAAGAAGAAATGGAGAATGCAGAAGTAGTGATAGCCATCTTGAATGGCCTCCCAAGATCATGGGATTCATTCATTCGAGGAATGCATGCCATAAGGAAGTTATTACTTTTAGTAGACTCTAGGAAGAGGAAGAAGCTCGACTCATAAGAAAAGAAGAGAATATGGGAGAAATTGAAGAACAAGCTCTCACCATCGAAAGAAGATCCCTCAAGCGATGAGGAATATGAAGGACTCGATTCTTAAAGAACCTCTTATCCATCTTGAGAGCTTGGATAAGAAATGATGAAGTCGTGAATGAAGAAAATGATGAAGCTGAAGGCTCAAGAAGGAGTCTACCCACGAAACAAATAAAGATAAGTATTCAATTGTCATTTCATGATATTGTTTTGTTATGCATTTGTTTATATTACGTTAATGCATTATGCATGATAGAATGTTTGCATTAATGACGGAAAACTACTAATATGCATGTGATGGGTAAGTAGCTCATGGTTCTATACAAATATCCATTACTACTTATCTAGAATGAAACCTCTTTGCTGACATATTGGATTAGTGCACAATCTCAATGTTGTCCTGGTAGAGATGGAAGGCATCTAGAAAAGTTTTGTGAGATATGGATGAATGTTGTATTGGCTAAAGTAGTTGCATGATCATATATTTATGCATAATAATTTGCCTTTATGAATATACCTTATGAAATGTTTCTAACCATACAAATGCATTTGACTTGTAGGAAATATCACATACATAATCGCCTACAAGCAAAGAAGGATGAGACTTGTTCTGAAGAACAAGTGACGACAGTTCAAGATGAAGAATAATATGATGAATGCAGTGACATCATTGATGCAAAACCTTATAGATATGAAGAAGTAACCAAGAAGAAACGGAAGACCAGTTCAAGAAGAATGATGTCTAGGATACAATATCGATACATGAAGGGAAATTCATAGTTCCATCATGCAGTAGATGGAAACATCGTACAAAGCAAGATTCGTAGCACGAGGCTTCTCACGAAAAGAAGGCATAAACTACAAAGAGACATTTGCATCCAACTTGATGAAGATATTAACCTTTGCTACAAGGTTGAATATGAAAGTCTATACACTATATGGAGACATAGAATATTAGTAGCATAGGAAGCTACTTGTCACTCCAGTACAGAATGCTTCAGTGAATAGAGTACAGAAGATAGAGGGAGTATGATGCTCTTCTTCAGAGGGAGTACAGAAGATCTTGAGGTTCGACATGGTATGACAAGATGGATAGATTACTGATGACTCTAGGCTTTACTGAGAGTAAAATGGAATCCAACATTTGCTTCAAGGTTGAAGGTGGAAGACCAGTAATGCTCCTGTTATGTGTCGATGCACTATTTCCTAGGCAGGGAGGTGTGGACAAAGGAAGTATGCAGTAGAGATCCTGAAGAGGTTCAGGATGATGGACTACATGACCACACCTATGGCATCGAACATGAAGCTATTGAGTGTTGCTTCATCAGAGACGGTTGATGCTATGATGTATCATCAGATGTTTGGTTCCTTAATGTACCTGATGAATACAAGACCAGATATTTGCTTTGCTGTGAACACATTGAGATATGTTCGCCTGATGGTTGCAAAGCATGCAGTAAGGTACCTAAAGGGTACAGTTGATTATGGGCTCAAGTATGAGGAAAATCAAAAGATTATGTGGATTCATATTGAGCAGGCAGTGCCATTGATAGGAAGAGCACTTCAAGATGTTTCTTTAGTATGGGATCAGGTGTGATCTCTTGGTTTAGTAGGAAGCAATCCTGTGTGGCACTGAGTCTAGTTGAAGCAGAGTATGTTGCAGCTTGTTCGGCTAATTGTGAGGCAGTATGGCTACGGAAGCTACTATTTGATATATTTGATCTTCGGTTGGATGCTACTTGTGACAACCAAAGTTGCGTGAAGTTTTCAGAGAATCCAGTGTTCCATAACAAGTCGAAGCATATCGAGATCAAGTATCACTATATCAGGGATATGGTGCAGAGGGGAGTAGCGAAACTCTAGTATGTTGCGATAGAGGAACAGATAGTTGATGTATTGACAAAGCCATTGGCTAGGGTGAAGTTCGAGTACTTCAGGGAGAAGCTTGGTGTTCTCTAGATCGAGGTTTCCTCCAAGGGAAAGTGATGAGTCCCATAGCCATTCTGACATGGTGAGAGGATTGGTTCCTTCCATGGTCATATGTAAGAGCTGAGCCATTCTTTCATGGTGAGAGGATTGGTTCCTTCCATGTCAGATATGAGTGCTGATATCCATAGCCATTCTGATGAGTAGGTCAGATATAAGGGCTGAGCCATTCTATCATGGTGAGAGGATTGGTTCCTTCCATGTCAGATATGAGTGATGGCCATTCTGTCAAGTAGGATAGATGTAAGGGCAACTGCCATTCTGGGAATGGAGGCACCTGGTCAGTTACGAGGAAAACTCAGTCTAGGACTGAGAAGCCATTCGGAGGTTATAAAGGGATGTGTTCCCACTTGATCAGATGTAAGGGCTGAACCATTATGTCATGGCTAAAGGATTAAGTTCCTCCCATGTCAGATGTGAGTGTTTTCCATTCTGTCGAGTAGGATAGATGTAAGGGAAACTGCCATTCTAGGAATGGAGGAACCTGGTCAGTTACCAGGTAGCTCAGTTTGGGACTAGGGGGCATTATGATGTGATGATAGGATTATTTCCTACATTATCATATGTGAGTGCATTCTCTTCCGATGTGATGTGTTTACACATGGTTGAATGTAAGTGCAGAGCCTTTTCGAGAATATGAGGTTGGATATAAGTGTTGAGCCATTCTAGTGCAGTGTGTTTACACATGGTAAGATGTGAGTGTTGTGCCTTTTCGACAAGATGGGGTTGGATGTAAGTGTAGTGCCTTTCCGACAAGATGGGGTTGGATGTAAGTGCAGAGCGTTTTCGATGCGATGTGCTTGCATATGATCAAATATAAGTGCTGAGCCTTTCTGACAAGATGAGGTTAGATGTGAGTGATGGGCCTTTCTGACAAGATGAGGTCAGATGTGAGTGTTGGGCGTGCCTTTCTGACATGATGAGGTCAGATGTAAGAGCTGGGCGGGCCATTCTAACTTAAGTGTCAAATATAAGCACTGATGAAGACCTACATGAAGGGTAGGCCTACAAGATTGACTCTGTAGAACTTCCTGTGACGAGAAGAATCAAGATAGCATATGATGATGATCCAGACTTGATGATGATCTAGATCAAGTGATCCAGATGTGTTGATCAAGACTTGATGACGATCCAGATCAAGTGATCTAGATGTGATGATCCAGACTTAATGACGATCCCGATCAAGTGATCCAGATGTGATGATCCAGACTTGATGACGATCCAGATGTGATGATGATACAGCTTAAGAGATGATCCAAATCAAGCAATGATCTAGACTTGATGATCCAGTAATGATGATCTAGATCAAGTGATGATTTGGACTTGATGATCCAGTAGTGATGATATAGATCAAGTGATGATCTATACTTGATGATGATCCAGTGATGATGATCTAGATCGAGTGATGATCTAGATCCAGATGAAGATGACAAGAGCTTGACTATGATTCAGATGATACAGAGAAGAAGACTTGTGTTGATAAATTGTGTCAAGAGAATACTTTCCTAGTTAAGAGGGAGTGTTGATGTATTTGTAACTTCGGAATGTATTCATCCGTATTTCTTATGTATTGAAACCCAATGTTTATTCCAAGATGTATTTGAGTCATGTCATGCCCCGATTTTCCAATTGGGAAGTTTCTATAATGAGAAAGTCCTGTCAAGTCATTGTGGCTAACCCTCCTATTTGTCAAGGGTTAAAGTCCCCATAGTTATGGGTCCCTAGGGTTTTAGAATATCCTAGTGAAGTCGACCCTAGGTGAGTCATTATAAGTCGGGGCAATAATCCCCACCATCTAAGTCAAGGTTAATCCTCCTTGTTGAGTAGAGGGATAAGTCCCCACAAGTTGTGGGGCACTAGGGTTATTAGACACTCCAAGAGATGCTGGCTCTAGTAAGTAATTGTTAAGTGAGGCCGACATATTGGAGTGCACTTCAAGTGAATGAAAGAATATAAATAGAGAGTGAACCTCTCTATTTATCACACTCACAACAAACACACTCACTCATTGGGGCACATGAGTGAGAGAGGAGAATCTCTCTCAGTGTGAGAGAGAGAGACAGAAGCTGTGGAGATCATCCTTATGTTTTGGGCTTTTCTATTTTGGTGTTGATTCTATCTCCGAGGAAGTTGCGGGGTTTTGTCCTTTATGGTTTCCACGAGGAAAATTATTTGTGTCTCTTGTCTCTTGTGTTTTATTGTTGTGCATGTTATTCTCTCAGTTAAAGATCCTAAGATCATAATGCTATCTTGAATGATAAAAATATAACAGTGAGTGCATGAGGAAAATTTCATGTGCATGAGTGATATCAGGCTTCCTCCTTCCACATGAGGGTAATGGACGAATTGGTTCCCCTTGGGAAATCATTTGGTCAAGGAACACATCCCTTCTAGAACTGATGGCTACCCATACTCCCCTTTCCCCAAGGAAATAACTACCCAACTAACTCTTGGGGAATTAATTGGTTGGTCAATAAGACAAGAAAAGGTGATTGGGAACTCTTTGGATTCTTTTTTGACATTTGGATTTTTCCTACTAGATGAGACCTTAAATATTCCACCCCCACCTTATCCTTAGGAAATCATTCCCCCATATCATTATTTGTTGCATTGACATAGCTGGTTGTGAGTTTTTTTAATTAAATTGCATATTTACATTATGTCCAAAATTATAATGTGTCAACTAGCACAAAATACCATAGGCATCGATTTTAATTGCCGAACATAAAACGATAAATCAATGGTGGGGATTTTGCCTTTAGCTCCACACCATGATTAAATACAATATAACATCATATACATTTAATGCAAACGAGGTAGAAAACAGGGTGTTACTTTCCCCGCCCCCTTCAACAACACTGTCCTTAGTGCTTTACAAAATTGAACAAAAATGCTACACTGGCACAACCCTCAATGCTCTGTAGAATTTAACAAAAACAGATGTGTCAATCACATGGCATCTTCCAACTCCCACGTAGCCTCTTCAGGACGGTAGTGCTCCCATTACACCTTTACCTGCCCTATGGCTCGGTTCCATAGCATTGTGATCTTCCTGTCGAGGATGCACATTGGCTCGATTTGGAACTCTCCCTCGGGTTCCACCTGAATCACATACCAATTTATCACATGGTTAGGATCATGTACATATTTCTTAAGAAAAGAAAAATGAAAAAAATTATGAGCTCTAGTGCTAGTAGACAATGTAAGTCTATATGCAACTTGCCCTATTCTTTCAAGCACTTCAAACAACCCACATATCTAGGTGACAGCTTGGCATAACTTCCAAGCTTCAAGGAACACCTATTTTCCCTCACTCTGAGGTAAACATGATCCCCAACACTAAACTCTCTATTCACCCTATGCTTATCTGCATAGATTTTTTGTTTGTCCTGCGCTAATTTCATATTCTTCCCGATCCTTAAAACCTCTTGATCCATTTCCTTGATAAATTATGGCCCAAGCACAATCCAATTCACTAGATTGTCCCATTGCACTGGTGTCCTACACCTCATGCCATACAAAGCTTCATATGGACTCATCCCCAAGGATGCTTGCTATCCATTGTTATCTGCAAATTCTGCCAAGTGTATATAATCTTTCCACTTGATTGGTTTATCCATCACATACATGTGAAGCATGTCTTCAAGAACCTGGTTAAATCTCTCTATCTCACCATCAGTCTGAGGATGGTAGGAAGTGCTAAAGTTCAGCTTTGTACCCAAATCTACAAACAACCCCTTCAAAAAATTGGAAGTGAACTTGAGATATCTATGAGAGACTATTGCCTTAGGAAATCCATGCAATTTGAAAATATCTTTCATGACGATCTTTGCAATTTGATCGCTATTATGTGTAGACTTAACCGGTATGAAATGTGTTTCCTTTGTCAATTTGTGCACCAAAACCATGATGGAATCATGTTGTCTCCAAGTAATTGGAAGTCCTGTAATAAAATCCATGGAAATAATTCCCCACTTCCATTCTGGAACTGGAAAAGGATGCAACAAACCTATTGGGTGTTGATACTCAACCTTCACCTGCTAAAATTTTATGCACCTTGAAATATATTCAGCCATGTCCTTTTTCATTCCTGGCCAAAAGTATTGCTTTCTAGCTGTACCAATTGTCTTCTGATATCTTGGGTGACCAGAATATGAAGCTTGATTGATTTCATCCAAAATAGCTCTCCTCAAATCTTCTACATTTGGAATATAAATTCTGTTCTTATAGGTAATAAGTCCATCTTCTTCCAATTTATATCCCTCATACCTATTCTCAAGACTTTGCTGCTACAATTTGTCCTTGACCTCTGCATACAATTCATCTTCAGCAACAGCATTAACAATCTATTGCCTCAACTCTGATTTGAAAATACTAAGAGATTCCACATGCATTTCCTGCACCTTCCTGTTGAGTGCATCGACTATTTTATTCTCTTTTCCCTTTATGTGCTTGATTTCGAAATCAAAATCACATAAAAACTCCAACCATCTATCTTTGCTAGCATTTAGAGTAGGTTGATCAAACAAATACTTCATACCACAATGGTATGTCCTTAGCTCAAATCTTCAGCCCATCAAGTAATGCCTCCACATCTTGAGAGCATGTACTATGGCTGCAAGTTCTAGATCGTGAGTGGGATAGTTTTTCTCATGCTCCTTCGTCTTTATTGACTCATAACATATCACGTGGTTGTATTGCATAAGGACTCCTCCAAGCCCTTGATCGCATGCATCGGTACACACCAAAAATTATTTTTCTAGGTTTGCAATCTTTAAGACTGATGCACTTGTGAGAAAAATCTTCAACTGCTGGAATATTTCTTCACACCTCAGTGTCCATTAAAACTTTATTCCCTTCTTTTGCAAAGAAGTGATCGGATGTGCAGCCTTGGAGAATCCCTCAATGAATCTCCTATAGTATCCTGCAAGTCCCATAAAATATCTTACATCTGCTACATTTCTTGGAGTAGGCCAATTCATAATGGCCTCAATATTCTCAGGGTCTATAGATATTCCCTTATCTGAGATAATGTTACCCAAATAATGAATCCTATATCTATAAAAGTCCTACTTTCTCAACTTTGCATACAACTTATGCTCCCTGAGCAATTGCAATGTCAATCTTAGATGTTCTTCATGGTCTTCCTCATTCTTAGAATAAATAAGAATCTCATCAAAGAAAACAAGAACAAACTTGTGCAAATACCTACTCAAGACACTATTCATAAGGCACATAAATGTAGTTGGTGCATTTGTGAGACCAAATGGTACCACTACAAACTCATAATGTCCATACCTCATTCTGAAGGTTGTCTTATGAATGTCTTCATCCTTGATTCTTACCTGATGGAAACCAGACCTCAAGTCAATCTTTGAAAATACATTTTCTCCTCTCATTTGATCAAAGAGGTCATCAATCCTAGGAAAAGGGTATTTGTTATTCATAGTGACTTGTTCAACTGTCTATAATCAATACACAACCTGAGTGTACCATCTTTATTCTTCACAAACATAACTAGTGCTCCCCAACGGGACACACTCGGCCTGATATACTTCTTCTATAGCAACTCTTGCAGTTGAATCTTCAGCTCAAGAATTTCTAGTGAACTCATCATGTAGGGTGTCTTGGACACTGGTGTTTCTCCTAGCACAAGTTCAATTATGAAATCAATGTCCCTCTTTGGAGAAAGCACTGGAATCTCATCAGGAAATACATCCCTAAATTCTGGTAACAGATGAAAGTCCTCCAACCTAGGATTTCCATTCTCTGTTGCCTCCAAAATATGAGCTGCATACAGCTGGCAACCTTTCCTGCGAAACTTCAACTGCATTGCTGAAATCTGCCTCACAGAAAACAACTTTGGAATGCCTCTTACAACTATTGGGTTCCCTTCTTCATCTATGCATTCAAAGGTCTAATTATAACAGTCGCGCTTTACACTATGAGCTTCTAACCAATCCATTACAATGAGAACATCATAGGAACCAAGTGGTAGAACATTTATATCAACACAAGCGACCAATCCATTCATAACTAATGGGAATTTCTCTACCACTTCACTAACCTTTCTCTTAGTTCTAGTGGCTGGCTGAACTAACCAATATTTTCTATGCTTTGCTTTTTCAAAAGCACAAATCTCCACTACTCTAGGGGTAATGTAACTATGAGTAGGACCAGGGTCAATAACAATAGAAACAGATTGCTCAACAATATTACCTACCACTTTAGCCATATTTGACTAGTGATCTATTTGGTGGTCCTCCAGTGATGCATAAATCCTAGGAACAACCCTTGCTACCTGACCCATTGTTTCTGCCTCTTGAATGTTGTAAGCTGGCCTTGCATTCTCATTCTCAAGTGGACAATTCCTGCGCATATGGGTTCCTCCACATTTCCAACATTGGAGTGGTTCTTTATTCTTTTGTGGATCTCTTGGCTCACTCACAGCTTGGGATGGCTGCTTCTGCTGATTCCTGAATTTAGAAGGTTTGAAACCTTTCTTCCTTTGGTCATACTTCTCATTTTCTTTCTCCTTCCATGTCTTATGGTAGTCAAGTTTTCCTTTGCTTTTCTCATAGCAATACTTAGCTTTCCTTATTGCTTCTTCCATACTTTTAGGTCCATAAAACTTAATTCTATCTTTGTAAGACTGAAGCAATCCACTCAGGAAATGCTGGATTATCACCTTCTCATCCTTGATGTACCTGGCATACCTCAACAACTCCAAAAACTTGTTTGCATACTCTTCCATGGTCTGCTGTCCCAATCTTAGCTCATGGAATTCTTTGATCTTATCATCATAGTACCTATCAAAGACATAATTTTGCTTGAAATACTTCTGGAACTATTTCCACACAATCTTCCTTTCATTGATCTTCTTTACTTTCCTGATGTTCTCCTACCATATGGATGCTCTTCCAGTTAAATTGAATATGGATACCCTAGCATTCATATTTCCAGAGTAGTATAGGGCCTGGAAATATTTTCTCATCCCAAGAAGCCAAGATTCCGCTTCTTCACCATTCTTTATCTCTTCATTGAAGATAGGTAGCCTTGCCTTCTTAAATTCATCACATGAATGGTTACGGTAACATCTCTTGCTCTCATTCTTGTGAGAAGAACTTGAACCACTAGTGGACCCTTCAGAGTCAGATGACCCATTAGGAGATCTCTTTCTCCTTATGGAACTACTCTTACTACCTTCCGGTATTATTATCCAGTCCCCAGAGTTCATCCACCTCTAGATGTTCGTTAAACTTTGCAGTATGGCTGCATTCCGCTTATTCTTCTCCTCCTGAGCCTTAACCCAATATTTTATTATCTTCCCTGTAACTTTGCATCTCCACCCTTATGCTTCTCATGGTGGCTGCGAAATCTGGCGGAGTCTCTTCCAATATCGTCCCATTAGACTCTGTCTCAGCATTTTCAACTCGGACATTCTCCCCCATAGCATCTTCCTCATACTCATTGGGGTTCTGTGCATCATCATACACGTCGTAGGTTCTCATGGCTCATCCAACCCAACTTTACTGAACTGTACTATCTGGAATGTCGCCATTGAAGGTGACTATGATTCTACAAAATGTGTTAATAAACACAATTTATAGCTGCATTACGCCATATGAATCATACATTACTTACCTACATGGGAAACATCATATTGACAACTTTTCCAAAACATAGAATTTTCTTTTCACAAAGAACGACTGCCTCAAGGGTACAATGGAGGTCACGGGGGCTCTCCCCCTTGTGTCTTCCACCCGATCAGAAAACTCATCTAAGTTTTTCAACATGTTGGCTCGACTCACCTTTTCCCTTCCAACACGTCGACAAAACTCAACATTTCTTTCCGATTGGAAAAGCTCGTCGTTTCCTTCCGACGTATCGGCAGAACTCGTCGAGTTCATTTGACGTATCGACAAAACTCATCTTTTCTTGTCGATCTGAAAAATCATCAAACTTTTCTGACATATCAGCAAAAGTTACTGAGTTCACCCGACATACATTGGAAAAACTTGTCTTTTCTTTCCGATATGGAATTTTTGACACTAGGACAAATTTTTGAGAATTTTTATTTTTTTCCTCGGCATCGGCAAAACTCATCTGAGATGGATCGGAATACTTATTCGAGATGTATCAGAAACTCATCTAAGATGTATCAAAATATCTTTCAAGATGCATAAAAAAATCAACCGCATTTAGCTGATTTTCACTACTTAGAAAATTTTCGGAAAATTTTCTTCCCTTTCTTGTCATCGGCTCGACTTGCCAAGTTCTCCCGATGCATATCAGAAAACTTACCGATCACAACCAATGTATCAACAAAAATCATTGAGTTTACCCAAATTTTCAACACTTATAAATTTTCGAAAATTTTCTTTTCTCCTTCTTCTGAACGGCTCAACTCAGCTTTTCAAGCCGACGCCATCGCCTCAACTCAACATTTCAAACCGATGGAAACTCGACCAACTGAGCCGATGTACAAAATCTCAAAACAATTAGAAAATTTTGAGACTGTTTTCTGTTTGTTTCCCTTCTTCAGCTCAACTTAGCCAGTTCAATCGACACTGTATCAGCAGAACTCGGGCAGCTGAGCCAATATATGAAAGTTTCCAACACTTAGGAAAATTTTGCAAATTTTTCCTGTCTTTCTCATTTTTTCTGTACTGACTAGAGGGTAATATTTCCTCTGTCACTGCTCTTCATGGTCCATTGAGACCCATGCTACAAAGCAAGCTCTGATGCCACACTGTCGCGTCCCCACCCCTCTACCAGAGATAGGACGCAACTATGTTGCTATCTAATCTGGGTAATCTAGCCCCATGAATGTAATAAAATGCATTGAAGTAAAAACATACACAAGTGCATAAACCATTAACATACAGCGAAAGCAAAATACATTCCATTCAAGCATTTAACATGTTCATTTAATTCATAAACACATACAAATGCAGAGATTAACACAAATATACATATCTTGGAAGCGAAGCTCGTCTTGCAACCAGCTATGTCGCTCCCACATTCCAGCCAACTATAGGCCAATGTGCTCATCGATCTCTCAGTAGTACTGTGACCCCCGAGCTTGGCATGATTCCGACAAGGAATAAGGAACACTATTAGACTCACACATGTCCAAAGATACCACAAAATTCATCCAAGCCAACAGAGTTGGCTTTATCAGGGTGCAAAGGAGATGGAAAGGCTGACTGCTAAGCTAGTGAGATCATCCACAGAGCTATGGATACCTGCACCAAATCTAGCATGTCTTCTAAACATCTACCCACCGAACAAAAGGAAGCATCCCCTTCTTTGCTACACAGTCCCTCAGGATATGGCTTCCCTTCCAGTGGTATTGAGGGTGTGCAAAGAAGAAAAATATATCCCTAGATCTGTATGTGAGGTTCCTTCTCACACTAGGTTTATCAAGCCCATTCAAACCCATTTCCACTCCAAATTCAGTTTAGACCGAAGTAGAGATGCATACACAAGAAGATACACAATTCTGGGTTGAGGAAATACAGTTTTTGCCACCAAACGAATTTTCAATATGGGTGAAAAAAGCCCCCTAACAGCAATTCAAGTCCCAGGGACATTTTGGCGCTAACGTGGCCAAAATGAAGTCAACAATACCCCAAAAATTGTGGGTCTTTTCTCCCACTCGCTGCCATTGCGAAACAAAATGATTTCCATCTTGGAAATAATGAGAAATGCAGTAAAATCATGGGGGAGGAAACTCACACACTGATCATTCCAAAAACGAATTCCCATCCTGAGGAATTGAAGAAACGACTGCCCACATGAGGGAGAACACACAACAAAACCAAAAATGTGAGGAAGCTTAGCCACGTGAGTGCATGAAGAAAATTGCCTACACGTGAGTGCATGAGAAAAATCTGCTATGCATGAGTGGTATCAGGATTCCTCCTTCCACATGAGGGTAATGGACGAATTGGTTCCCCTTGGGCAAGTGTGTGGTCAAGGGTGAGAGCCCTGCCAGAACTGACGGCTTCCCATACTCCCCTTTCCCCAAGGCAATAACTGCCCAACTAACTTTTGGGGAATTAATTGGTTGGTGAATAAGACAAGAAAAAGTGGTTGGCAACTCTTTTGGGTTCTTTTTTGACATTTGGATTTTTCCTATTGACTGAGAGGTTAAATATTCCACCCCCCTTATCCTTAGGAAATCATGCCCCCATCTCATTATTTGTTGCATTGACATCGCTGGTTGTGGGTTTTTTTAATAAAATTACATATTTACATGATGTCCACAATTATAATGTGTGAGCTAGCACAAAATACCATTGACATCGATTTTAATTGCTGAACATAAAACGGAAAATCAATGGTGGGGCTTTTTCCTTGAGCTCCACACCACGACTAAATACAATATAAACATCATATACATTTAATGCAAACACAGTGAAAACCGGGGTGTTCGAGTAACAATGATATTTTGAAATGGAATCTTCTGGTCAAAGAATCCAACATTGTTTAGATTGTGGGACCATGGTTGTTGGTTACATTTGTTGGGAGGTGATCTATAATAGTATGTAAGTTTTATTTTCAATATAACATAATCGTGGAGATATCCATATCTGATCTTCATATTAACACAATAACAGATTAGTCATAATATGAATATACTTATCCCAGAAATTTTGAAAAAGTCAATACAAAATTAGCTTAAATAGATTAATTATATTCTTAACTCAACGAAACACATTCTTTTCCGTGATGGAAACCAACTGGTAAGATTAAGACTCTCTCTGTAAAAGGGAAAAAAATGCTCCATACGTATGAGTACACAGCTTCTTTGAATTTTGTTTGGGAGATTTGAATGTCTCAACTAGATTTTTGAGTCGCAAAATGCTCCATAAGTATGAATGTACAGCTTCTTTCTAATTGATGCCAATCTTAATGGTCAAAGATGTATCAATTTCTAAAGGCTGGAAGACAATAAATGTGAAACTGAAAGCAATAATGCTGAATATGAATTGAAAATTGCAGGGTGCTGTATACGTTCAGCCATTATAGAAATGATGTTGATATCATATGAATTATATTCCAAATGGCGGCCATGGACTTTTCAACATTCGTAACTTATGCAAATTACAATTCAAACATGGCCGGTTTAAACAGGATCACGACAAAGTTTGATTAGATTGAAATATCACTTCATGAATAAGGACTGATGCATTCATTTAAAAAAGAAAAACTAATGTATTTGAAGGTGGATTATTAGTCTAAAATGACAGAAGAGGCCTGTGGGATAAGAACAAAGTCAAAAAAATCTTGGAAGTCAACTATTCACTCTATGATGCATACCCGTTGATAATTGCGCATTAGATTAATCCTTAACAATATTAGGGTGGGTTGTTATTGATATCCATGGTAAAGTAGATGTTATGATTAGGTTTGGATAGAGACCATTAATATAAAGTGGAAGTTGCTATTAGAATAAACTAATTGTTATTATGGTGATTATCAATAGTTAATATTTATTAGCAATAACTATTTTATTCAAATTAATATGTTCGAAATACATCTAGAGAAATATATTTAACATTTTCAGAATGGTGTTTTTCCTAAATAATGTGTCAATTATTTGTATCCAATAGTTAATCTAATATAACAACTACTTAATTTGTGGTTGTTAAGCTTATATTAGTATTAGCATTGGAATTAAACAAATATTTGTATCTAATAGTCAATTTAAAAAGTTAATATAATGCTATGCTAGATGGAGTTTGATTGTCACATGAGGTGCAAATTACTGTGGGACTAAGCACAATTATCACATGAGTTCAAAGCAATTTATTAGGAGTTCATAGGAGTTTATTAGGAGTTCGACTATCACATGAACTGCACATTACTTCAACTCGTAGATGTAAAATGCAATTTGACTAAACCTTGTGCAGATTAGTTAAGCTAATAGTTATCCAATATAACCATGATTAGAGCTGAAATTAAGTTAATACTAAATAGTTGTAGCATACTTGGACTAAAGCTAATAGTTGTATCTAATAGTTAATGTAAGTGTTAATTAGAAACTGGCATGATTGGAGTTGAAGTTAAGCTAATAGTTTTACGCTTAATGGAGTTAAGCTCATAGTTCTATCTAATAATGGAATAGTTGAAGTTTAATTTTATCCAACTATCATGAATTTAAATTATTAGATGTTAACTAAGCTTTTTTTTTTTTTAATTATGAATTATGAATTTTGGATGACCCCATAGAATAAATATGGACAATACACTTGTCTCATTCTTGTCACTAGATGAAAAAACATAGATGCTAGTCCACCACAAAATCCTAATATATATATGTCTATTGGCCTAAATATACATGGAGAATTTACAAATAGAATTGGATTATATGATTGAAGTTTCATTTTATTTCAAAGCTTAAAAACTGAGATTTCAGGTATTTATTAGCGTATAAGTTGAAAATTATGTATTGCACTCATTGTTTGTTGATATTTTGAAAACTAGTTTAATATTCAACTTGCAATATAGTTGTTAAGAAGGGTTAAAGATAGTTTTTAACTTAAAAATTCATTACAAAATATTAGTTATTTAATTAAAGATTCATTATTAAAGAGTTTATTTTTCATCAAAACTTCATTTTTGAAGTTCATAATTTTAGATAAAACGTTCTTTGATGGGGATTTAAAAACCAAAAACATAAAAAAAAAAGTTGTATGACGAACATCAGTCAATATTCAAAGATTTGATTTGAAAAGGCAATGAATGAGATCTGGCATTAAACCATTAATAAATTCAGCAACAAATAAGGAGAAGAGCTAGCATTCCAGTTAAAGGTAAATAGTTGCATTTAAGGGAGAATTAAGTTTACTAGCTCGCCATTAAGTTGCCACGTCAAATATCAAACAAATCTATAAAATCACATTAGTTTTACCACCAACTCATTGCAAAAAGAAAGTATATTATTCAACTATTATATCATCATATCTTTGCTAGAAATACAAATAAACCACATTACAAAGAGTAGAATTTGAAAAATTCCATGAAATGAGAGATCGTTGCCGCATTATCGTTTCATCGTAACAATATTAGTTTTGCTATTAGTATTTCGAGATCAGTGAAAAATTCAAAGCCCCAAAACCTTGAAGATGTGTGCCATTGTCAAGGGATCATTATAAAGGACATTACTCTGAAAAAAGTACTGCCTTCAAAGATGTTGCTAAATAATTATGTTATCACACCATGTGGAGAGTATGTTGCATCAAATTTTATGTACTAATGGAAGTGAATGGATGTGGAGAAAAAGATCACATTATTTAGAGTTTATGCCACCAGTTTGTAGCATGGATCATGTAGGTAATCAAATAATATATGGAACGTGAAGTAACAATCATAGTTGCATGTGATAAAGGATAACAAGGACTACGATGAATTTTCTAGAGAAGAATAGGTCGAAACTACCTCAACATCACCAGACTGATCACCATTAGCCTTCAAATAAAACGATACATTCAAGCCCAAAACAATTATGAATCCAAAAATCATGAAAGAAAAGTGTTAGATCTGCAACTTGTCATCACTCTACAAGATCTTGTAAAGAAATCAAAGATTATTAGATGATATTCAAATCGAAATATCGTCGTGTCACCATACCAAGAGGCCATTTCGTCACAAAAAATAATTTTTTTCAACTAAATGTTGGCGAGAGATCACAACGTTTATGTATCATGATATATTTAATATTTAATTTTCTTATGGCTCCTAAGCTCCTTTAAAAAGACTCAAAAACCTAACTAATATGTACATGGAAAACCTAAACATGTCATGCAAACTGCATATTAGTTAGATGCTCAAGTGTCACATGGAGGAGTTTATTAGGATTTTGCAGGATTTTATAAGAGATTGAATGATTTTATTAGGAGTTTGACTTTACACCAGTGCACATTAGCTAGGCTCCTAGATGCCAAATGCATTTAAACTAAGCCTTAAGCAATTAGACTTGAAGTTAAGCTAATAGTTGTAAAATCATTGGAGTTAAGCTAATAGTTGTATCTAATAGTTAAGCTAATAGTTATCCAATATAATCATGATTAGAGGTGAATTTAAACTAATAGTTGTAGAATAATTGGAGTTAATCTAATAGTTGTATCACATTCTTAATTTAAAAATTAAAATATAAGCAATTGTAATTCAAGTAAAAGTGATGATTGGAGTTGAATTTAAGCTAATAGTTGTATCATCAATGGAATTAAGCTCATAATTGTATCTAATAATCGAATAGTTTAAGTTTAAGTTTAAGTTTTCCAAATATCACGAATTGTACTTATTAGATGTTAACTACATTCTTTTTCATTCTTTTTTGAAATTATTAATTATGAATTTTAGACGACGCCCATAGAATCAATCTGTAAAGTACACTTGTCTCATTCTCGTTTAATTTTGGACGACACCCATAGAATAAATCTGGACGGTCCACTTGTCTCATTCTCGTCCGTTGATGAAAAAACATAGATGGTAGTCAACCCAAAATTTCTAAGATATATACGCCTATCGTCATAATTATGTATATGGCCAACTCCATGGATTAAGAGAATGAGGACTATAAGCATGGCATTGGAATTATGAGGTAATCACAATTTTGTATGTCTATATCAAATCATTGTTTTTTAGACTTGAATGTATATTAAGTGTTTCCTCTCATTAATTGTGGGATTAGAACCTTGATGGATAGGATAACACATCATCTCATAATCACTCTAATATTAGTAAAGGAGTAGTATCCTTTTCTTGGTATTTGTTTTGCATTATTATTATCAATTCAATTTTGATGTGCATTTTTCACTCCACACTTTGCTTCTGGTTTTCATTTTGTCTATACTCTCATCCTAATTCACTGTTTGGACTAGTGGAAATTTAATGTTTTAGAAGAAATTTGGCTTATTGACCCATTGGTTTCAATGCACCTCTTTCTGTAGGTTACATGCACGTTTTGGGGGCAATCTTGTTTTCCTGTAGATGGTTAATTTATGTTGTTGAGGTGAGTCTTATAATCATCTACTCGATAAGAAAAGGTAGCTCAATTGTTAGGCTTGAAGCTAAAGGTGTTGCTTAGGATATGAAGGAGATTTTAAATGAGTTTTAGCTTTTAACAAGTTTATTTAGCTTCAATATTGTTGTTTTCTAGGCACAATGGGAAACCATAGTCACCTTGGTTGTTATCCATGTTGTGGGTTATTAGACATTTGTATATTTATATGTAGGTAAGAAGGTTTAATTGCAAACAATTCCTCTATATTCTTAGTTATTAGTAGAATCCACACTCATGAAGAAAATCCAAACATAGGTTATGTGGTTATTATGGAGACTCCTATAGAAAAAAATGAAATTGAATTCTTAAAATTAGTGTGCATGGATTTGTGTCATATTCATAAATATGTGAAAGAATGTTTGATTTGTTTCCTATATTTCCAATATGAATGTGGATTTGAGGCCTTTGGAAAATAAAGAAGAAGACTGTATCCACCAAATTCTAATAGATGTCTCAGATATGATTGGGAATGCCTAGGAAATGTAACCTTTTATAAGGGAGCAAGACGAAACATATAATAGTCATGTTTTCTAATATTCTTAGTTTTTATGTATTGCAAAATATGCTTGTTTTAGGTGTTTTCTATAGGATTTATACAAACAAGAACTGTGAACCTTCTACACTAGATATAAATACTTTTTTGGTGGTCATGCAACAAATGTTGTGGGATTGTTCCTTTTTCTTGTCTGTATTATTATGTTGGCCATGTAGTGGGTATTTCTCCCTGACTATGTGAAAAAGAACCTACCCTAGATCATCTAGATAAAAGGTAGAGTTCATGGTGCAAGGGATTTCTTAACCTCGACTTACAATAAGCAATAACAATAAATTTCTACTTTTATCTAACTAACACAATAAAATAACAAAAAATACCTTTAAAATGGGTCGATGTAGCTGTTTGAGGAAATGGTCCATAGGTTCCCACAATCTTGGCCTATGTTTATATCCAACAAAGGGTTGTCACCGAAAAAGGGATTGCGGGTTACACAGAGAGAACTTGACATGCAACGTGCAATAGTGTGGTGAAAGTATGTGATGGACAAAAGGTTCCAGAAATGTAAGGAATGTCAAAAGGTTGGGACAAAAATTGTTTTTAGGGAGACCTTCACAATGTATTTATAGGATGATCCATGGTAATGACCCATGGTATTTTATTGTGCATGGTATTTGTCCATGGTTTTTCGAACCCTTCTCATTTTTTATTTTTTTGGTCCTTTTTGGAGAGAGTTGGGTTATACTATAATAAATGCTCAACTTCCTTATATTTATTGAGAAAGGAATAATAATGTTTTGGACCATTTTTGGTGGAATTTAATTGTGAAGGTCAAAATGGAGGGAATCATGGTGGGACTATAATGTGTAATTATGGTTTGGACCATAGAGAGCTATGTGGACAATTTTTAGTGTTAACTAGCCAGTGAGACTGTAACCATTTTTCAATACAAAAATTAAGTCAAAAAAACATATCACATCATAAAATAGTAGCGACAAAACCATTGAGAAATGGATTAGCTTTTAATTTGAGGTTTGTAAAGATCATACTATATTCAAACAATTATTCATAAATTGTAGGCTCATAGCCTAGCCATTTCATGAACACAGATCGATGTGGATTGGCATTCTTGACCCCTTCACTCTGTGCAAAGTGTTTTTGGTATTGTGATAGTTTCTCTTAATTGCTCAAACTTTGAATGACTTCTTCCATAGATTTAGGCTCAACCTCTCCTTCAGTTGGTGAACTTCATATACACACACATGATATAAAGAAAAACTAAACCACCTTGGAATATGTCCACATATAAACAAACATGCATTTCTATCTTTCATGTTCACAAAACACTAAGCTGTGAAATTCATATAATGTGGGATTCAGTGTAATTATTCATGTTCAATAATGGAAGGAATATTCCCACTAACTCTTACAACTACTACAACCATGAAATTTTGAAGCCATTTGGAAATTAGGAATCCACTCCTACTATTATGAGTTCAATGGTACTTATAGTCCTCCCAATATCCAAAACATCCAACCAAGAGAAATCCAATCCATTGGAAAATTAACTTGAATAGTAAGAGGGGAATAGAACCTTCCAAACAAAAAATAGATTCATACTCAGGTAAGAGGAATTTGATTAATAAGAAATTGGTTAGGAATGAGATGGAACAATTCACTCATAAGAAAATCGATCTTCATAACTTGCATACCATCCAATCAAACAAATTAAATATTTCTAGCAAGAGTAAATCAACCAGTTGATAAGTAAAACCACCTAGTAATGAAGTGCACAATCTAGAAATGATGGAATCGATCTATAAGGTAGTTAAATTGACTATAAAGAGAGGAAAATTGGTCATTAAATAGGTGCATGTGGCCTTGGGAAAGATAGATTTCCCAACAATCAAGCAAATCATTCAATAAACAAGTGTGTACAACCTTGTGAATAGTTAGAACACCCAACTTAGTGGAAATCATTGAGCTAATGACGGGAAAACACTCACTAATAATAATAATCCACTCAACAAGGTATAAAAACATCTAGTGGTCCACAAAACATAGGAAAACTAATTTTGAATCTTCCTACATAAATGCAATGGCTCCAAGATGGAATCCATTGATCTTTTAACTTTGAGAAACATCCAGTGATAGAAGGAAAAAAGTTGTTTCAGAACTTCCATTTGACAAAGGAAACTAAGATTGTACTCAAATCTATGCTCCTCATTAAAAAGAATCAACTCCCTCCCATGTAACACCAACTGGTGACCATTAGCATCACATAATAGCTCCATAAAAACACATGTGCAATCTAATACAACAAAATAACAACATACAAAAGAAATCAATAACACATATCTACAAAATTTTAGTTGCAAACCCAAATAGGAAAACTGACATTCAATGAATTTAGCCTAGTTTTTTTATCTTTCAACAATGGGTGGTCACAATATCCTCTAGCACTCTAGTTTGTCTCCCCTAAACACATGGAAACTTAGACAAATTTTAGTCCCATTGTTAGCAAAAGAACCCCTCTCCCTTTATTGGGATCTGGTAAATAGGAGGGTGGCTTAGCTAGGGGTAGCCAGAAGGACAAGTATCCCCATCCCTTGAACTTATCCAAATCAAACAAGCTCATCATATTTTTTCTTTTCTTTCAATTACATTTAAGGAATATTGTCTCATGTTTTTCTATCTTTAGAATACATTATTTTAATTGTCTTTTCTAATGCATTTCCTTTCATCTTTTAGATTTCCCATCCTAACCTTCGAGTACTATATTAATATAGGGGTGGAAACCCATCGAGATGTCATGGGGTCCTTCATGTCATCAACTCTATCTCCCACCTTATCGACAACGTTAAATTTTCCCTATGTTGATCATCATTGAGATTGAACGATTGTTGTTTTAGATCCAACTTAGATAAAACAAATGTAGAGAAATGATGCCATGTAAGAAGTCTTGAAAACCATTGTGTTAGCATGTACCACTATAGGACACTCTTAGTGTCACTGATCTATATTTCTCCCTTTTATACACACATGAGATTGATGAAATTAATATTTAAGTGCATTCCATGATAATAATGATGAGTATGTTTTTTAAAAGAAAAATACCACATATATGCTAAATCCAGGAATACACCTAGGAGAATCTAATAGGACGGTGGGTTTGTCTAGATTTTAAGAAGTATAATCGTATATGTCTCACTTTCCCTATCAAATTTACATTAGAGAAAATTTGAGGTAAAAAATGAGTCTCAAAACAAAGAAAATGTACTTTCAAACTCAATCAATCCCTATGGTTGAGGTGGTATTGTTGGCTTATTTATCGCATTTTCAGTGGTGGATGAAAACCCATAGTTAACCGTGGTAGTGCTTTGAAGTCATATAGTGATAGTGAAATTCCTTTTGCACTTTTAATAAAATAATATTATTATCATTTTCAAGTAAAGTACTCATAATATTATGAAGGTTCTTTCTCACTTTTTCATGAAAAAATATTATGTTTATTTCATTTTTTCTAAAAAAAAAAATACAAGTAAATATGATATTTGTGCATTTTTATCTCTTTAATTTGAAATTATATATATATTGGTTAAGAGCATCTGTTTTTTCTTAGGAGGTCACATGTTCAAATCTAGAGGGGGGTAGTGTATGTACACTTCTGTAGACTTTAGCAGTTAAATCGTTGTGCAGAGGGGGGTCCCATGTCCCACAAACAAGGGGCGCTCATACACCAATTTGGTGTCTCGCTTTCCCCACACCTTAAAACTAAATTATTATTATTATTATATATATATAAAGTAAAGTGTCTTTTCATTATAGTATTGTTTATTATTTTATTTCATTTCCAAATTCAATGAATATAAAAAATTAAAAGACACTATATTTTTGGGAGTTGTTAAATATACCTACCCAAATAATATAGATATTTTTTTGGGTGTCTAATTCTAAAATACATCTTAAAAAAAATGTCAAAATATGTGACTAGTAAAGGAAAGAAACCCTTAATATAATTACGATGTAAATGGTTCATCAATATAGCACCTTTCCATCTTATATCAAATTGCATCTCACATATAAATCACATTTAAACATACCCATAAACCTCAGCTCAAGGAATTGATTTGCAAATCCCCCCACCATGAACTTTTTGCATTCCATCTCACTAAATGGAACCCTAGTTCTTGAATTCATCTAGAAAAAGACATGTTAGGGTGTATGATTGGTGTAGAAAGGGTTACCCTACTCTAATTGCCACATTTAGAATATAATAAATTGATTTCCATTTTAAATATGGTTTACCATGTTTAGAATATAATGAAATGGTTTCCATTTTAAATATGCTTATGGTTATTTATGAGATTAAAATCCTACATAATTCTAATTTTTTGAAGTGAAATTTTGTGACATATTTTAATTGCATTTTAACCTATAATTTTAATAATGTCACCACCCCTTTATTTTAAAGTAGTTTATTTCTAATTACTATGAGAAAATATAAACTTGTAGTTTCTGTTTATGAACTTTTTGCATTCCATCTCACTAAATGGAACCCTAGTTCTTGAATTCATCTAGAAAAAGACATGTTAGGGTGTATGATTGGTGTAGAAAGGGTTACCCTACTCTAATTACCACATTTAGAATATAATGAAATGATTTCCATTTTAAATATGGTTTACCATGTTTAGAATATAATGAAATGGTTTCCATTTTAAATATGCTTATGATTATTTATGAGATTAAAATCCTAGATAATTCTAATTTTTTGAAGTCAAATTTTGTGACATTTTAATTGCATTTTAACCTATAATTTTAATAATGTCACCACCCCTTTATTTTAAAGTAATTTATTTTTAATTATTATGAGAAAATATAAACTTGTAGTTTCTGTTTAATTACTATGAGAAAATATAAACTTGTAGTTTCTTTTTAATTACCATGAGAAAATGTAAGCTTATTTTAGTTTCTGTTTACTTACCATGAGAAAATGTAAACTTATTTTAGTTTCTTTTTACTTACCATGAGAAAATATAAACTTATTTTATTTTTTCAATTGATAAAATTAAAAGTTGTTATGATTATTATTAATAGCTTTTATTGTTTTCGGATTTCAATTTTTTTCCCATAGCAAAAATAAATTGAAGAAACTCGAGCACTGAGTTTTGTTCTTATAAAACTGCAACTGTAAAAGTGGAAAGTCGGAATATCCCGCTCGCTGAATAGGTTAGAGTTGCGATCAGCCCAAGTTCCCCACAGGACCAGGTTAGCTTCCCAAAGTTGACGAACCACAATATCCTGTCACACTTGATGTAGAATATGTGGCAGAGAGCAAATTCATTGGCAATCAACTTTTATCAAAGTTGTCGGATATATCTGTTTTATATTTAATAATAATAATAATAATAATCTATTTTTAAGGTCACTGCCAAGCGAGACACCAAATTGGTGTATGAGACCCCCTTGTTTGTGGGACAAGGGACCCCCCTCTGCCCAGCCATTTAACTGCTAAAGTCTACAGAGGTGTACATACACTACCCCCCTCTGGTTAACCCGTGACCTCCTAAGAGGAAACACATGCTCTTAACCATTAGGCCCACTATGTAGTTTTTAATCCTAAATAAAAATGAGGATTAAATACATGTTTTCATTGAAACTGTTGATTGACCAAATTGTCACGATGTAAAAAACTTATATGTTTTTTAATTTTATATTATAAAAAACAGTACATTTATTTTTAAAATCTTTTGGTCTATTCAATATTTTAAGTTTTAACTTCTTCTCACTTCTACATGAATTTTCTATATTAATTTAAACACGTGCAACAGTTAACTATATTAATTAATACTGAAAAAAATATTTAATAAAAATATCTAATATCAATAAAATACAGAAATAGATTTAATAAAAAATCCAATATGAATAAAATACAGAAATAGATTGTTTATATAATATTTTTATTTAAATATTTAAAAATATATTATAAAGATATTTAAATAACTTGAGATACTTCATCAAAAAAGATGATAAGTAATTATTAATAATTATTTTAATAAAAAAGTATGAAATTAAATAGTGTTTCAATTTTACATTATTTAAATAATTAAAATTTTGTTTTTTAAAGTGGTTTTCAAAACTTAATTGTAAGAGTCCTTATCCTTATTACACTTACACCGAATATTTAATTTACTGAATTTGAAGAAATTTTTTTACAATGAATAATATTAATAATTGTTTCATCTAGATGTATTTTTAAGACTCTCCTTGCCTAAAGTCATAAGTTCGAAAATCCGTTTGTACTAGTTACAAAACAAACATAGTTTCTAGAATCAATAATGATAGTAATTCATAAACCCAATAAAGTTATAATTAAAAAACAGACCATCTTATTTAATATTATTAATTATGAAAAATCTGCTAACACATTAATATCACCTTATCTTTTTCACTTATTATGTAAGTATTGAAAAATGTGAGATAACAGATTAATTCCATTCTTAATGCTCTAAGACTTACTTTTTGGTCAACTTGGATCATGCTTTTGATGGAGAATTTATATTATAAAAAAAAATTCACCCATAAACAAATATCACCTAGGATCTTTTTCATTTATATGTAACTATCGAAAAATGTGAGCGAACAGATTAATTCCTTTCTTAATGCTCTCAGACTTACTTTGTGGGAAAAGCATGATCCATGCTTTGGGTGGAGAATTTATATTATAAAAAAATTCACCAATAAACAAATTATATATTTAAAAATGCCATGTACGAATGGGGTCTATGAACCTTTATTGAATTTTAAAAATAGTTTGATTGGATAATACATCATTAAGTGGAAAGTGGTTTTAAGTTTTGATGTTAAATTTTAAAATTATATTTCTTCTCAGTAAGTGTTTTAGAATTGACCATTTTATAATTTCACAAAGTTTATTAATATTAAGTACCATTTCATAAAGAAAGTAGTAGAGAAAGGTAAGATTTTATTAGAGAAAAACTATATTTATTATAGATATGCTTACAAAAGATATCAAAATAGAGAAGTTTTAATGGTGAAAAAGTTCATTGGGATTACTAAAAATGTGGTGAAGGTAGAATTAGAAAATGAAAGAGAAATGAAAAACACACCTGCAAGGAACTCCATGTATATTGACTTTAGTTTGGAGAATGTAGGAGATAAATTCAATATCCATATCTTAGATATTTTTCTATATAATGGTACATGATTATCCCATCGTGTGATTTGTATGAATCAAGGGGGGTGTAATTAGGGCTAGCTAGCCCTTACAGCTCAGGTGTGTAGGGATACAACCCTCGAGACAAAAATTTCTATACCCTTCTACTGTATTTTGGTTCTTTCTAGAGCCCTCATATGTATTGTGTAAAGCATAAGTCAACCCTAGCATTGTATGGGAAGAAAAGAAAGCGATGTAAGTTATTTGTCAAGATGTATTACTAAAATATTGAAGCTACCATTGGTTTTACTTCCACATGGTAGGGTTTCCAATTAAATATAGTGTTATATTGTTATTGTTGTTTCATGGAGGAAACATGAGATACTAATTCTTGTTTAAACTCTAAAAAATCTGACTATTCTAATTCAAGTACTGTTAACTAGTTGGGGCAATGCCAATTTGTCCTACAGATGATGCCAATCCATGACCAGTGATTTCAGTTGTGTCGACGATTTGAGTACAGAATGCGAGGAAGGAGATCATCCTGAGTGTGCTCAATTGATGAATTATCTTCATAATGGTTCGGATGATGACCTTGATCTCCCTCCTGTTAGGATTATTAATCCGCCCTTATCCAAATTTGGTCATATGTCTAAATCAGGAGTCATGTCTAAATCTAGAGTCCATCCAGTCTATTTATAGTCATTAGCACCATTGGGTCCACTTGGCCTAACTGGGGAACATGCTTCAGTTACTAAAGTGTTGAGAACACTAATTGAGGCTTACTGCCACTGATTGCACTTAATTGCATCAGTTTAGGAGCCTCCTAGACCAATCCCTACATTTTAGGAGCCACTGGGAGTGCCGAAACCAACCAAGGTCAATTCAGTTCAGTTAATGACTAGTCAAGCTAAGTTAGGAGTCGGTTACATTCAGTTCTAGTCCTCTAGATTCAGTTAGTGCTAGGTTTACTTGACTGCACTCATGAGGGGCGCATTTCTCAACTACCACAATTAGTTAGCCTTAGTCAACACTGAATGTAAAACTTGAGTTGTGTTTTAGAGCTCCGATGCACTCCGGTTATGGTTTAGACAAGGTCAGTTAACTACTAAGTCCTCCGATAGTGGCTTAAACAAGGTCTTAGTTACCTACATTCAAGTAGAGTCTATCAATTCAAATTTCCTCATGTGGATTTGATTTTCATGTGGCTATTAAAGCCATTTTACTTCATTGTAATTATTATCCGCTTACTTTTTTATTAATGAAAGTATTCACAGCTACAAGCCATTTTTGCACTATTTCATTCTTCAATTGCTGAGTAAATTGTGTGATCTATTTTGTTAGTTATGTGTTTGTCCACAGATCTATGTGCTTAATTCAATACCTCCCAATCCAAAGGAGGATCAAATGTAACTCGGCTTATGTGGGAATGAATATCTCGTTCAGATGATGGACTTGGAATTGCACTTCAACGTGGATTTGAATGAATGAAAAGCGGATAATCATGAAGTTGATTAGCTATTTTGGATTTCTTTTCTGATAGGATGATTAATGTTTGGTTTCCATTCCAATGGCAGCCATATTATTAATCTGTCACAGTAATGTAGGGACTAAAACATAGTCTCAGAAGAGATTTCATACAATTAAGTATGAAAATGGCATAATGGTGTTGCAATAGGAGTTGCGGCTCTGTATATTCAATAAATAATAAGTAATAGAATACAATGGTCATGCAAGGTGCATGAATTCCAAGACAATTCGAATACTCAAAGAGGTCATTCGAATTGAATGGATGTGTGTAGCTTAACTGAATGTCAGCCACAGTCAGCACACATAGTTAACCACCAAGCTAATCAATAACTGAATCTCACATTAAGTCCCAACTGAATGGAGTGCAATAGATGATTGATTCTAACTGAAAGTGACTCGTCACATGTAACTACATGTACAACTGAAGGAGGTAGCACATCCATAACTACAAGTAGCTCTTATGGAGTTAACTGAAGTAAACATGTCATCAAAAGTGGTTGTAGGCACATGTGTTAGCTCCAGTTCATAAATAATGACAAAAAAAATCAAATAATGAATGGAAGTGCCTTAACAACTTAGGTTAATTGATTGTAACAATCATTTAGAAATTAGGTGCATTTATCACACTCAGATCACTCCAAAAATGATCCCTATTTTAAGGAGGAAGCCCAGTTAGCCTCCTCGAATGAAGGAGAAGGCTTAGTTGGACTCCTTGACTGAAGGAGGGCATGGGTGAGCTCATGCTGATGTCATAGTGTTCTCATCTAATGCCAAGTAAGTCAATTAAACTTAGTATAGTAGGTAAATAGGCCAAAATTGACCAAATAAGTGTGCATGTTGGGTAAATGACTCCAACACCCTCCCCTTAAGCTATACTTGGGAGGAGTAAAAAAAAGCTATGAAATGCTAGGGCCTCAGCAACAAAGGCCATAGGTCACCCTGTACAATAAAGTAACTGCTTAATATAACCAAGGAAATGAGAAAATCCTCATGGGAAAAATACCCCCCCTCAAACTAAGCAGTAAATCAAGAAATTTTTGGTTCTTCTATGCAACAAAATCTTTAGACTATGCATGTGAACCTATGAATCCTAACTAAATGAATATGTATGTAGGAATATTCCTCTTTGGAATAATAAGAATTTGCTCAAATGAATCAGGAACATAGACAACTCCAGGATGAAAATTGGACGCATGTAGAGCAACTGAAATCAACTGATAAGAGAGCAAAAGTGCTTGAGGATTCGAACCATGTGTGGAAAAATCAACAAACTGATATGTTGCAGCCTTGAACAGCAAACCTTGAGTGGTAAAATCAGCCTCAATTCTTAGGATAAAGTGTCCAAGTGGATGTAGAATGTATTCCTCTTTACTAGTTCTGTGAGGAGACGAGCATGTGACCAAAGGTAGAGAAGCCCTGGGACTATGGAGAGTGAATGCTTGAGATCCATAATCTGATATAGCTTTAGAAATGTCTAATGATTTATAAAATAAAATATCATCAACCTCATAAGAGGAAACTAACACCAAATCCCCAATAGCAAGTTTGAAGAAGACTTGTGGTACTTGATTTTTCACACCAAAATTGGTGAGAGTGGCTACAAGCATGACTGAAAGCTCTCGGATTTTAAAATTTGAACCAAATAATATTAGATCATAAATTAAATCAGATCTAAATATTTTTACAACAGACTCCAAAACTGTGAAATGAAATCAAATCCCCAGCAATAGTTTCGAAGGAGACTTGCGGTACGTGTTTCTTCACACCGTTGATAAGAAAAGCTACAAGCAGTACTAAAGGTTTATGAACCTAAAATTTTGAACCCAGAAATATCAGATCAGATCCAATTGAGATCATATCATATCCAATAAGGTTCATATCAGATACAAAAGTATGGTCAACTAAGATGGTGGATGCACAGCTTTCTTCTTCTTCAAAATTCTGAATTTCGGTGCGTGCAATCCCACGGGAATTTGCTGGAAGATCTAGATCATGGGGAGAAAATTGATCACTCTTGTAATCTAATATTTTTTCCAAAATATCCAAGGTATTACATATTTTCACACCAGCATCAACATTAGAGGGAGAAAAATCAAATTTCTCTTCACTTTCGGAAGCAATTACTGGCAAATTCTGTACAGAATTCAAAGTAAAATCACTAGTGAATGTTTGCATGGAAGTTCAGCAGTGTTTTTATTCAATATCAGAGATTCAAATGTCTTCTTCTGCTTCAGCCATATGAGGAGATGAGATATCAGAGATCTCACAAACTTCCGGAGCATCAAGAGAAGGAGTCACTGCAAGGAGACTTTCTTCAATTCGAATTGACTGTGTAGAATATTCTGCTTCTTCTTCATCTTGAACAACTTCATCAGAGAGAGTAGAGGCTGATACTTTTGAGTAAAGAACTCTTGTGGTATTGGATGTGATCTCCAAAGTTCTATTATGATCCTCATTGTGCTTGCCAAAGGTTATGTCCAATTTTGTCCAAATATCCTTTGGGTAATAAGCACACCCAATAAGGTAGTGCAAGCTAGGAGAAAGGTCCAGACATATTGCTCCAAAATATCTATCACCATCATTTAGCCATTCATTCTCATTCTCATAAGACTCTTTTCCAAGTCCAATAGACACCTCATAGAGAACTTGTCTCTTCAGAGATGAATTCATATTAATCTTCCATTCTGAATAACTTGTGAATGGGGTGAGAAGAGGGACTGATGAGTCCATTCAAAGTTTTACCTGCAAAAACAAAAAAAAGTCACCGTAAGGTCAAAAAACCTACACATTTTAGGTTTTCATCACACCCAGCATAATTGATCAAGCAAGCTTGATAAACAATTCCTTTACTTGGGGTATTAAGTCGAAAACCCTCGGCTTGTGGTGCAGTGCTGGAATTTGAGCTTTTGCTAAATTTTTGATGCAAGCACCATCAAAAACCATGTTTTTTAAGAGAATGAGGTTCATCCTACCGTGAGATCTAATACCATATTAATCTGTCATAGTAATCTAGGGACTAAAACATAGTCTCATAAGAGATTTCAGAAAATTAAGCATGAAAATGGCATAATGGTGCTACAATAGGAGTTGCAGCTCTGTGTATTCAATACAGAATAAGTAATACAATACAATGGTCATGTAAGGTGCATGAATTCCAAGAAAATTTGAATACTCAAAGAGGTCACGACGAATTGAATGAATGTGTGTAGCTTAACTGAATGTCATCCATAGTCAGCACACATAGTTAACCACCAAGCTAATCAATAACTGACTCTCACACTAAGTCCTAACTGAATGGAGTGCAATAGATGACTGAGTCTAACTGAAAGTGACTCATCACATGTAAATGCATGTCCAAGTGAAGGAGGTAGCACATCCATAACTCCAAGTAGCTCTGATGGAGTTAACTGAAGTAAACATGTCATCAGAAGTGGTTGTAGGCACATGTGTTAGCTCCTATTCATAAATAATGACAAAAATAATCAAATAATGAATAGAGGCACCTTCACAACTTAGGTTAACTAATTGTAACAATCAGTTAGCAATTAGGTGCATTTATGACACTCATATCACCCCATAAATGCTCCATGTTTGAAGGAGCAAGGCTAGTTAGCCTCCCTGAATGAAGGAGAAGGCTTAGTTGGCCTCCTTGACTAAAGGAGGGCATAGGTGAGCTCATGTTGATATCATAGTGTTCTCATCTAATGCCAAGTAATTCAATTAAAATTAGGACAGTGAGTAAATAGGCAAAAATTGACCAAATAAGTGTGCATGTTGGGTAAATGACTCCAACACACCCCTTAAGCTATACTTGGGGGAGTAAAAAAAATGCATGAAATGCTAGGGCCCCAGCAACAAAGGCCATAGGTCACCCTGTGCAATAAAGTAACTGCTTAATATAACCAACGAAATGGGAAAAACCTCATGGGAAAAATACCCCCCCTCAAACTAAGCAGTAAATCAAGAAATATTTGGTTCTTCTATGCAATAGCATCCTAATATTGTGCATGTGAACCTCTGAATCAAAACTAAATGAATATGTCTGGAGGAATCTTCCTCTTTGGAAGAAGAAGAATGTGCTGAAATGAATCAGGAACATAGACAACTGCAGGATGAAAATTTGACCCATGTAGAGCAACTAAAATCAGCCGATAAGAGAGCAAAAGTGCTTGAGGACTTGAACCATGTGTGGAAAACTGAAGAAACTGATATGCTGCAGCATTGAACAGCAAACCATGAGTGGTAAAATCAGCCCCAAGTCTTGGGAGCAATTATCTAAGCGGATGCATAATGTTTTCCTCTTTACTAGTTCTGTGAGGAGATGAGCATGTGACCAAAGGTAGAGAAGCCCTAGGGCTATGGAGAGTGAATGCTTGAGCTCCATAATATGATATAGCTTCAGAAATAGATAATAATTCACAAAATAAAATATCAGCAACCTCATAAGAGGAAACTAACACCAAATCCCCAATATCAATTTTAAAGAAGACTTGCGATACTTGATTTTTCACACCAAAATTGGTGAGAGCGGCTACAAGCATGTTTGAAATCTCTTAGATTTTAAATTTTGAACCAAATAATATCAAATAAAAGAGTAAATCAGATCTAAATATGTTTACAACATATCCAAAACTGTGAAATGAAATCCAATCCCCGGCAGCAGTTTCGAAGGAGACTTGCGTTACTTGTTTCTTCACACCGTTGATGAGAACAACTACAAGCAGTACTGAAGTTTTATGAACCTGAAATTTTGAAACAATCAATATAATATCAGATCCAAATAAGATCATATGATATCCAATAAGGTTCATATCATATCCAAAAGTATAGTCAACCAATATGGTGGATGCACAGCTTTCTTCTTCTTCAAAATTCTGAATTTTGGTGCATGCAATCTTGTAGGAATTTGATGGAAGATCTAGATCATGGGGAGTGAGTTGATCACTCTTGTAATCTAATATTTTTTTGAAAATATCCAAGGTATTACATATTTGTAGACCGGAAGCAACATTAGAGGGAAAAAATCAAATTTCTCTTCACATTCGAAAGCAATTATTGGCAAATTTTGAACAGAATTCAAAGTAAAATCACTGGTGAATGTTTGCATGGAAGTGCAGCAGTGTTTTTCTTCAATATCAGAGATTCAAATGGCTTCTTTTGCTTCAGGCATATGAGGATATGAGATATCAGAGATCTCACAAACTTCTGGAGCATCAGGAGAAGGAGTCACTGCAAGGAGACTTTCTTCAATTCTAATTGACTATGTAGAAGATTATGCTTCTTGTTCATCTTGAACATCTTTATCAAAGAGAGTAGAGGCCGAGACTTTTTTTTGGATACATTTACCACCATACACACTTATTTTGGTCAACTTGGCCTAGTTAAACCACTATCCTAAGTTTTATTGACTTAATTGACATCAGAGGAGCACTGTATGACATTAGCATGAGTACACCCACGCCTACCTTTAGTCAAGGAGGCCAACTAAGCCTTCTCCTTCATTCTTAGGAGGCTAACTAGAGCACTCCAGGGTGATCTGAGTTTCAGTCATTTATTGCACTCCAACTTCAGTTAGGACTCAGTTGAGTCAATTAGGGTTTTGATCAGTGGTTAACTGGTGTGTTCACTGTGGCTTATAGTCAGTTAAGCTAGACTCATTCATTCAATTCGAATGACATCCTTGGGAATTTGAATTTTCTTGGAATTCATGCATGTTGCATGATTATTGTATTGTATTATTCATTATTCATTTATTATATAGAGCGGTTAATTCCATTGCAGCACCATTTTGCCAATTTTATGCATATTTGTCTGTATTCTTTGTGAGACTATGTTTTCAGTTCCTAGACCATTGTGACAAATTAATATGGTATTAGAGCTCATGGTGGGACGAGGCTCAGATATCTCAAAAACAAGGTTTTTAACATATCTTGCATGAAAAATTGAGCAAAAGCTCAAAATTCCAACACTGCACCAGATGCCAAGGCTTACTACTTAATACCCCAAGTAAAGGAATTGTTGATCAAGCTTGCTTGATCAACTATGTTGAGTGTGATGAAATCCTAAAATGTGTAGGCTGTTTGACCTTATGGTTCCCCTTTTGTTGTGATTTGCAGGTTTTTAACAGGTGAAAGCATTCGATCCAGCAGTTTCAGAAGGCTTCTTCCGTAGACCTCTTGAATCCGTTCAATTTTCACTAATGGAAAGGAGACATGGAGATCCATCTATGTGCTAGAGGACTCTATAGGGTCACTATGGACACAGAAGAAGAGCTTGCTTTTGTGATAGACAAAGCTATATTCTTGAACACGAAATATGAAGCATTCGGATTCTTGTGTCTCTCTGTTTCCGGGGATCTTCTTTTCCATCTCTCAGGATTGAAGACTCCAAAGGAAATCTAGGACAAATTGGAAACCCCTTAATGGAAAATAGGATGATTTGAGAGTATACTAGCTTGAGAATGAGTTGATGTCTCTCTAGCCTTCCAATTTCGAGACCTTAAATGATTTTTTCACAAAGTTCAAGCACATTGTCTTACTGTTGAAGCAATGTAAGGTGGAGAAGGAGGATTCCCAGCTCATCCTTACCATACTCTCCAAACTTATAGCTGATTATTTAGTTTTTGTCTCTACATTCCATGTGGGGAATCTCACAACCCCTGGATGGAATATGCCTTCACTCAATGACTTCATTGAGTCCCTAATAAGTGAACATGATAAGCTTGTCCAGATGGGGATCATCAAATCCTCCCACAATCAAGCTGTCCATGTCTCAGGGACCAAAGATCTGAAGGGTAAAGGAAATCAACAGAAGAACCCAAAAACCAAATTCGAAGCTCCTAAGCCTAAAGTTGAAAACCAGTAGCATGAAGAGTCTTTCGGCTCAAACAGGAATAAAGGAAAAGGGCATCATGGAAAGGAAAAATTCATGTGTTCATACTGTGGGAAGGGATTCCACCCTGAACATGCCTGCACAAAAAATAAAATTGATGAAGCTACCTCTCTCCTTGAGAGAAATCACATCAATCTTCCGGAAATATTTTGGAGGAGAGATCAGCAAGATCGGGAACCACAGCATGAAAGAGATCATTCCCCCATGGCAAGAACTTCGAAGTCCAAAACACTCTTGATAGATTCTAGAGATTCGAACCACGTGATGGCTGAAAGAGACTCCTTCTCATGTTTGGAGACAAAATCCATTCCCATCTGCATGGGAGATGAATCCACAATCATATATGAAGGACAAGGTACTGTAGATATTGAGCATGGTTATTTTTCCAATGTTCTGTATGCACCATGTCTTGCATCAAACCTCCTAAGTGTTTATCAAATGACACATACAGGAGTGCCAAAGAGAGTCTCATTTATCCCATATGATGTATATATCATAGAACTTGCATCCGAAAAACTTGTAGAAAAAGGCCTTGCAAACCATCATGCAAAAGCCTTTGAGTTCTCCCATTTTGTGGCGGATGCAAAGCCCATCACATTGCTGAATCATGGAAATGAATTTAATAGACTATGGCATGAGAGGTTCAACCATCTAAACTTCAAATACTTGCAGAAATTACAAAATAAATATATGGTTGACGCCCTCCTGGTCATCAAAGACACCATTGGAATTTGCAAGGGCTGTGTTGTTGGAAAGCACCCTGCACATAAGTTCGATCGGGGGAAGGCAAGCCGGGCATCATGCATCTTGGGACTGATACATTCTAATATCAGTGGTCCCATTCCTATCACATCCATGAATGGATCAAGCTATGTTCTGACTTTCATTGATGACTTTTCCAGATACACATGGGTCTTTTTTATCAAAAAGAAGTCGAAAGTCTTAAAAAATTCACTGAATTGAAGACCTTGATTGAGAATGCATCTGGACAAAAGATCAAGATATTGAGATCTTATAATGGAAGGGATTATCTCAGTAATGATTTACTACATATATATATTCCCAAATTCATATTTAGGTACAGAATTCAGTTCCCTACACTCCCCAGTAGAACGGTGTAGTGGAGAGGAAGAATCGGTCTCTCAAGGAGATGACCACTTGTATGTTGGAATCAAAGAAGTTGGCTGCAAATTTGTGGGATGAAGCCATGCATGCTGCAGCATATATTTAGAATAGATTTCCATGCTCATCCATGAAAGGTAATACCCCTTTCAAATCATACTTCAGACACAAGCCGGATGTGTCAAATCTGCAGGTGTTTGGGTCCACTACATGGGCCTGAATTCTAGTTGATAAAATAAGGGCTTTGCAACCACAGAGCATAGAATGTATGTTTGTTGGATATCCTGATGAATCAAAAGGTTTCAATATTCTTAATATCAAAACAAAATAGATCATCACTGAAAGGAGTGTCAAGTTCGATGAGCCTCTTCAGGAGGTAGAACTAGTGAAGGAGAAAACTGCTGAATTTCCTTCCTGTTCTATTGAATATTTGGATGATGTAATTGGGGGTGATGACCCTGATTTGGATCCTATGATTTTTGATATCAGTGTACAGCAAACATCATATACTAAATAATACCCTGAAGTACAAAATCATCCCCCAACTTGGGCCCGATAGACACTCTCCTCCGTAGGAGATAACATTGGAAATCCGGATGATCCAAGGAGAACCTGGTCCGATTTCCAAAGAGCAAGTATTGAACTCTCTTGTCCTAATAATTTGATGTCTGAATATGGTTATTCTATGATCAATTCAGACCCTAATTCCTACTACCATGCTTGGAAGGATCCGAGATGGCAAGTTGCCATGGACGAAGAGATGAATTCCCTTAAGGAAAACACTACTTGGGATCTAGTTTCTCTTCCTCCGGGCAGGAAATTGGTTCAATGCAAGTGGGTGTTTCAGACTAAGGCTATTGCTGATGGAAGCACCTATAAACATAAGGCAAGGCTGGTAACAAAATTTTTCTCCTAGGTCCAAGGTGTGGACTACCATGATACTTTTGTACCGGTTGCAAAAATAGACTCCATCCGCCTAGTTTTGGCAATTTCAGCATCTAAGCACTCAAAAGTGAATCATATGGATGTTAATTCAGCCTTCTGCATGGATATATTCATGAGGTGATATATATGAAGCATCCTTAGGACTAAATTTTTTAGCCATCTTTTGTTTGCAAGCTAAAGAAGTCACTATACGGGTTAAAGCAGGCCCCAAGAGAGTGGTATTCCAAGATGGATGTCTTCCTTCTCTCGCAAAACTTCCAAAGGTGTAAATCAGATCCAAATGTGTATATACAACAGTTTGATGGTCATTTTATTATTATTGTTTTATATGTTGATGACTTACAAATCATAGGTAGCACAGTTGCTTCTATTTCAGTCATCAAAATTGCCTTCCACAATGCATTTGAAATGAGCGATTTGGGGCTCTTAAAACAATTTTTGGGCCTGAAAATTGAGCAAAATTATGATGGGATAATGGTCACTCAGTCCAAATAAATATCATACCTATCATTCAATTTTAACATGGCTGAATGTAGATCTGCTCCATTCCCTTTTCTTTCAGGGATCAGCCTTGAAGAAGGAAAAAGCACACCTCCCATGGACTGCACTATTTATTGATAACTTATTGGTAGCTTGTTGTACTTGATTCATTGTCAGCCTGATATATGTTATGCCGTGAATGCTATATCAATATACATGCAGCAGGCCCATGATCTTCATTGGAAGGCAGCCAAGAGGATCCTCCAGTATATTCAGGGAACCAGGACCTACGACATTCACAATGCTGCAGACTCCGAGCTAGATCTGGTTGGGTACACATATTTCGAATCGGTGGGTGATTCTATTGATTGAAAGTCTAATTATGGATATGTCTTCATGTTTGGTGGTGACCCCATTTTCTGGTCTATCAAAAATCAGGCCGCCATAGCATTGTCTTTAGCAGAGGCCGAGTATCGAGGAGTGGTGAATGCTTACATCCATGATGTTTGGTTGCAAGGCATTCTTTCAGAGTTTGATATTGGTAGTAATTTTTCCACTATACCCTTTTGTGACAATCAAAGTGCTATTAATATATCCATAGATCTAGTTTCCAGGTAGAGGACCAAGTGCATGACAGGACCATCATTCTACAATACTGTCTAACTGATGAGTAGATTGAAGACATCTTCACCAAGAGATTTTTAGAAAAGAAGTTCACTTACCTCCGTTCACTGTTGGGGGTGAGTTCATCAGGGTGATCCAACTACTTTCAGTGTTCAGCATGAGGGGGGGTTCCCACTGGGTTTTCCCTCTTTTCCTCAATTAGTTTGTTTTGAGCATTGTTTGAGTTTCAGTATTGTACAGGGTGACCTATGGCCTTTTTTTCTGGGGCCCTAGCATTCTTATGCACTTTATGTTTCTACTCCTCTGAGTATAGCTTAAGGGGGGGTGTTGGAGACATTTACCACTATACACACTTATTTTGGTCAATTTGTCCTAGTTAAACCACTATCCTAAGTTTTATTGAATTAATTGACATCAGCATGAGCACATCCATGCCTACCTTCAGTCAAGGAGGCCAACTAAGCCTTCTTCTTCATTCGGGGAGGCTAACTAGAGCACTCTGGGGGTGATATGAGTGTCATAAATACACTTAATTGATAACTGATGGTTACAATTAGTTAAACAGAGCAGCGAAGGTGTCTTCATTCATTAAATTGATTATTTAATTAATATTTAATGAACTGGAGTCAACATGGACACCTCCAACAACCTCTGATGGTCAGTTAGACTTCCATTAACCTCACCGGGGTTCATTAGAGTTAATGATGTGCTACCACTTGTTGGTTGGTATGCAGTGACATGTGTTTGGGATACTTTCAGTTAGACTTAGTCATTTATTGCACTTCGACTTCAGTTAGGACTTAGTTGAGTCAATTAGGGTTTTGATCGGTGGTTAACTGGCGTGTTCACTGTGGCTTACAGTCAGTTAATATAGACTCATTCATTCAATTTGAATGACCTCCTTGGGAATTCAAATTGTCTTGGAATTCATGCATCTTGCATGATTATTGTATTGTATTATTCATTATTCATTAATTCTATAGAGCTGCTACTTCCATTGCAGCACCATTTTGCCAATTTTATGCATATATGTCTTTATTCTTTGTGAGTCTGTGTTTTCAGTTCCTACACTACTGTGAAAAATTAATACTTTTGAGTAAAGAACTCTTGTGGTGGTGGATGTGAACTCCAAAGTGCTATTATTATCCTCATTGTTCTTGCCAAAGGTTTTGCCCAATTTTGTCTAGAAATCCTTTAGGTATTCACCACAACCAATAAGGTAGTGCAAGCTAGGAGAACGGGCCAGACATATTGCTCCAAAATCTATATCACCATCATTTAGCCACTCATTCTCATTCTCATAAGACTCTTTTCCAAGTCCAATAGACACCTCATAGAGACCTTGTCTCTTCAAAGATGAAATCATCTTCAACCTCCATTCTGAATACCTTGTGAATGGGGTGAGAAGAGGGACTGATGAGTCCATTCAAAGTTGTACATGAAAAAACACAAAAAAATCACCATAATGTCAAACATATTGCACATTTTAGGTTTTCATAACACCCAGCATAATTGATCAACAATTCCTTTACTTGGGGTATTAAGTGATAAACCTTCGGCTTCTGGTGCAATGCTGGAATTTGAGCTTTTGCTTAATTTTTCATGCAAGATCCATCAAAAACCATGTTTTTGAAGAGAATGAGCTACGTCCCACCGTGAGCTCTGATACCATATTAATATAGGGACTAAAACACAGTATCATAAGAGATTTCAGAAAATTAAGCATGAAAATGGCATAATGGTGTTGCAATAGGAGTTGCAGCTCTGTAATTCAATAAACAATAAGTAATGCAATACAATGGTCATGCAAGGTGCATAAATTCCAATACAATTTGAATACTCAATTAGGTCATTCGAATTGAATGTATGTGTATAGCTTAACTGAATGTCAGCCACAGTCAACACACATAGTTAACCACCAAGCTAATCAATAACTGACTCTCACACTAAGTCCTAACTGAATGGAGTGTAATAGATGACTGAGTATAACTAAAAGTGACTCATCACATGTAAATACATGTCCAACTAAAGAAGGTAGCACATCCATAAGTCCAAGTAGCTTTGATGGAGTTAACTGAAGTAAACATGTCATCAGAAGTGGTTGTAGGCGCATGTGTTAGCTCCAGTTCATAAATAATGAAAAAAATAATCAAATAATGAATGGAGGCACCTTCACAACTCTGGTTAACTGATTGTAACAATCAGTTAGCAATTAGGTGCATTTATGACACTCAGATCACCCCAGAAATGCTCCCTATTTGAAGGAGGAAGCCCAGTTAGCCTCGCCGAATGAAGGAGAAGGCTTAGTTGGCCTCCTTGACTGAAGGAGGGTGTGGGTGAGCTCATGTTGATGTCATAGTGTTCTGATCTAATGCCAAGTAAGTCAATTAAACTTAGGATAGTGGGTAAATAGGCAAAAATTTACCAAATAAGTATGCATGTTGGGTAAATGACTCCAACACCCCCCCTTAAGCTATACTCAGGAGGAGTAAAAAAAATCCATGAAATGCTAGGGCCCCAACAACAATGGCCATAGGTCACCCTATACAATAAAGTAACTGCTTAATATAACCAAGGAAATGAGAAAATCCTCATGGGAAAAATACCCCCCCTCAAACTAAGCAGTAAATAAAAAAAAATGTGTTCTTCTATGCAGCAGCATCCTGAGACTGTGCATGTGAACCTATGAATCCAATATAAATGAATATGTCTGGATGAATCTTCCTGTTTGGAAGAAGAAGAATGCGCTCAAATGAATCAGGAACATAGACAACTGCAAGATAAAAATTGGACCCATGTAGAGCAACTGAAATCAACTGATAAGAGAGCAAAAGTGCTTGAGGATTCGAACCATGTGTGGAAAAATTAAGAAACTGATATGTTGCAGCATTGAAAACAAAACAATGAGTGGTAAAATCAGCCTCAAGTCTTAGGAAAAAGTGTCCAAGTGGATGCAGAATGTCTCCCTCTTTACTGGTTCTGTGAGGAGATGAGCATGTGACCAAAGGTAGAGAATCCCTAGGACCGTGGAGAGTGAATGATTGAACTCCACAATATGATATAGCTTTATAAATAGCTAATGATTCAAAAAATAAAATATCAGCAACCTCATAAGAGGAAACTAACACAGAATCCCCAGTAGCAATTTTGAAGAAAACATGCAGTACTTGATTTTTCACACGAAAATTGGTGAGAGCGGCTACAAGCATGACTGAAAGCTCTTTGATTTTAAAATTTTAACCAAATAATATCAGATCAAAAATTAAATGATATCTAAATATGTTTACAACAGATCCAAAACTGTGAAATGAAATCAAATCCCCAGCAGCAGTTTCGAAGGAGACTTGTGGTACTTGTTTATTCACACCATTGATGAGAACAACTACAAGCAGCACTGAAGGTTTATGAACCTGAAATTTTGAACCAAGTAATATCAGATTATATCCAAATAATATCATATCATATCCAATAAGGTTCATATCAGATCCAAAAGTATGGTCAACTGAGATGGTGGATGCACAGCTTTCTTCTTCTTCAAAATTCTGAATTTTGGTGCATGTAATCCTGCAGGAATTTGCTAGAAGATATAGAACATGGGGAGCGAATTGATCACTCTTGTAATCTAATATTTTTTCCAAAATATCCAAGGTATTACATATTTGCACACTAGCAGCAACATTAGAGAGAGAAAAATCAAATTTCTCTTCACTTTCAGAAGCAATTACTAGCAAATTTTGTACATAATTCAAAGTAAAATTACTAGTGAATGTTTGCATGGAAGTGAAATAGTGTTTTTCTTCAATATCAGATATTCGAATGTCTTCTTCTGATTCATCCATATGAGGAGATGAGATATCAGAGATCTCACAAACTTCTGGAGCATCAGGAGAAGGAGTCACTGCAAGGAGACTTTCTTCAATTCGAATTAACTGTGTAGAAGATTTTGCTTCTTCTTCATATTGAACAACTTCATTAGAGAGAGTAGAGGCTGATACTTTTGAGTAAATAACTCTTGTGGTGCTATATGTGATCTCCAAAGCACTATTATGATCCTCATTGTGCTTCCCAAAGGTTCTGTACAATTTTATCTAGAGATCCTTTCGGTATTCATCAGAATCAATAAGGTAGTGTGAACTAGGAGAAAGGGAAAGACATATTCCTCCAAAATCTCTATGATCGTCATTTAGCCACTCATTCTCATTCTCATAAGACTCTTTTCCAAGTCCAATAGACACCTCATAGAGACCTTGTCTCTTCAGAGAGGAAATCATCTTCAACTTCCATTCTGAATACCTTGTGAATGGGGTGAGAAGAGGGACTGATGAGTCCATTCAAATTTTTACCTACAAAACCACAAAAAAGTCACCATAAGGTCGAACAGCCTGCACATTTTAGGTTTTCATCACACCCAACATAATTGCTCAAGCAAGCTTGATCAACAATTCCTTTACTTGGGGTATTAAGTGGTAAACCTTCGGCTTCTGGTGTAGTGCTGGAATTTGAGATTTTGCTAAATTTTTCATGCAAGATCCGTCAAAAACCATGTTTTTGAATAGAATGAGCTTCATCCCACCATGAGATCTGATACCATATTAATCTGTCCTAGTAATCTAGGGACTAAAACAAACTCTCATAAGAGATTTCACATAATTAAGCATGAAAATGGCATAATGGTGCTACAATAGGAGTTGCAGCTCTGTACATTTAATAAAGAATAAGTAATACAATACAATGGTGATGCAAGGTGCATGAATTCCAAGACAATTCAAATACTTAAAGAGGCCATTCGAACTGAATGTATGTGTGTAGCTTAACTGAATGTCAACCACAGTCAGCACACATAGTTAACCATCGAGCTAATCAATAATTGAATCTCACACTAAGTCCTAATAGAATGGAGTGCAATAGATGACTGAGTCTAACTGAAAGTGACTCATCACATGTAACTGCATTTCCAACTGAAGGAGGTAGCACATCCATAACTCTAAGTAGCTCTCATGGAGTTAACTGAAGTAAACATGTCATTAGAAGTTATTGTAGGCGCATGTGTTAGATCTAGTTCATAAATAATGCAACAAATAATCAAATAATTAATGGAGGCACCTTCAAAACTCAGGATAACTGGCTGTAACAATTGGTTAGCGATTAGGTGCATTTATGACACTCATACCACCCCAGAAATGCTCCATGTTTGAAGGAGGAAGCCTAGTTATCCTCTCCGAAAGAAGAAGGATTAGTTGGCCTCCTTGACTGAAGAAGGGCGTGGGTGAGCTCATGCTGATGTCATATTGTTCTCATCCGATGCCAAGTAAGTCAATTAAACTTAGGAGTGGGTAAGTAGGACAAAATTTACCAAATAAGTGTGCATGTTGGGTAAATGACTCCAACACATATTTCTAGATTTTGTAAACTTAATATCTTTTGTGTCGTGCAATTTGCATATGTGGTATTTATAGGTCATAAGTTAATTGTCATGAAACAAATTATCTGTTATTTTTTTTTTCATTTTTAATTATAATCATTTATTATCTATGCCTTAGTTAATAGGAAAAATTAATACGCAGAGAAAACACACAACATAATCCTTTATTACTTGTAAATAGTTACATTTATAGTGAATGAACTGTTTCAACACACTTCGATAATGGTGGATCTGGAACCATCAGTTTTCTAAATAAAAATTCAACATCCTAAACATTTAGTGTAATCACAGAATTTCGTATTATTATCTAACACCCCACCTTAATGGAGAAACAATATTCTTATAATACACAATAATAAACAATCTGGAACTTCGATCTTTGTCTGTCTGGACTTCATCATCATTTACACCCACTTTGAAGTCTCATAGTTTGTGCTCTTTCTTCACTTCATCTTCGACCTTCCCATTTGACCCATTTAAGACATAACTGCTTCTAACCAACAATAAAATAATTGCAGTGACTAACAATATTGAATACTTAACTATGCCAAAGTACACAGTTCGTTGAGTTTGGAAAATAACTAATCAAGTAATTGGAGTGATCTATGGACATACTTCCATCTGTCAAACACGTATCTCACTGAATCTAGGAATGCACTCTAAATACTGAACATATCCAGAATTTATTCATACAAGTGACCTTTAGAAACTTACAAACAAAATAAAATATTACATAATTAGTAACTATTTCTTAAAAGAATTTAAGAGGTTCTGTATTGAATTCACAATCATTGTCACAATCTGGCATGACTTCATAGATGACATATGATATTTATTTACAGATTACTATTTTAGATGACTCCTTTATTTTTCCCTTTCATATATCCATAGCACGAATTTTACAATTTATTTTTGTATGCCCGCTTCTTCTGCAATAGAAGCATTCAACTATACTCATATTTTTATTAAGCCTTCCTTTTGAAAACAAGGCAATTTCAGTTTGTGGATATCTGTGTTTCCTTGTTCCAACCTCTTTTCTTCTGCTAATAATGCTTCTATAATTTTGTAATTTCCCTTTTTCGAAATTTTATATGAATGACCAATTTTTCACATTTTTCCCTATTTCGACCTTTGACTAGTTTTGATGTCTAGGTCTCCAAATTGAACCAAATTCCCCCAAATAATATAAGAAGGTGTATGAATGATATTAATACTGTAATATGATGTTAAGGGATGATTTATGACCCTCCAATTACTTCTTCAAAATTGTTTAATATTCTGGTCAAAGTATGAGTCTTTACTAGTAAATTGGGGTTCCAATTCCCCCTAGGTAAATGCTGAAAATGGCTTCTCAAATGCTATGAAACCCACTTTAATTTATGAAAATATGAATATGATATTTAAGGTAAATTTTTAAGGTCTCATATTCATCATTATTCAGTTTATATATTTTTTTATATCCCTCTCCCAAACAACTACAAAATCACTAATTCAACCCTTGGGGAAATGGCATCAAATCTTCTCCAAATGCAATTAAACTAAGTAAGATGACTTCAAATGCTTGAGTGCTGAAAATTAAACTTGTAATACTCATAAATTAAATTCCATTCATCATAAATATACCATATATACATTCTCCCATTCAAAATAATCAGCATTACCATGACATACAACAATAACAATGGGGAAATGGTAATTGTTTGCTCATTAATATTCACTTATGCATACAAAACTTTCGTATTTAGACCTGATACTTTCTTAGAATGAATAAAATATAATATTAAACTTATTACAATAACAAATTTACCATTATAATCTCGAATTCATCAGCATTCAATGGCATACATCAATATAATGGGGAAACGATTATTGTTTTTTCATTAATAATCACTTCTACATTCAACCATTTGGTATTTCGACCTGACACTTTCTGAATATGGAGAATATATAATATTACACTTATTACAATAAAAAATGGATCAGGATAAGCTCTCCCAAAGAGTACAATATCTCACCCAAAGTGCAATCCCTTCGTGAGCAAGAATATGCAATAAAAATTGGAAATAGTTTAGAAAAAGTGATGCAATAGAATGAACCATGAGCTTCCTATAGCTTACACCTACAAATAAAAAATCCATTGAATATCTATGAAAGACCTAAGTGGCCTCTCCAAACACCAACTTGGATGGGAATATTTCACCCTCGAAATTGGCTAAGGCAAGAAACTAGCCATCCACTAGCTCTTTCAATTCACAAATGCAAATTTCTCAAATGATCAAAATATCATCTCTTGGTTGATCCCTATATTTTATAAATACACTTATCCTTCTAAGGTTACCGATCCATCCACAAAATCAAGCCAAGTTGAATTAGGGTGTGTGCTCAAAATTTGCCATGTGTCCTCTCTTTCTTAGCCTTCCATATTCCCCCAATTCAAGTAGGAACCCATTGAGCTTCCACAACTCACATGAACGCCCTCTTGCATGATCTATTTCGACCTGACATGTTAGATATGTCAGATGTCAGCCTTTAGATCTTATTTGTGTCATAGATGTCATAGCATCTTCATCATTGTTGTCATAGAGCTAGGGAATCTAGTCCAAGTGTTTCACTAGCTACAAAATGCCTCTTCCTCTTCCACTTCAATTCAACCTTAATTGATTCATGCCAAGTATATTGACCTTACATATCATCCCAAGACCCTTGTGATTCTTATGGATTCGAAATGACAAGAGGAGGATTCCATGTGGCATAGAAAATCTAGCTTGTGTGGGTTACACATCCTCCATGTGTCTTCATGATCAATTGCCACTTTGATTTTCTATTGTATTTATTTATTTACCTCATTTATTAAATATTTATGAAATTCTAATTTTCAAACATCATTTATTGTCCCCCTTATTCCAAATCCCAAAGATTCCACCCCCAACCTAGGAAACTAGTAATTTTCCCACTTTACAATTATTTGACCCTTAGCATCAATTTGACAAACTCAAGACATGAATATGGAAAATGTGATTAGGAAATTTTGACCCAATGAAAAATTTGGGACATGAAAAATCCTCCCTTCCCAATATTGTTTTTCCTCAAGCAATTTTAGACATGGGTGTTGAAGAACCTGCTTTCTATATGATTCTTTGAAGTTGCCACCGAGTTGCCCAACTTTGAGTCTTTGAGATTCCATGGAAATTTTAGAGAGAAACCACCATGCATGTTATTGCAATACTTTGATTAAAATTACTTTATTAAGTGGGGAATCCATCTCCCATATTTCTTGTTTCCCAAAAAATTTGAAATCAATGGGGCTAAAAACTATCCCAGGGTCCCATTTCATGTATTGCACTCCAACAATTAAGAGTGCTCTCCAACCCATACCATTAGGAAACAGAATTCTAGGATCCCATTTTCTTGGATGCATTTTTCCAAACATCATGATTAGATAATAAATATCATCAAATTACATAACAACATAATAAAAATTTACATCAAGGAGGTGCCTCGTCAAAAAATCATGAAAGTGCTTATACCTTCAACTAAGTAGACCACCACTTGTCAAGTGCATACAAGCTTCCAATGACCAATCAAATATGCTCCAACGACATAGGTGAGGATCCCATGTCCCATAATGTTGCTCCAAAAATATATAATGTGCATCAATATAATCAATCATGTGTTCTTTCATCCAAGAAGTGAATGAAGAACCTCTGCCAAAATATGAACCAAATAAGGAGCAAAGAAAACATGAAGAATTCAAGTGGATTAAAGAAGTCTCATCAATACACTCGTGCATATGTATATCATCATGAAATAACAAGGTATTTCTATACCAATAAAAATGTTCTTCAATGATATATCTCTTCACCCAAATGTGGGATGAAGTTCCTCAAACATCAAATAGACTAAGGAAGGAGCAAGGAAAATCATGAGTCTCCAAGTGACTCAAGTGAACATCATAGGTGCACCCATGTAGATGTGTATAATCATAATCTAACAAAGGATGCTGCTACAAATGTAAATATGATTGTTCTCTAATCATGCCATCATCATAAAGAGAGATATAAATTCCACACTCTTCATTTGGCACTATAAAAAAGAAACCTTTTACCCATACTTCATTATGATGAATGCTGCAAAATTTGGAATTGTAGGATGTAGGAGAAAAAACCAACTCCCCCAAATGATCAGAAAGTGAAAAATTTTCATCATGTGAAGGATCCATAGAGGTATGATTACGCACCTTCCTTAAAAATGAAAAAATTTCTTCATGGGTTGGTTCCAAGGTGGTGGAATCATTCACTTCTTCAAAAAGTGTGTAACCATTTTCAAGAGGCAAATCAAATTCCTCTTCCACCACAACGAGTGATTGGATCTCATAAAGATAATATTCAAACACATGATGAACCTGAAAATTTTCATGTTTCTCATGATCCATCATGTCATGAGAATCCTCCAAGCAATCTACCATATGAGTGGAAGGAAGGAAGAAGGACAAGTATCTTGCAACCTCTTAATAAGTTGCTCATTTTGAATTTTGAGCTTATGAATATCTTCATTAGTCTTCAATTAGGATTCATGTAACCATTCACTAAGCTCAATGACATTTTTTCTATCAAAAAACAAAGACATGAAATTACCTTTGATGTTGCACATTTCTTTGGAATCTTCTCCGTATCTTTAAGGAGTGATGGCTCCTCCAATGAAGAAACATTCCAACAATAATTTGATATCAATGCTTGAGTGTCATGGAGTATTCTAAGGGCCTATTATATCTTCTTTTCATTCATCTTTAACAGCATTTAGAGAAAATGAGGCTCTTGCAAATGCACCTTCTCATCTTCTTCCTTATTGCTTGGACCAACTTCATGAAGCTGAAGTGGTGATGGGGAAGTTGATCTTGTTTCTTCTTCAACTACTACAAGGTATTCATTTTCATGTTTATTAGAAATTTGGCTTGCAGCAACATTTTGAAATCTGATCTCTCTGTCACCAACATGAGTTGTGAGCACCCATCAATAGGGACTCCTTCATAGTTCAAGCATCCATCAGTAGATGCTCTTTTTTTCATTTGCAAGGTAAAATATGTTTCGAAATGATATTCATTATTTTAAATAGAAACTTCGTCATACTCATGTGATGGATATTCATTTTTTTCAGAGTCACTTGGGAGTTAATTTAGATCCTCTTCATGTACTACTTATTATACTTCACCTATTTCAGAACTAGGTGGTTAATGGGTCTCCTCCTTTTGCTCCTTCAAGCAAGTTGGTGCATTTTTCCCCTTGGTTTTCTTAAGATCAATATATTTTATCCAAAGTTGGATAGCAAACAATTTGAATCATTTCATAAGATTCTTGGTCATGTCTTCAACGATAGGTTCCATGATTTTCATATGCTCCTCACCATCATATGAGGTTCCCTTTTCGTCCCTAGTCATAGTTTCCTCTTGAACAAAAGAACTTTTTGGTTTCAATATATAATGGTGGTCCTCGAATTATTGTCCTCATAAATATCATACCACATAAGGTGCCAATATCATGCTATGATACCGCCGTAATGTCCATTTTTCGAAATTTTATTTGAATGACCAATTTTTCACTTTTTTCCTTATTTCAACCTTTGACAAGTTTTGATATATAGGTCTCCAAGTTGAACCAAATTGCCCCAAATATTCTAATAATGTGTATGAATGATATTAAGACTGGAATATGATGTTCAGGGATTATTTATAACTCTCCAATTAATTCTGCAAACTTGTTTAATATTATTGTCAAAGTAGGAGTCTTTACTAGCAAATTGGGGTTTCAATTCCCCTTGGGTAAATGCTTAAAATGGATTCTCAAATGCTCCCAAACCCACTCAAATTTCTGAAAAGAGGAAAAGTATGTTTAAGGGACATTGTTAAGGTATCATATGCATCATTATTTAGTTTATAGAGGATTTTAAATCCCTCTCCCAAACAACTACAAAATCACTAATTCGGCCTTTGGGGAAATGGCATCAAATCTTCTCCAAATGCAGTTAAACTGAGTAAGATGAATTCAAATGCTTGAGTGCTAAACATAGAACTTGTAATACTCCTAAATTAAAGTCAATTCATCATAAATACATCAGAGAGACATTCTCTCATTCGAAATAATCAGCATTACCATGGCATACAACAATATAGTGGGGAAATGGTCATTGTTTTCTCACTAATATTCACTTTTGCATACAAACCTTTATTATTTTGACCCGAGACTTTCAGAGAATGAATAAAATATCATATTAAACTTATTACGATCAGAAATGTACCATGAGAATCTTGAAATTATCATCATTCAATGACATACATGAATATAGTGGGGAAATGGTCATTGTTTTCTCATTAATAAACACTTTTGCATTCAACCATTTGCTATCTCGACCTGAGACTTTTTGAATATGGAGAACATAGAATATTATACTTTTTACAATCAGAAATGGATTAGGAGAATCTCTCCCAAAGAGTACAATAGCTCACCCAATGATTTCCTTGCTTATAGTCCCTCTATAATCATATAAAAATCACACCCAGCAAGAATTAGATCTATCTAAATAAATTTTCATAAAAAGATTCATGAAAATATTAGAAAAATATCATTACAATGAAATTCTAAATAAATTTTCATAAAATATTCATGAAAATATTAAAAAAATATCATTACAATGAAAGTCTGAAATGAGGGAAATTTACATGATTCAAGTTTTCTTTGTAATCAATCACCTTCTCAAGTGTGTTCTTAGTCTGCTTCTTAGCTTCTTTTAACTTCTTTTAAAATAACTAGAATACCCAATTATTTGAAAACCTATGTAATATCAAAAACCTAACTAATATCTGTTAGTTGTGTCTATGAGTAGTTGTAATCTCTAGCATTATTTTGTTAAACCGATGTTATTAGTGAGTTATCTGTGGATAATTACATGATCATCCAAGCTTCTTCTAGTTATTTCAAGTTATTTGAAATAAACAGTGAGTTATAGATTCATTAATTCATGCATAAGTTATGAGTTATTTATTTATCAACCATTAGTCCTTTTTTTATATTCTTTTTCAATCTCAAATTATTATAGCTATATCCTATGAAGTGTTGGTTATCCATTCATCAACTATGAGCTATCCATGATTTTCTACCAACTATCCACTCATCAATATATATATTTCTACTTTTGAAAGACTGTCATAAAATCAATTTCTAGACAATAAGCTTATCTTATCCTCATTGATAAATAAAAAAACATAGACCCTAGTTTACTGTAAATCTCAAATAGAAACACTTATTTACTTAAACATAAATAATACCCATAAATATTTATAAACTTATGTATATACCTACTTTGAATTTTTTTGAATAAGGACAACCACATTATCTAATCGACGCCAGTTTAATGGTCAAAGATACTATGAATCTCAAAAAGTAAGCGGACAATATATATGAAATATTCCAAACCTTTCAAAACCCAACCCGGTAAGGAAGATAACCGCTGCAGTGACGAGGAAATGGCGACACTTGGTGACAGTTCGGTCTGCCACAATTACTGAGGAACCATGGCCTGGGCAGAAATCATGACTAGTGGTGGTTACGGTTACGTGTCCATGTGTTTGCTTGCATGGTTTACATTCAGGTTCCTTTCTGGCCACCTGCCCCACATTTTGAAAATAAGGTTTTTTTGTCTTTGCTTAATTGGAATGCCTGTTTTTCCTTTGGGAGGGAGGGTCATTTTGGCCCTGTTTTCCTTCCCGCAGAGAAGGCCCAGCTATACTGTGATACTCTATATTTGCTCCACATAAGCAGGTCGGTCTGTAACTATGCATGTATTACTATTTTTTTTTTAATAGAATAGATTTCAACTTTAAAAAAGGACAATATATATAAAATTGAAAGAGATAATGGCTGTTCAATGTGAATTGAAAATTGCAGGCTGTTGTATACGTGCAGCCATTAAAGAAAATATGTTCATATCATTTGAATTATAGGGCAAATGACGGCCATGGATTTCAACGTGTTCTGGTCAGGCGCACATACTCTTGACAACTAGTGCTAGCCAATATCTTAACATAACTTAGTTTAGCTCGCCATTGGAAGCTTAATGTCATTAATACAAATTACATTTCAAACATGGCTGGTGTGAACAGGATCACGGCGAAAGTTCGATTGAATTGAAATATCAGTTTGTAATTAAAGACTGCTCACTGATTCATATCGAAAAAGAAATATCTTATGTAATATTTGATCATTTTGAAGGTAAAATATCAGTTAAAATAGAATAAGCTGCGTGTGGTATGAGAAAAAAGTCAAAAAAATCTTGTATCTCAACTACCTAGAAAAAATCTTCCATCTCAACAACCCCAGCAAACGACCCACCACAAACAAGTCACACTGCAAAATAGTAGTTATAAAAGGCAAACGACCCAGCACAAAAAAGTTACACTGCAAAATAGTAGTTACAAAAGCATTGAGAAACACTTCTAATTTAAGGATTGTTAACTTTTTATTAAATTTAAACAAGAGCGACAATGTTTCCTAATCGTTTAGGTGTAAGTTGTATTTTTGGCATTCTTTATAACCTAGGCGTTTGAGTGAATGGTTACATTTTTATTTATTTTTCCTTATGGACTAGGGTTTTACTTACTAAATTTGTGATATAGTTTGTTTTTAAGATATTAAAGAATATGTTTTCATATAAACAACTATTCCATTCGTATAGGGAAAGACGAAGTTGAGACATAGGGCGTAGTGATCAAATTTGAAGGGTCGTTTTAATTTCAATTTAAAGGATATATATTCTTTCATCTCTTCAAATATGAAAGGTGGTATAGCTAATTGTACTTTAGTTGACAAATATATATGAACTAAACACTTCAAACAAAATTGCAAAACACAAATATTGTCTATAGTAATTATGGTGCCTCGCTAGAAAATTTACGATGTTTTGCGTGAGGTCATTGAGTTTTAGATAAGGAAGTGTTATTGTGGCTCTTGGAAAATTGGAACACCAGACAATTGTATGTCGAATCATTGTCATACATCTCTCATCCTCAGATTTGCAACTAAGAACAATTATGCAACCAAATGATTTACAATAAAATGACAGGTGCGCTCATCTTGGCACCGGAAAGCTATTGGACCAAAACAAACATATCTTGGTCATCCAGAAAGCTTTTTCAATGAAACGAAAGGTGTTTTTAACTGGAAAGACTCCTCTGGACGCAATGGAATAGGTCTCCCAACACATAAATGAGCATAGATGGTCGAACTAGATAATATGGCTACGCCCCTCTCAGTAAAATAGAGTCAAAATTACAATTCCCGGTTATGAAGAAGAAGAATAGAAAGAAGGTAACGAGAATAGAAACTAAATTCCATACTATATGAGATTCATCCTTCCTCCATGCAGATCCTGACATTCAATAGATGAAAACTCAACAACCAATCAGCCATCATTGCACATATACCAAATAAAATAATGTAATGAAAACATAACATAAGAGAGATACTTATCTCAAAATATAAGCAACTGGCTACAATAGGACAAATTTCCTCCTAGCCATAGACACCATCAAGCCTTCCTCGCTGGAATAGGTCACACTCGAGCTAAGACCAGGGATCCACAGGTACAGTCTCACTTAGTCTCACTACTCTCGAAACTACCTGTTTCGAGAGACACAATGCTTCCCAATAATACTTTCATGTCTGTCTCCACTACCTATGGGATGTGACCTAGCTCGCCATTCCCATTTCCTGGATTTTTTGTGTGAGAACCTGGACTAGTAGAGAGATATAATGGAAGCAAAGGGAAGAAATAGACTCACTCTAAGTCTCCACACACTCTCAATAATATTAACATTCCCAACACGGTTAGATAGCATAAATCACATGGTATAAAGCTCAAGATTAACTTCAACAAGGAGATGGCATATGGATTTATAGCATAAGGAGGACCACTCTAACCCAAAGGGATCAACCCAAATTAGAGAGAGGTAAGGTTTAAGCTTCATCATGGAGAATTAACTTGAATTAGTGGAGTGGTGGCTTAGTTAAAATATTCTCTTTCCCGAATTAGCACCATGAGGAGGAGTTACCCAAAAGTTAAGTAGTGAAGCCATGCAGAGCACATGAAGGAACACTAATGCATAATGGGGGTTACAAAACATAAAGGAGGTCGAAATAGGTGAAAGAGGGCATCCAATAGGGTCATAAATATCACGGAAGAACAAAAATAGGATCATCAATGCATGGTGTAAGAGTGGAATCTAGAAAATAGCTTACAACCCCTATAAAACTAGGAAAAGGGCTCATAACTAACCATAAACACATAAATGTGAGGGAATATTTTCCCAAGGAGGGTTCCCTAGGAAAGAGTGTCCCACTAAGGTGTGCACAATACGTAATATTAACTCCATAGTCCATAATGATTGAGAATAGGGTTTGTTGTACAAGGTTTAGGTAACCAACATTATTAATCTCACCAAGGTGCAAATATGAATCAGGATGGAAAAAGTTAAGTCAACAACAAGTTATAAGGTGCTAGGGATGTCCCCATTCCCCCTCACTTTGTGGAATCCATGGTCCCCCATACTCATTTAGTTTCCTTTGTTGAGCTAGTTTTTTCATTTAATCAATCATTAACAACATTCAAAGATAGCCGAGATTCTAGTAATAACATTAACATTAATAATAGCACCAAAGCGCAAAGTCATGTTATCAAACATTAATAATAAGTCCTTAATTAAATTAATCATGAAAAGGAGCATAATTTCACAATCATATAAAACATCATAAGTCCATAATGCAAGAGAACATAAGTCACATGAAGGATCATAAGTCTGGGGCTTAACAACTGGGGTATTGCAACTAGCCACATTAGCTAGGTTCTAGCTTACGAGTTAGGTGGAAAAAACGTTAGTGCCTAAGTGCTAGAGTCCAATCCAAGAGATTAGAAGGATTAGCACCTTAGTGCTAAATACAACAAACCATGTGACTCGAGGTTGAGCACCTAGGGATAGGATGAAAGGGGATAATTATCGTCGGCGGTCAAGAATAGTCGGAGGATTCCAGGATTAATTCTGATCCTCATAGAACATCTTCAACTTGCATACTTGTTAACGATGGATAGATGATTCATTGGGTTGAAACCTCTTATAAACATGTATATTTTTCATAGATAATGACTCTAAACATACCTTTGGGGCCATGGGATACTAAATCTACTGATTGAATTTGCTTCTGACCTTCGAATTTTATTTTCTATGAATTTTAATTAATCATTTACAATGGAAATGAATATGTATATAATCACCCATAAATTTTATATTAAAAATATACAAGCAATTTATATGGGAATGCATTCACCAATGCCATTAATTATGTGCACTTAATTCATACAATGGTAGTAATTAATAAAATCAGAAATCAATACCATCAATTTATATAGATACGTAACTTATATTAAAATATAGCGAAATGATTGAAGAGCAAGGATGTTCCTCCAAATCATAGGCTTTCTCAAGCCATATTTTTATTTGATAGGACACCCCTGAGCTGGGACTCCCATTCCACATGAAGGTCCCAAATTCCCTGCTACAGTTATTCCAATCATTATTCTCTATATGAATTTAGTCTACCATTATCAGTAATGTTAGTACGAGTGATGGTGGTATGGTCAATGGTGGTTCAGGTCTGACAACATATGACCGCTCGGAACTATACACTTGGCATACATAAGGTTGGACACCTTTTTCCTTTATAATCCCATGATTAGGATAATTAACTCAATATTATGGTTAATGAACTTTAATAAAAAGAGGTTAATAAAATAGAGGATAAAAGAAATAAATAAACGTAGTGACTTATATTATAAGTAACTAGGTTCATCACCCTTCTAACCTCACTCTTACCCCCTCCTATGGAATAATAACCCAAAATTTTGTATTTGTCCTTTAATATGTAGTAGTAATGGTTTTTGTATTAATCATGAAATATACATAATTACATCATTTTGGCCACAATGGACCATTCATGTCTAGATTCTATCCATTTCCTTCATGTTTACATAATTACATTTTGGAGTCAAAAGTGGGGTGTTACATATTTCTTGGACGTCAATTAGGATTACCAAGAGCTAGATAACATTAGTGAGCCATGCACACCAACTCAAACTGAATTTAGCTGATTATGGGACTCATAAAGCGCTAGCTTAATTGAAGAAGTACATGCAGAACCCTTAACCAACTCAACTAGGGAGATAACGACTTAGTTAGAGATATAATGTTTATTATGGGTTACTTAGGGTCAGTTAGGACCTATATTAGTGGATAATATCTATCCCTCAACTGACCACCACCTAGAATCAAGGAAAAATCCCCCAAAATAGAAAGTGTGCCACCAAATCAAGCAAATCTACCCCAAATATAGGAGTCTAACTGAAGGTTGATTTAGATAGCTGGATTTCATGTTGTTTGGACCATTAGAGTCATAAAAATAGGGTTTAGGTGGCTAGGAAGAGGTTTATATGCCCTAACACAAAAGAGTCATTATAAATAACATTAAAGTAGTTGTATTCCCAAAAATTGCAACTATCTATATAGTAGGCCTCGTAAGCATCTTATAATTCATACCATGCATATATTTCTTGGTTATACTTTTCAATAGAAAAAAATATGCAATATTATTCATAAGTTCATCCTTAAATGTATGGTTTATCTATTTCATAGCATCCAAATCTTCATACTTATGTTGTAAATTTTGCATCACCCACCTTTCCATTCTTTCATTCCATGTGGGTTTGAGGAAAAAAAATAATGGATGTATCACACTCAATATTGACAAGAACATATCATGAAATGTATAAAATAAAATCCCTCAATTTTATCCAATGGAATTGATCTAATTGCAATATGATCTTGTTGTCAAAGTTTATGTTCTCTACAGACTAGTGGCCATCAATAAATCCCTAGAAAAGGAAGATTTCAAATTCTAGCATCTCTTTTGTTTAAGTGATTTTTTTTTTCAAATCATGTATTTTTTTTAGATGAACTTAAATATACAATTAGTTTCTGCAAATTCTAAGAAAAATACTCATAAAATGATGGGAGTGTCATTGTCCTCTTTTTTCCATCAAAATTCTTGCATAAGGAAAATAAAAATTCCATTTTTGGACCAAGAAAAATTTGATTCCAAATTTTGTGTCCCTTAACATCAAAATTTACTATAAAAAAATATAGAATCCTTAAAATTCAATAGGAAAAATACATACATCCATACAAGAACAAACGCAAGAATATGGAAAGAACCCTTAAACACCCATTTTATTAAATTTCGGCTCACTCAAGTCCATGATTTTTTGGAGAAGACCATAATTAGGTTTTCTAAAGCCCAAAATCATTTCAATATAAAATTGCACTTTTGGAATCAAAAATTGCACTTTAGAAAGACTACTTTTGGGGTTTAGAAAGGATAATTTGGAAATTTTTTATTCTAGATTCTATTGATTTAGCCCAAATTTAAGGAAATGGGGGATTTTAAGGCAAGGTAGCACCATTAATTATTCATAATGGAAGTAATCACTCCACAAGCTATGATTGCTACAACTAATCAATCAAACATACTCTGCAAAACATCACTTTCCATTTATTCTACATCTTTATATAGTTTCTATATAGCCTTTTAGGTATTTTCTAGAGAAAGAAATTTCTAGTAGGTGGAACCTTCTAGGTACTTCCTAGAGAAGGAATGTTCTAGTAGGTCAAACCTTCTAGTAATCCTTAATACAATGATTACTTTTCACACTACATGGAACTTATTTAATAGATATGGAATCAATACATAGTAATATATTTTTTAGTACCTCCCTAGGTACTCCATATTATACTTCATAGGCACATTACAAAATAAATTCTGATATATACCCTTAAATAATCATAAATGTTTATGTCAAAATTGATGTAGAGTCTATATCAACATTGATGTAGAGAAAGTTTCCTTGCAGTCCATCAAAATGAAAGCCATAGATTACAACCATGTCTAAAGTATTGGGTTATGAGTGAAATATGTTAAACATTGTCCATGATTATGGTATTTTGACAAGCACTATATGAAGAATAAATCAAACACTCCCAAGAATATACCTAAAATGAAATATTAGGATACAAAAAGTTAGAAATAATAAGAAAAATAAACAAAATCTGTTAGTAAATAAAACAACATTTGGATGAGGTACAAACCAAGTATTCTTCATTGAATTGAGCATAAGGGATCATAGACTACTCCAACTAAGAATGGAAAAAAATAAATGGGGTAGAGAACCTAAATATGGGCCCGAAATTCTGGATTAACAAGGAGAAACCCCCTCTATTTATTATACAAAAGAAAATAAGAAATATACCTTAAAGTATTGATTTAGAAGAAGTTAAGAAAAAGAATATGGCCCTCCAAAGGATATCTCCATTGATGTAAAAGAAGGTAAGAATGAGAGAGTGAGTTCATTAGGAATATTTTTAGCACTTTTGAATTTAAATAGAGTCCTTTATATCATTACATAACAAATATAGACAATAGGAAATAACAATGGTGTTTCAATGTTGTTTTAGGCTTCATTTTTTTCTACAAGTTCCTTATTGTTTAACATTTATGGTATGTATATTAAGTGGTCATATTAATCATAATTGATAATACTATCCCCATTCGACCATATTGATCATGTTTAATTACCATATTGATCACACTAGCCTATCAAAGTTAGTAACCTCTAATTCTTAATCCATTGAATCACTGATACCTTGACCCACAATTCTCCGAGTGATTCACTTGTTAACTAATTAAGCACTTAATTTATTACTTACTACACCACTTACTCTTAGACTATAATTAACAATATTTACCACTATTGAAGACACTTACTATCATTAAAAACAATTGAACATATTAACCATAAAGGACATATTGTGCACCCTCTTTATGTAAAGCATATGATTATGATTAGACATAGTTATGACATCCACCAAGTAATCCCTAATCCCTTAATTTATTAGTCTCATTATCCACTATTATTAAAAATGGAGAAACCAAATTTTAACCATATCCACTATGCTTAAACATATTTGACCCTAACATTAACCCCTCACATGTGATATTCTCACACATAAATACATCAGGATAATAACAAGTAGCCCACTAGTTACCTACTCTATAAATACTATAATTATATAACCCTTAATACCTAGTGACCTTTCATCCTCATCAATTATGACTAACCATTTTTAACCATATTTTCCATGTCCCCATTCCAATAGGTCTACTAGTTGCAATGTTTCACGCACCTACTAGTTCCCTAGGTTGGGGGAAGAGGAATTAAATATTGCAATAAGGGAGCTATGGGACCCAAGATAACCTTATTTTATGATTTAAACATTAATTTGGGTCATAAAAATAATAAATATGGAGAAAATAAAGAGTCATTGCTTCATAGGGACATTTGGAGGTCCATGGGGGCCTTGGGTGGCTACATTCCTCCTTACACATGTCATGACTTAACCCCAAATTCAAAATTATGAGTCATGGAAGGTTCTTAGAAGGTGAAGATTCATCAAATGACATATCATGATACCAAGGATTCTAATGGGTGAGGAAGAGTAACTCCCCATATAAGAGGAAGAGTCTAGGAAGAAACTAGGTTCCATGTGGAGCTAGATTCCCTGCGCTTTATGACAACAATGATGGAAGATTCTATGACAAGTCAGACCTGGTTGCAAACATTATTTCATACCTATGACAAATTTACATGCCAAGGATAAAAATATCCTCCAATAGGGTGCACTTGGGACTAGGTGGCATCGATTCGAATTTGGTGCAAGATGAAGGGTTGAGGAGAAGGCCAAGTGGCATGGAGGTTTAAACATCAAGGCTGAGGTGGGGGAATCCTGTGGGAATGAATTAGACATTGGAGGACCTTAGAATGGTTATAAAAATATGTCACGAGGAATTAAAATGGATTTTTATCATTTGATCATTTTCCTTTGGAATTTGGAGATCATTAGCTTGTCCATTGCATGGTGAGTGCACACTTACCCTACTAGTGAGCCAATTTCGAGAGAGTGAGATTCTCATCCAAGTTTTCCATCAAAGAGGAAACTCAGACCTCTCATTTTAATCTTCATTTATTTTTTTTCCTGAATATAGGAGGATTCTACTATTTGTGACCCATCTCTCCTCCCATTCTCTCAATTTCCACTTCCATATTTCCATGTTTCTCTGTGAAGGCACACTTGTGTGAAGGGCGATTGGGCCCCATTCAGTTCAGTTGATGCCCAATAATTGGTTAATTATTCATGGATCTATAATATGTCTCTCATATTCTCTGTAAGTCGAAATAAGAATAAATACATATGCAAATTTCCACATTTCCAAGCTTTATTGTGACTAGTTTCCATGTGATGAATTTCCCTTTCAATGGAAATTGTATATCTGATGTATGTTGTGACTTGGGTAAATTTTATATTCTGTTAGTGATCTGTTTAAATTTTTTCCATGGTATACATTCATATTTCTCTACTTTGAACCATTATATGCACCATTTATGAGTCGAAGTTGAGCTTTTATGTGTAATTTCCCTTAAGCAAATATCACTGAAATTATGCATTTGAATATGAATATTTAATCCTCTGTTGCAGAACTATTAACCAAAAAAAATTACATTAAATTAAGTCTAATTATATTCCTCATACTCTTTTCTAAAATTTGGGAGGTTTGCATAGGAGTTGGAGATCCATTTTTGCCCACACCCTAGGGGGAATTGCACCATAAATTGCTAGTAAGTTTTCCATTTTTTCCATCATTCCCAAATCAATTTTCAGATATATAAGAACTATAATAAAAATATAATACAGTTAATTAAAGATTCCTAAGACTCCCCACATCATTCCCTACCAAATTCAAGTCCCTCTTGCGCCATTCGAATCCCCCAGAGTCAAACTTTACTCAAGGCAATTTTTCTAAAATTATTCCTTTCTTGGGAATTTTTGAATTGGGACATTAAAATATTGAATGTATATTATATGAATAATGATTTTTCATATTAAACCTGTATCTATTAATGTTGTGTCCCCTCCCATCAATCCAACCTATGCAGGAACATGAATGATGTGTGGGGTGCTAAATCCCCCCCCCCCCCAAGGCCATATTACGAAATTCATTAATGAATAAATGTGTGTTTAATTGCATGATTAACATACATAGTGGAATTAAAAACTATTAATTCACACACAACATGAAATTACCATCATGTTCATCACATCGATAAGGACATAATAATGCAAATAAATGAACTCAGTTCTATGGTATGCATAGTCATTAAATTTAATCATTAAACTAGACCAATCTATGCACTCTGACCTGTTAATATTTCATATGCTAGACTAGATATCATTAGTGTTCATTTCAAATCAATAGTAGCAGCATATCCAGAATCGTTGATAGAAACAAAATCACATGATCGACACGGTATTTATCCTGGTAAATCCTCAAGGGGAAGAAACCCAACAAAACTTCTTTCATATAATATGTATAAGATNTTTCTCTCTCTCTCTCTCTCTCTCTCTCTCTCTCTCTCTCTCTCTCTCTCTCTCTCTCTCTCTCTCTCTCTATCCTATGCACTACACAAGTGAGTGTATATGCGTCCAAATAAGAACCAAAACTCTTCTATTTATATAAATTTATCCAACTAACTTTTATCCTAAACAAGTGAGCCCCACTAAACTGTCTGGGATGACTTCACCTAGGAAGACTCAAAACAATATATTATATTATTCATTAGGGTACTAATGACCCAACTTATAATGGAGGATTTACGTCATGAATCTATGATGACCAAATAAAATAGTAACACCGTATCAGAAAATAATAACATCTCCCTTGGGTTACATCAGTGAAATACATTTAGAATATCCTTTGAAGTTACAATATTCAACACCCCCCTTAATGAGAAGGTTATTCTACTGAAAACATCATCATAGAAAATAGGAGAACAAAGAGACAATATCTTTAGCAGTATCTAGGTAATACATCTATACATCATAGGAGGTTTTCACAATCAATAACTAGAACAGTTACTCTTCAATGTATTCATCTTCTGCATCACACTATCACTTGATCCTTTTGCAGCAACGCTTTGAACATTCGATCCTTCATAGCAACACTTCCATCTTCTGATCCTTTGAAGTAGTACTTTTATCCTTTGCAGCAGCACTTCGATCTTCTACAGGATCATTTTGATATTCTTGGTCCTTTGTAGAAACACTTCGATCCTTTCAATCCTTTTGCAGCAACACTTCAATTCTTTGAATCCTTTGTAGCAGCACTTTGATCTTCTCCATCCTTTGCAACCGTGATTTGATCTACTTGATCCTTTGTCAGTGTACTATGATATACTTGATCCTTTGTTTCCATCTTACCTGCATTACACATTCTCTATTTCTGGGATGGTCAATCTCAATCACTTTAGGACATAAGTCAAAGGATGATGCAATCCTCCACTAGCTTGATCCTTGATATCGATCAGTTGAATCATCTACGGCTAAATGTAGATCTCGAATGCACCTAGTGCATGACCTATCATTTGTGATGACTCATCGTAGACCATCCATACCACTGAGGTTAGTGTTGAAATATTGTAACTTCAAAGGAAATTCTAAATGTATTTTACTGATGTAACCCAAGGGAGATGTTATTATTCCTTCGATGGGGTGTTACTATTGTATTTGGTCATCATAGAGTCATGATTTAAGGCCTCCACTTGTGTCAGGTATTTAGTACCCTAATAAATAATATAAAATATTGTTTTCGAGTATTCCTAGGTGAAGTCGGCCCAGACAGTTTAGTGGGGCCGACTTGTCTAGTGCAAAAGTCAAGTTGACACATGTGTATAAATAGAGGAGTTTTGGTTCCTATTTGAACACAAACTCACTCACTTGTGCAGCACATAGGAGTGAGAGAGAGACATAGCAAAAGGAGGATGGTACAAGTGGGACAGACCTTAATGAACCCAACTAGCACTTCCAAGATCTACTAGGTCCTACACTTACCACGAATGCCAAATTTAGCCTAAGGGCCAAACTCTATGGTCAAATAACCTTCACAAAAATTTTCCTCCGAAAGAACTTTCCCAAAATCGGGTTTCAGGATGCAGGATGCCAACTTCCCAAAGTTTCTCCCCCACAACTTTTGTCTCAATGTGGTGTTTCCGAAATCGGGTTTCAGGATGCGGGTTTCAGGATGGTCAACAAACTTTTCTGAAATCACCTCCCTGCAACTTTCACCCCGAAAATTCCTTCCCGCAACTCTTTCAACAACCGGATATTCCCCTGCGGAATCAATCTTCATCGTCCATTCTCTGCAAAACTTGTTAATGGAAAAAAACTAAGTATGACACTGATTGATCATGGAATCGAGAAATCCAGCCTTCAATCCGCCCAATTCTTCTATCCTACCCCTTCTAAGAATACATCTACCCTCTATTCCAATTCTTCAACAACAATTTAGCACTTGAATCAAGAAATTCATAGAATCACATTTATGTTTAAAAAATCATTGAAGTCGGACTTTCACGAATACAAAACTAAATCAGTAGATGCATCTAGGCTAAAAACACTGTAAACACACAACTAATTCTTCTATTAAGTAAATGCATGACACACAATGCAGATCTGTCTTTCAGTCTTCTCCAAGATATTTACAAGTAGAACCAGACATACGTCTATTCTCTTCTCTGCAAAATTTAAATTCTAATGCTAAAGAGCATAACCCCTCTTCAGTCTCTAAACTTCCTATTTAACCTAAAAATATGACCGCCTCAACTAAGTGGTCCTACAACTGAAAACAAATGGCTTCCAAGCATGATGAAAATGTCCTTGTCAGAATCAAATAAGCCTATGGTTTGATCTCCATGCAGGGAGTCATGATACACAACCGCTCCTACGATACTAATAGACAATGACTCATCAAAACAAATAAATCAAAATATATGCCACAGCATGTGACCAACTCATCACATTGCTGGCATGCAACGATGCTCCTGCATCAGACTCGCAAGGTAGAAAAATTATGAACCCTTGTTCATAAGATCATCTACAATGAAACCCCTAGATTCCAACTCTGCAACACTCATCTAGGTAGAATCCTCTATCAGCCGTGTCTTCCACTTGACCAAATAATCTAGATAGTCCCTCTTCCTTGTAGTGTTTACCACTTTAGTGTCTAGAATGGCTTTGCCATAGGCATTTTCCTCACCCATTGTAAGTCTTCAGTAGGATATTCACCTTCTGTAAAGGTTTCATTATCATTTGTTACATAAGGATATAGATCTGCTACATTAAATATTGGTGAAATACCCACTCTTGTAGGCATCTCTAACTCATAAGCATTTGCTGAAATTTTTCTAAGTATCTTCCAGGGTCCAATCTTCTTCATCTTCAACTTGTTATACTATCCTTTAGGAAATATTTCCTTCCTTAAATAGGCTAATACCAAATATCCCACTTCATAGTTCTTTTCTCTCCTTCTTGACTCTACTCTGGCCTTGTAACTGGTGTTACTCCATTGTAACCTTGATTTCACTAGCTCCTGCACCTCACTAATTCTTGTAGCAAACTCTTCTCCATCACCACTTCTCTTCTCCAATTGACCTAAGTCACGAAGTTCACGCACTCCTCTTGGATGCATTCCATACAGAATTTGAAATGGTATCAGCCCTGTACTTCTGTTTGGTGAATCATTATATGAAAACTTATCTTGAGCTAATACTCTGTCCCACTGCTTAGGACTCTCCCCAATCAAACTCCTCAATAGGTTTCCTATACTCCTATTGACTACTTCGTTCTTTCCATCATACTGTGGGTGATATACTGAACTAAAGTTCAGTCTAGTACCCAACTTATTCCACAATGTCCTCTAGAAATTACCTGTGAACATCACATCTATGTCTGATATAATTCTTCTAGGTAAACCACATAACTTTACAACTTCATTAAAGAACAAGTAAGCAATGTGTGTGGCATCAATAGTCTTTTAATATGGAATTAAATGTTCCATCTTAGTGAATCTATCAACAACAACAAAGATAGAATCATGTCCCCTCTGAGTTCTTGGTAAATCCAAAATGAAATCCATACTCACAGAATCCCAAGGCCTAGTTGGAATAAGAAATTGTGTACACAATCCTATGTTATGGCTTCTTCCTTTAGCATGCTAGCATACTCTACATCCTCTTACAAACTTATCAACTTCAGACCTCATCCTTGGACAAAACTAAAAATGACCAAACTGTTCGAAGGTTTTATCACTTCCAAAGTGACCTTCCATATCTCCATTGTTCTTTTCTAGTATCAAGTTCTCTCTTATAGAACACTTTGGTATACATAGTTTACTGTTTTCAAAGAGTAAACCATCATGTAGGGTATACTCCATCCGTTGCTCTCTGTCCACCTCTACTAGATTATTACAAGCCATGTAATCCTCCTGGAAATCAACATCAGTTTCATATAAATCTCTTAGATGCTCAAATCCCAAGACTTGGATCGGATTCTCTTGCATAATCAATAGTCTCCTATGCTCAAGGCATCAACTACTCTGTTTGACTTTCCACTTATGTGTTTCAACACAAAGATAAAGTTCTATAAGAACTCAACCCACTTGACATGTTTCAGGTTCAACTTAGGTTACTGCATTATGTATTGTAATACACGGTTATCTGAATATAACACAAATTCTATAGGCATCAAGTAAATGCCTCCAATGCTTCATTGCTTGAACAATAGCATAAAACTCCTTGTCATAAGATGAATACTTTTGCTTTGCATCATTTAGCTTCTCACTGAAATACACTATAGGCATGTCCTCCTAACTGAGTACAACTCTGATTGCTACTCCACTAGCATCACATTTTACTTGGACAGGGTGGTTGAAGTCTGGAAACTTCAATACTAGTTATTCAGTGATATTCTTCTTCAAGAACTGAAAGCTCCTTTTAGTCGATGTTTTCCATTGTAATGGTTGTCTATCCTTCTTAATTGTCTCAACGATAAATGCACAAATACCATTGAAATTATTTATAAACTTCATGTAGAAACTTTCCCATCCATGAAATATTATTACCTCAAATATGTTCCTAGGTGAAGGCCAATGAATGATTGCTTGCACATTTTATGGATCCATCTTCAACCCCACTCTAGAGATAACAAAACCCAAATATACAAGCGTTGTCTTCATAAATGTGCACTTCTTCACATTGATCAGCAACTTCTCCTGTTGCAGCCTCTCTAAAACATACCTTAGATGCTTCAGATGCTCTTCTTCTGTTTAGCTAAAAATCAAAATGTCATCAAGGTAAACTATCACAAACTTACCTATGAAATATCTCAATAATTCATTCATCAAACCCATAAAATTACTTGGTGCGTTGGACAATCCAAATGGCATGACCGACCACTCATAAAACCCATCATTTGTCTTAGAAGCTATCTTCCACTCATCTCCCTCTCTGATCCTAATTTGATGGTATCCACTCTTCAAATCTAGTTTTGAAAAGCATGTTGCCCCACTTATACAATCCATCATATCATCCATCCTTGGTAATGGAAACCCATATTTGATAGTGATCTTGTTAATTGCTATGGAGTCAATACACATCCTCCACTCACCATTCATCTTATGCGTCAGTACTGCTGGTACTGCGCATGGACTCAGAGGCTTCTGAACCAATCCCTTGTCCATCAATTCTTGGACCTGCTTCCTCAATTCTTCATTCTCTTAATGTGTCAATATATATGCTGCCTTATTTGGTAAACTGGCTCCTGGAATAAAATCAATATGATGACTTATATCCCTTATTTGTGGAAAATCATTGGGTAAATCATCCACCACAATGTCACTATACTCACTCAGCATATCTTGAATCTCCTTAGGTAGATCTGTCACATTATTCTTCATCATCACGACTCTTGGTTTGTACACCACAACATAATTCAACTCTGCTTTTTCAAATTCTTGCAAATATTCCTTTCTTGACAACATCAGGACTTTAGGTGCTGAATGTCCTACTCTACTACCTTCTTGTAAAGGGTGAAGTACATGTGTTATCCCATTCTGCTCAAAACTATGATAGTTACTCCTACCTTCATGAGTTTCTTTCTTGTCAAATTTCCATGGTCTTCCTAACAGTATATGGCAAACATCCATAGGCATCACATCACATAGAATCTTGTCCTTATATGGACCTATTTGGAAATCAACCACACACTGCTCACTCACTAGGATTTGATGTCCTTTATGTAACCAACATACTTTGTATTGAACAAGATGCTTGGTCTTCTTCAAACTCATCTTCTCCACAAACTCTATGGAAACAAGATTTTCAGTACTCCCACTATCAATCACCATCTTACAGCACTTGCCTTGGACTTTACACACAGTCCTGAACAATGATTTTCTTTGAGTAGGCTCTTCGTGCTCCTTCTCAGGTTTCAACAAGACTTTATTCCATTAGAGGAAATTTGGGGTCTAAAATGGGCCTTATAAGAAAATGCGCCAACAATAAATTTTGTGAGTTGGAATTCAAGAGCCAATAGAATATCAATAAAATGAGTCAACCATAATGGTCGAATTGACATATTTGTCATGAAAGAAAACTATTTTTTTGTTTGTATTTTTGACATATCTCCTTGTGTTTTCACTCAAATTCTGAGCAAGAGAGCTTGTTTGATGCATAATTTAATGCCACATCCAACAAGTACCCACACTGCATACTTTTGACAGAACCCGCCACCCCCAAAACAAGAAATTCTAAAAAAACGTGATGATGACATCATCATCACATTTTTTCAGGTATTTCTTATTTTTGGGGTAGCAAGGTCTATCAAAAGTATGCAGCGTGGGTACTCATTGGATGCGGAATTAAAGTACGCATCAAACGAGCTCTCCCTCTCATAATTTGAGTAAAAAAATAGGGAGATATGTCAAAAATACGAACAAAAAAGTAGTTTTTTCATTCTTCCTCCAAAATTAATAACTATTATTTTATTATTTTAACTATTATTTTAATATTTTCCTTGGGAGGCTCATATTAGACCTCAAATTTCCTCTAATTCATCATCAAGGATTCTCCTATCTCTAGAAAAAATTCCTCTATGGTCGACTATTCTTGTTATTGCTCATTCTGAGCTACATAGGCTCCCCTCTGTCCTACGTTTTCTTTCCCTAGACTTTCAAATGACTTATGCCCCAATTGATTGCATTTGCAGCATCTAACGACAGCTTCTTTGCCTCGTCCTCTACCTCTACCTCCTTGGTAAGGTCTTCCTTTGTTGGAATCACCTCCTCTACCATGCTGCTCTTGTTGGTCATGGCTACTGGACTCTCCTCTCTATGGTCCAAATCTTCCTCTTCCCATCGCTTTCCCTCATCCTCTGGCTGAAACGCTACCTCTATTGAAGCTCTTCTTCCAGGCTATTTTTTCTTCTGCCCTCAAGGCACACTGATATGCCTCCTCCATCGTTCTAGGAGATATCATACTAATCTCTTCTTGGATTTCCATGCTTAGACCATTGACATATCTAGCAGCCTTCTCAATGGACTCTTCCACATATCCTACCCTCCGGTTCACTTTGTAGAACTCTTTAGTGTATTCTCTCACTGTTAACAATCTTTGCCTAAGGTTCTGCATCTTTCTAAACATAATTAATTAGTAATGTTTGGGTAAGAATGTATCCCTCATATTTGCTACCATTCTATCCCAGCCTTTTATCAAGGGTTTATTCTTCCTTCTTCTTTCTGCTTGCACACTATCCCACCACAAGGATGCATGCCCTTTCAACCTCGTCATAACTAATCTAACTTTCTTGTTTTCTTCTATCTCATCATACTCAAAGTATTTATCCAGCTCACTGATCCAATCAATGAGATGCTTCGCAATGAGACTTCCATCATAGTTCGGCAACTCATGTTTCATCCTTGATGTTTCTCCTAAAATTGATCTGAAATACCTTAACTCAGGTGTTTCATGCATCAGTGTAACTTCTTCTCTTTTCTCTTCATCCTTGCGTTCACTTGCGTCCCTTGCTTCTCGGTCTCTTCGTCTGTCTGCCTCCATGGCTTCCAGATGTGTTCTTAACTCCCTCATTTCCTCTAGAAATTCTGTGCTCCCTCCCGTTCGACCTCTGTCATGATCACTCGCTCCTCCAATGTGTGCAGCCATTTTCCCACTCTAAGCCTCTGCAATAACAATTCTCTTTCACAGTGTTATAACAACTTACCTGACGAAGCCTCTTGTCGGCCCTTGGTCTTTTGGTAACACTAGTGCTCTATCTAGAACCTCTTGAGCACTCTTCTTGTCTCTTTCCAGCCTTCTACTACTATGCTTTCTTATCACATGAGCTTCTCCTTACTCCTTGAGAAATTATACCCACAACCTCAACTATGGAATTTCTCAACATGAAATTTGTTCTCGCTCTGATACCGAAATTGGTGCAGGTGGGACAGACCTCAGGAAACCCAACCATCACTTCTAGGATCTAGTGGGTCCTACACTTAACAGGACTACCAAATTTAGCCTAAGGGCCAAATTCTGCACTCAAATAGCCTTCCCGAAAATTTTCATCCGTAACAACTTTCCCGAAATCAGGCTTTGGGATGCAAGATGCGAGATGCCAACTTCCCAAAGTTGTTCCCCTGCAAATTTCATCCCAATACGGTCTTTCCAAAATCGAGTTTCGGGATGGTCAACAAACTTTTCTTAATTTCCTCCCCGCAAATTTCACCCCGAAACTTCCTTCCCGCAACTCTTTCAACCATCAAATCTTCCCTTGTGGAATCAATCTTCGTCGCCCGTTCTCTGCAAAACTTGTTAATGGTAGAAAACTAAGTATGATGCCAATTGATCATGGAATCGATCAATCCAGCCTTCAATATGCTCGATTCTTCTATCCTACCCCTTCTAAGCATACATATACCCTCTATTTCAATTCTTCAAGCAATAACTTAACACTTGAATCAAGAAATTCACAGATTCACACTTATGTTCAGAAAATCGCTGAAGTCAACCTTTCACGAATACACAGCTAAATCAATAGACACATCTAGGCTAACAACACTGTAAACACATAGCTAATTCTTCTTATAAGTAAATGCATGACACATAGTGCGGATCTCTCTTTCAGTCTTCTCCAAGATATTTACAAGTAGATCTAGACATACGTCTGTTCTCTTCTCTGCAAAATCAGAATTCTAATGCTGAAGAGCAGAACCCCTTTTGTGTCTCTAAACTTCCTATTTAACCTAAAACTATGACTACCTCAACAAAGTGGTCCTCAACTGAAAATAAATGGGTTCCAAGCATGATGAAAACTTCCTTTTCAGAATCAAATAAGCCTACGGTTTGATCTCCACGCAGCGATTCATGATACACAGCCGCTCCTACGGTACTAACAGACAATGACTTAGCAAAACTGATAAATCAAAATATATGCCATGACATGCGACCAACTCATCACTTTGCTGGCATGCCATGATGCTCCTGCATTAGAGGAGAACACTTTTTTTTTGGTTTGTCTTCTATACATATTATACAGAGGAAGTTTTTGCTGGGTTTTCTTCCCCTTAAGGGTTTCCCGGGATAAATGTTGTGTCTATCTTGTGATTGTGTGGGTGGCTAGATCTCCCACAGCGTATATATTTATCCCTAGATCAAATTTTTTGGTTGGCTAGATCTCCGGGAAATCCAAAACCTAGTTTGGAAGTGAGACAGAAAAACTGCAGTGAAACAGAACCATAAAATCTATAGTGCTACAACCTTGCAAGTAGGATTTAAATACTGAATATTAGGGATCTCTAGAAAGCAGTTGGATCAACCAACTCACCTCCTCCAAGTGCATCTACTGGTAAGTTCAATCTCATGTTTTGATAAATTTCAATTTTGAGTGACTTACTGGTCAAGATGGCCCCAAGCACTAAGATTGAGGACAAATTAGAAGGCCTAGAAAAATTCCTGGCTTGGAATTATAGGATTGGCCTTATTCTAAAAGAGAATGGTCTTGAGAAGTACATCAAGAATGAAGTCGCAGAACCTAATGAAGATGAAGCTAAGGACAAGGATGAGCAATACCTAATCAAGGCAATGAGGATCATTGATGATTCCATTAAGGATCACTTGATCCCTCAAGTCTCATCTAAGAAGAAACCTAAGCAAATGTATGATGCACTTTCCAGAATGTATGGAGGAATGAGCATAAAGGGAAAAAATAAATATGAAAACTCAATTGAAGGGCACCAAGATGAGCAAAGGAGAATCTATTCAAGATTACTTCACAACTATCTCTCAGATCAAAGAGAAGCTAAGTGCAGTTGGATATATCCTTGATGAGGATGAATTGGTTATGACTGCTCTCAATGGCCTCAGTAGACCTTAGGACTCATTCATCCAAACTCTATGTGCAAGAAAAGAATGTATGAAGTTTGACATAGTATGGGAAGATTGCATACAAGAAGAAGCTAGAGTAGCCAATACAGAAGCTCTTCTTAGAGAAGATGATTAGGATATATCTACCCATACTAAAGAAAGAAATCAATCAAACTTCAAGAAGAGTAATCATAAGCCTTCAAAGAAGAAATTCAAGAAAAAGAAGAAGAAGGATTACTCAAAGTGTCAATGCTACAACTGTCATAAGATAGGAGATCTTGCTAGAGAATGTCCATCATTAAAGAACAACAACAAAAAAAGGCATCATGCTCATCTAGCTGAAGACGAGAATGAAGAAAGACCTCGAAATAAAACTAGAGGTGAAGATGTAGAATAATATGTGTTGTTCTTTGCACTCTCAAGGTCTGTAACACCAGGAAAAGATACATGGCTTATTGATAGTGGTGCCTCTAAGCACATGACAGGAAAGAAGACAACTCTGTCAAATCTTGAAGAGAAGAACTCTCCCTAGAAGGTATCATTGGGAGATGACTATCAATATCCCATAAATGGTATTGGAGAATCAAGATACAAGCTTGACTCTGGGACCTCCATAAAGATAAAGGAAGTACTTTATGTTCCAGGTTTGAAAAAGAACCTACTCTCCATCTCAGCTCTAGATAAGAGAGGATATATATTTTCTTTTATAGATGGACAAGTACTTATGTGGTCCAAAGGAAAGACACTTGAATATGTTGTAGTCATTGCAGAAGAAGAAGTAGGGTTGCACAAGCTCAAAGAACATCCAGAGACATCCCTTGTCCATGAGACTACGCTCAAGTGAACTTTGGCATAGGAGACTTTCTCACATCAACTACAAAGAATTTCCCTATGTGAGCAAGGTGGTAATAGGGTTACCAGATCTGAAGATTGAACATGAGGGAACCTTCAAGGGATGTGCACAGGGAAATAACATCAAGAATCCCTCTCTGAAAAGTGACACAAAGACTAAAGGTATGTTGGAACTAATCCATTTTGATGTATGTGGTCCTATTCCCTCCATATCCTTGAGTGGATATGATTACTATGTCACATTTATTGATGATTATTCAAGAAAGACTTGGATACACTTCTTGAAGAACAAGAGTGAAGTGTTCTATAAATTCAAGAAATTCAAAGCTTTGATAGAAAACCAGTCAGAAGAGAGAATCAAGACACTAAGATGAGATAATGGTGGGGAATACACTTCAAAGGAATTTGAAGCATTGTGTAAGGACACGGGAATCAAGAGGGAACTAACCACTCCCTATAATCCACAACAAAATGGTGTTGCGGAAAGAAAGAATAGAACTATCATGGAACCAGTGAAGACCATGATTCATGACCAAAACCTCCCTATGCACCTATGGGATGAAGCTACAAGAACATCTGTATATGTGCAAATAGATTATCTCACAATACTCTTGGATTCAAGACTCCTGAAGAGATGTATACTGGTAACTTGAACCTGAAGTAAGCCACCTTAAGATATTTGGCTATCCAATATATGTACATATTCCGAAAGAGAAGAGAACCAAATTGGATCCTTCTAGTAAGAAGGGAATATTTGTAGGGTACTGTGAAGTGTCCAAAGCCTTCAGGATATACATCTCAGGATTCCATCATATCGATATTAGTAGGGATGTAACCTTCGATGAAGAGGAAGCTCTTAAGAAATCTAGAAGGTATTAGCTTGAAGAAGTGAAAAATGAACATGTACCTCCCAGAAGGGTAGAAGCTGAAGCAACTCCTAAAATAGTAGCATAAGAATATCATGATAAGCTAGAGCCTCAAGATCCCCCTACTATGGATATCTCTTGAAAGAGAAAACCTGCTTGGGTAAGAGAAATCATACAAGAAGCAGAAATATATGGAGCATGAGAAGGCTCCACAAGAACCAGGAAAAGATCAAAGCCATATTCCAGTTATGTAGCTTTGATGTGTAATCTTGTAGACTGAGAACCCACCATCTATGAAGAAGCTGCACAGAAGAAAGAATGGGTTGAAGCAATGACAAAAGAATACCAGTCGATCATGAAGAATGATATTTGGGATATTGTTCTCAAACTAGAAAACAAGAGTGTGGTATCTTTGAAATGAATCCACAAGATAAAACATGATGCGGATGGAAGCATTGAAAAGTGCAAAGAAATATTTGTGGCTAGAGGATTCTCTCAGAAAGAGGGGATCAATTATGAAGAGACATTTTCTCCAGTAGCAAGGTACACTTCCATCAGAACTATCATGGCACTTGCATCCATGATGAAATGAGACTTACGCCAAATGGATGTAAAGACATCCTTCCTTAATGGTGTGATTGAGGAAGAAGTTTACATCTAACATCCACAAGGATTTGAAGTCAAAGACAGAGAAACTCATGTATGCAAGTTGAAAAATGCTCTGTATGGACTAAAGCAAGCTCCTAGAGCTTGGTATGGAAAAATAGATAGCTTCTTGACAAGCATGGGATTTACCAAGAGTGAAGTCGATCCTAATATTTATATGAATATTATGGATGATGAACCAGTCATACTATTGTTGTATGTGGATGATCTATTTCTGACTGGAAATGAGAAACAGATCAAGGATTGAAAGAAGAAGCTAGCTAAAGAATTCGAGATGAAAGATATTGGATTGATGCATTATTTCCTAGGGATGGAAGTGTGGCAGAGCCCAAAAGGAATCTTTGTGAATCAAGGAAATTATGCAGTAGAAATATTGAAGAGATTTGATATGTTGGAATGTAAATCCATGGACACCAACTTAAATTTGTTGTCTGATGAGGCATCCAAGCTAGTGGACATGACTCCCTATAAACAAATTATTGGTTCATTAATGTATCTGACGAAGACAAGGCCAGCTATATGCTTTGTTGTGAACAACTTGAGTTGGTATCTAGTTAAACCTATATGGGTTCACTTGATAGCTACAAATCATGTGATGAGGTACCTAAAAGGCACGATTGATTTGGTACTATACTATGGGAGAGATAATGACTACAATTTGTATGGGTATAGAGATTCATATTGGGAAAGAAGTGTCATAGACAGAAAGAGCACCTTAGGTGGATGTTATTGTCTAGGATCCACCATCATCTCATGGTTTAGTAAGAAATAGTACAGTGTTTCTCTCAGTTCAGCTGAAGAAAAATACATCGCAGCTTGCTCCACTGGTTGTGAGGCGTTATGGCTTCGAAAGATGATGTCAGGAATATTTGACATGGAGGTGGACACCATAGTAATTTTCTCTGACAACTAGAGTTGTATAAAGATGACAGAAAATATGGTGTTCCACGACAAATCGAAGCATATAGAAATCTGATATTTCTATATAAAGGATATGGTACAAAAGGGATCCATTAAGATCTAGTATGTGAGTACCGATGAGCAAGTTGTTGATATACTGACCAAACCTCTATCTCGAACAAAGTTCAAATATTTCTGCAACAAGCTTGGTATAGTTCGAAAGGAATTTCCTTGCAAAGAGAAAGAGTGATGGGACTACAATTATTGGACCCTCTTCAAAAAGGAAGAATTGGGTCGAAGACATGAACCCTCTCTGGACAAAGGGGGAGCAGGTTGATAAATATGAAACTTCCCAGGAAAGGGGGAGTAATGATGAGAATGACATCGATGATGGATGAAAGTAATAATGGCCTGACATTTATTTGTGGATGATAGTATCCTTTCTTGATGATAGAAGGTATAACACTCTATGCATTAGAGTGGTCCTTACTAGTTAAAGGATGACCCTACAAGATGTTAATCTCACATGGAGAATACTCACATTTAGTTGTGAATACCGTATATTAAACACTCACTCAAAATTGGTTCTAACCTCATTGGTCTCGATTCTCTATTATGAGTCCTCACAGACAACATGACTGACATTTTGTATGTAGTCGAGATCTGTTATGTAGACGATACTCTTGTATGGAGAGCATGCCTACATTCATATGTAGATACCATAGAATAACAATCGCTTGGGAGTGATCCTAACCTGTGTGGTATGGATGCTCTATGATGAGTCCTCACAGAATTCGTAGTATAACACTCACTTGGGAGTGGTCCTAACATGTGTGGTATCGATGTTCTATGTTGGGCCAACATTTTGAATGCGATCAAGATCTTCTCTGTAGAAAATACTCTTATATGGTAGAGTATACCTACACGTGAGTGTAGATACCATAGTATAACACTTACTTGTGAGAACAGTCCTAACCTTTGTGGTATGGATGGTCTACGATGAGTCCTCATGAATGATAGAGCTAGCACTAGGTGTGATCGAGATCTATATTTAGTTGTAGATTATTCAGCTCATCAATTTGATGGATCATGCTGATGGAGAACTGCATCGTCCTTGGACTTCTACCCTAAAGTGATCAAAACTGATCATCCTGCAAATAAATCATGTGTACTGTAGGTAGCATGGCAACAAAGGATCAAGTAGATCGAACTGCTTTAATGAAGGATTAAGTAGGTCGAAGTGTGGCTGAAAAGGTCAAGAAGGATCGAAGGAATGCTACAAAGGTTCGAAAGGATCGAAGCACTCTTGCGAAAGGATTGAAAGGATCGAAGTGTTGCAACAAGGGATCAAGAAGATCGAAAGGCTACTGCAGAAGATCAAAGTGTTGCTGCAAAGGATCGAGAAGATCAAAGTGCTACTATAAAGGATCAAGAAGATCAAAGTGCTACTACAAAAGATCAAGAAGATCAAAGTGTTGCTGCAAAGGATCAAGAAGATCGAAGTGCTGCTGCAAAGGATCAAGAAGATTGAAGTGCTGCTACGAAGGATCAAAGTACTGCAAAGGATCTAGAAGATCGAAGTGCTGCTACGAAGGATCAAAAGATCGAAGTGTTGCTGCAAAGAAATGATCAAGTGATCATGTGATGCAAAAGATAAAGAGTAACTTTTCCAAGTTACTAATTGTGAAAAAATTCCTGTGATGTATAGATGTATTACCTCAATGTACTGTTGTAATTGTCTCTCTGTTCTCCTATGGTCTATGATGATGTTGTCAATAGAATAACCTTCTCCTTAAGGGGGAGTGTTGAAATATTGTAACTTAAAAGGATATTCTAAATGTATTTTACCGATGTAACCCAAGGGATATGTTATTATTCCTCTGATGGGGTGTTAAAATTTCCATTTGTTCATCATAGAGTCATGAGGTAAAACCTCCACATGTGTCGAGTCTTTAGTACCGTAATAAATAATATAAAATACTATTTTTGGGTATTCCTAGGTGAAGTCGGCCCAGGTAGTTTATTGGGCCCAACTTGTCTAGTGAAAAATTCAAGTTGATACATGTGTATAAATAGAGGAGATGTGGTTCTTATTTGAACACAGACTCACTCACTTGTGTAGCACATAGGAGAGAGAGAGAGAGATAGAACAAAAGGAGGAAAACACATGTTTTTGGGTTGTCTTCTATACATCTTATACAGAGGAATTTTTTGCTGATTTTTCTTCCCCTTGAGGGTTTCCCAGGATAAATGTTGTGTCTATATTGTGATTGTGTTTCTATCACTGATTCTTGATATGATGTTGTTGTGATTTTAAATTGAATACTATTGAATCTAGTCTAGCATATGAAAAATTAATAGATAGGACCACTCCCAAGTGAGTGTTATACTATGGTCTCTACACTCACGTATAGGTATACTCTTCCATGCAAGAATATTGTCTACAAAGCAGATCTCAACTACATATAAAATGTCAACCCTCATCGTAGAACATCCATACCACTGAGGTTAGGGCCACTCCCAAGTGAGTGTTATACTACGGAGTCCATGAGGTCTTTTCATAGAGAATCAATACCATGACGGTTAAGACCACTCCCAAGCAAGTATTATTGTATGGTATCTACATATGAATGTAGGCATATCCTCCATACAAGAGTATTGTTTGTAGAGTAAATCTCGACTGCATAAAAAATGTCGGCCCTATTGTCTGTGAGGACTCATCGTAGAGCATCCATACCACTAAGGTTAGGACCACTCCTAAGCAAGTGTTATTATATGGTATCCATAATTGAATGTGGGTATTCTCCATGCTAGAGTAACATCTGCAGGGCCATCCTTAGCTAGTAAGGACCACTCTCATGCACAGAGTGTTATACCTACCATCTTAAAGAGAGGATATTATCGTCCATAAGTGAATGTATGACCTTGTCAGCATCTTCAAGCACTCTGGCCTCTTTCATGTTGGGGCATCACCGTCACTCTTATCATCAATCCCCATTTCCTGGGAGTATCGATATTATCAACCTACTCCCCTTTATCCGAGAAAGGGTTCATATATTCAACCTGTTCTTCCTTTCCGAGGAGATTCCATCTCTTTCACTTGTTCCTCCTTTTCGAAGAAGGTCCACATGTTCACTGTCTGTAGTTCCATAATTGTTCCTCCTTACGAGGAAATTATTTTCAAACTAGTCCAAGCTTGTCATGGAAATATTCAAACTTTACTCGGGATAGAGTCTTAGTCAGTATATCATTAACTTTCTCATCGGTACTCACATATTGGATCTTTATATCTCCCTTTTGTACCATATCCCTTATATAAAAATATTGTATTTCTATATGCTTCGATTTGTCAAGGAACACCATATTCTCTATCATATTTATACAACTTTGGTTGTCATAGAGAATTATTGCAGTGTCCAACTCCATGTCAAATAATATTGACATCATCTTCTGAATCCATATCACTTCACAACAAGTGGAGCAAGCTACAATGTGATCTGCTTCAGTTGTACTGAGAGAAACACTGGACTGTTTCTTACTAAACCATGAGATTACGGCGAATCCCAGAAAATAACATCCTCTGAGGTTCTCTTCTTGTCTGCGACAATTCCTTCCCATTCTGAATCCGTATATCCATACAATCTGTAGTCATGATCTCTTCCATATTAAAGTCCCAAATCTATCGTACTTTTAAGGTACCTCATCACATGTTTTGCGGCTATCAAGTGAACCCATATAGGTTTAACTAGATAGTGACTCAAGGTGTTCACAGTAAATCATATATCTGGACTTGTGTTCGTCAGATACATTAATGACCCAATAATCTGTTTGTACTGAGTCACATCCACTATTTCTAATGTCTCATCAGACAACAACTTTAAGTTGGTGTCCATGGGTGTGGCCATGGCTCATTAGAGGAAATTTCAACTCAAAATGGGCCTTTTAAATTTTATTCAAAGTCCATGTCATCATGTGTTATCCAATGAAATTGATTTAAATTTGAACTACTGTATAGGTCTTAAACATTTTTTTAATATAAATTTGGGGATAGGTATCATAAAAAAAACTACTTTTTTTGTTTGTACTTTTGACATATCTCCCTGTGTTTTTACTGAAATTTTGATCGGGAGAGATCATTGGATGCGGAATTAAATTACGCATCCAATGAGTACCCACTCAGCATACTTTTGACGGACCTCGCTACCCCAAAAACAAGAAATACCTAAAAAAATGGAATGATGATGTCATCATTCTATTTTTTCAGGTATTTCTTATTTTTTGGGTAGCAGGGTCCATCAAAAGTATGCCGAGTGGGTACTCTTATTGAATTTTAATTGTTTCATTTATTTAGTATGGAAGGATAGAGCATGATCATCTTCTCTGAGTAGAGATTCTCTGTCAGCTACTTTAGCTTCTTCTTGAATGCAGTCGTCCCATACTATGTAAAACTTCATACTTTCTTTTTTGGAACACAGATTCTATATGAATGAGTCCCAAGGTCTAGTGATACCATTGAGAGAAGTCATAACTAGTTCATCGTCATCAAGGGTGTCTCCAATAACACTTAGTTTTTCTCTGAACTAGGAGACCCTTATGAAGTATTCTCTAATTGATTCTCCTTTGCTCATCTTGGTGCCCTTCATTTGAGATCTAAGATTCATATTTATGTTGATGTTCCTTCCTTCATACATTCTGGAGAGAGCATCATACATCTAATTTGGTGTCTTCTTAGATGACAGTTGAGGGATGAAGTGATCCTTAATAGAGTCAACAATGATCATCATTTCCTTGACTAGGTCTTGTTCATGCTTCTCCTCAGCTTCAAATTTCGTTGGTTCTGTGATTTCATCCTTGATTTACTTCTCAAGTACATTCTCTTTAAGAATGAGACCAATCATGTACTTCCATGCTAGGAAGTTTTCTAGGCCTTCCAATTTGTCCTCAAGCTTAGTGCTTGGGGCCATCCTATCCAGTAGGTCACTAAAAATTGAAAAATATTCAAAATGAAAAGCTTACCTTAGTAGATGTGGTTGACTAATGCGAGTTGGTTGATCCAACTGCTTTTTGGAGATCCCAAATATTCGCCCTTCAAATCCTACTTGTGAGGTTGCAGCACTACAGAATTTTGGGTTCTAGTTTTCTGCAAATTTTTGGTTCACTGCTAAACTAGGGTTTGTCTTTCATGGAGATTCACCCACCCAAAAATTTCGATCCTGGGCTCAATAGATGCGCTCTAGGGAGGCACAACTTTCTATGCAAGCAGATCTTCAAAACTCCAAAATTTGCAGAAACCCTAATTTCTTCCATAGAGGGAGGAGAGGGAGTTTCACCTTGTGAAATTTATCCTAATCAAGCTATCTCTGATACCATATTAAGATTTCATATGTTAGAGTAGATATCATTAGTGTTCATTTCAAAATCATAGCAACAACATATCCAGAATCACTCATAGAAACACAATCACAAGATACACACGGTATTTATCTTGGGAAAGCCTCAAGGGGAAGAAAACCCAGCAAATCTTCCTTTGTATAAGATGTATAAGATATAACCCCAAAACAGTTATTCTCCTCCTTCTTGTTTTCTCTCTCTCTCTCTCTCTCTCTCTCTCTCTCTCTCTCTCTCTCTCTCGTATACACTACACAAGTGAGTATCTCTGTGTCTAAATAAGAACCACAACTCTTCTATTTATACACATTGAGCCAACTAACTTTTACCCTAAACAGGTCGGCCCCACTAAACTGTCTGGGTCGACTTCACTTAGGAAGACTCAAAACACTATATTATATTATTCATTAGGTTACCAATGACCCGACTTACAATGGAGGATTTACCTCATGACTCTATGATGACCAAATACAATAGTAACAACCTACTGAAGGAATAATAACATCTCCCTTGGGTTACATTAGTGAAATACATTTAGAATATCCTTTGAAGTTACAATATTGAACATGACATACACAAATAGTCATTCACAATACATAAAATTTACATAATCAGAGAAAATAGTCCATAACTATGAATTTATGCTTTTGATTTTTATTTAGTAGATTTGAATGACATTCTCAACGAGACGTTTGAGTCGCAATACAACTACATATTCTAATATTTAATGGTCAAAGATGTATCGATTTCAAAAGATAAGAATACAATGTATATGACATTGAAAGCAATATGCTGCTAAATGTGAATTAAAAATTGCAGGCTAATGTATACGTGCAGCCATTAAAGAAATGAGGTTCATATGATATGAATTATCTGAAAATTAAAATTACAATTCAAACATGGTTGGTTTGAAAATCGTCACGAGAAAGTTTGATTTGAGGACAGTCTTTTCATAGGAAAATTAACCATACTAAATGATTATGTTTTTTTGGTTATGTTCAAGGAAGATGATTTTTTTTAAGATAAAATGTTAATAAAAAATAAAATTAAAAAATGTGTAGAATAAGATCAAAGTCTATGATGACAAGCCTGGAATAAGTTATAAATGAGTTTGAAAAGATTCATCAATAATAAAGTCAAAGCACTTGAAGTGTCAAAATTTTGAATTGTACGACAATAATTTTTATTGGGATTCATAAATAGTTATTGTTTATGCTAAGTTGGTTCAATTCATACAATGAATCGAAATATAGTTGAAAGTTTAGAATCCCTTTGGTCTTAAGATGCCTTAGTGAATGAGGCTTCCCAGAATGGCATTGAATTATGAGGAAAATTAAGTTTTTATTATTTTTATTTTTTAATTAATTGTTTAAATAATTCATCTAAAATTTTGCATAGCTATCTCAAAATCATGGGAAGTGGTTTGTGGTATTCATTATCTAGAATTATGAGCAAAATGAAGTTTTTACTACTTTTTATCTTTTAATTAATTATTTAAATAACTAACTAAAAATTTTGCATAGCTATCACAAATCATAATCACGGGAAGTGGTAAATGGTATTCAATATGGAGGATGCATTTAAATCCTTATTATAGCTTCCATACCTTTTCCACACTCCAATATTAATGGAGGAGTGGCAAATTCAAGTGGAGCATGTTAACATCTTGAACATTGGAATTTATAGGTGAAATATTTGTTATGGATAAGAGTCGAGTCTTAAGCTGAGAGAGACGTCCCTTTCTTCATCTTTGTTTTTCATGCCTCATGCTAATGTAGGTTTGGTCTTCATTTTGCATTCCATGCTTCATTTAAAGTTTTCATTTGGTCTATAGTCTCATTCAAATTCATGGTTTTGATTAATGAAACTTTAGTGTTTCAGTAGAAAATTGGCTTGTTGGAGAGGGTTCGTCTGCACAGTTGAGGTGAGTCCTATAACCATCCACTTAGTGAAGAATGTAGCTCAATTGTTTAGGTTTAAAGAGAAAGGTGTTTCTTGGCATATTAAAGAGATTTAAGAGGAGTTTGTGGAGTGGTCAATTTATTTTACTTAGTTTTTTTGGGATTCAATATTGTTGTTTTCTAGGCACCATGGACAAACCAAATCATCTTGGGTGTTTCCATTTTTGTGAGTTATTTGACATCTATAAACTTCTACAAATGCATGAGGGTTTAATTGCTAAAAATAAGAAATTCATCTTCTTAGCTCGGAGGTTTCACTCTATGAACCTATCACATAGCATGTGTGTTCATATAATATTTAAAAATGCCCCTGATTTCACTAGACATAAAAGAATGCCTCCAAATACCCTTTTGTTGAACCCCGTTCCAACACACCTTTTCAATTAAAAAAAATCATTTTTTGTAAGTTAGAACATTATATTACATATTATAAAAATTACATATACAAAGTTTGTTGTGGCCCTAGGGAAGACATCTCAGTCCTTTAAGCATGCAATGACATATTACAATATAGTTCCAGCTTTTCATAGCTTAACTAAAAACTTTGCCAAAAAGATAGAGAATAGAGATATTTACTGCTAATCTCAAAAGTATTACATTCAAACTCAATATTTATGCTTTTAAACTTAGAATGACTACCTTCAAACTCAAAAAACTTACTTGTGAATTCATACCAGCTCCTTAATTACAAAAAAATAACTGTGAGACAATGTTATAGATCCTGTATTTGTAGAAGTCCACTGTAAATGAACAATATATGGAAAACCATGCAAATAAAAGAGAGACATATTTTATACCCAATGTGTAAACCGAATGCACAAACACTTGGAAGATTAAGACATTGAACTCACCTTAAGAAGACTCATGTCCAAGAGACGATAATGTGGTAGTGGCTCCAAAGCATCAGGTTTCTTAAATCCTCTCGTGCAACAACCACTTCACGTTTATGAGTAGCATGAACAATGTCCACTTCTTCTTTGATCTCCATTTTTTTTTCCTTCAATGTTGTCGACATTCTATTGTGTGGGTACTGAGGGATCCTTTGCTGGAGGAACACTGCTATAGCCATGGAACTGTGGGAGGTGGATTTGAAGGGCCTCTACAACATCCCCCACCCAATTGATAATGCATTTAACCCTGAGATCCAAAAAAGGATCCTTCTCCTATGTCTAAACCCCTAGAGCTTCAGTTTTTTTTGGATATCTAACAACACATCCGCCATGGTGATTAGAAATTTGTCCATCATGCTACCCTCTGTCGTAATGCAAGCATGATAACGGCTTCCTCGTCGACTAGAAGCCATCATCCTCTCCCTAACCATATGAAAGTGTGAGCTCAATGGTCTATTGAGAAATGTCCACTTCCTCTGCAATACTCCAACATCCACGCGGCCTGAGAAATGAGCATATGTGGTTTCTCAAACCATTGGATGAACCTATAAAACCCTCTAACATTCATATTAGCACATCCCAATGTCATAACTAACACCAGAGTGGCGAGCATATGAATTGCACATCATTCAGAATGGAAGGGACAAGATCTAAATTCCCTGTCTTGGATCTATCCCCTACCACCATCGATGCCCTTTTTCCATAATGATGATCTCTTCAAGCTTGCACCCCATTCAAGGAAAAAAAATTCTATTTTTCACTAGATATCCAAGGTATCAATTTTTTCATGACATTTTTACACTTAAAATGGTGGCATCGCTCAACTCTTATAACCTAAAAATATTTCAAAGTGAAATATGAAGTTTTAGTGAAAGCAAATCTTTCAAGATGGAATACAACCTCTCGAACACAAATCAACTTCATATAACAAAGTCATTTCAATCAACTTCACATGAAATTCACTCACAAATTATACATATTCAAACACTAATGTGAATTTATACATTGTTTGATTCACACCAACTTTGAGTACATATTCAAACCCCCTAACACCCTTTCCAACCTCATAGATACATAATTATAAATCCCCCAATATCTATATGTTTGTAATATATATAAAGACATTTAGTTATCTTGAAATATCTACATGCAATTTACTTGTTTTTTTATTAAGCCAATGTGTAAGAATTATAATACGAGATATGACATCCATAAATTAAACACAACCAGAAAGAAATGTTTCATAGACAATTACTATTTCTGTTATAAGAAGTTTCATGGAAGTTTTAAAATGTGTTATAAGAATTTTAAATTTTTTATGCTAATTTTTGTTATTTGGTTAACCAAAAACCATTTTATAAATGTATACCTATCCATTCTTGCAAAAAGTAATAAAGAAGATACGTTGGTCTATGGAAAATAGCGCCTTGTCTCAACCATTGCTCATTCAATTTTGACTTAGAAAAAAAACACAACCTTAATATGTGTGTGCCTTCTATTTCTCCTAAGTTGATTGTATGGGATGCTGAAACCCTACAAGAAAAAGAAATGGAGGTCATGCCTAAAAAGTACATAGGCAAAGAAGCTAAGTAAGGTCTTTAAGATTGTTTAAGAATCTATGCCAAAATTAATTTAGAGAAATGGTTCCTAGAGTCCATTGTTTCCAAAATTGGAAGTTAAGTAAGGACTTTACGCACTTACAACAGTTTACGTCAAAATTGATTTATAGAAAGGGTCCTTGTAGACTATGCAAATAAAAATTATAGATTACATCCACGTGTAAAATTGGGATGGGAGTGAGATACGTTAATTTTTTTTTCATGATTATAGACATTTTAATAATCGCTGTATGAAGAATCACTCGATCACGTCAAGAATTAAAAATAAATGAGGTAGAGAACTATGGAACCAAATTTTGGGATTGGAAAGGATTAATTTCGTTTCTCTATACAAAAGAAAATAGAATATATGTTTTAAAATAGTGTAGTTTTGTTGATTACATCAAGAGAAGTGAGGTGCTCTCAGTTTAATATGGGGGAGATCCTGTCACTTTAGTCACGTTATGCTAGCAGACATAAAAAAAACATAAAGTTAACAAAAAAAATATTGGATTCATATATTTATATAGTGTAAACAAAAAAGAATATAGAGAAAAACATGTTACCTAATTTATAAAATAATAAAAATTCAATAATAAAACTAAATGAAAAGTAATTAAAATATCCATGTTAAACCCTGATTTACCAAACACTAAACAGATCGAAATGTAATTTATCAAATAATAAAAACCCAATAATAAAACTAAATGAAAAGTAATTAAAAGATCCACGCTAAACCCTAATTTACCAAACACTAAAGTGATCAAAATGTCCGAGGTGTAATTTTCTATGAAGATTTAAAAATTTAAGATAAAAATAACTTACACCTAAAGAAATTGGATCCCTCTTGCTTTCTAGATCAAGGTTTAAGATGGATCTATGCTGGTGTAAAACAAGTTAACGAAAGAATGTGGTGTTGATGTAAAAGAAGAAAGAATTAGAGAGTGAGTTCATGTTTTTTGTTTTTTTTCATATGGAAACATGTATGGAAAATTCAGCAAATACTTCTCTACATTTGTCAATGGTAGAGGTGGTAAACCACCGGCCATCCTAACAGAAGGCCTTACCCTGGAGGACTCAAGGCTCAAACTCGTGACTTCCCCCGAACCAAGAAAGTATGCTCACATCTTACCAATTGAGCTAACCCTTGAGGATAGATTTTTTTGTTTTATTTGCACTTTTGTATTGAAGTAGAGTTCTTTGTGTCACTACTACATAGTAAGTATAAAGATATAATAAAACTAGTTAAAGATATAATAATACTAGTTAAGAGGGAAGTTTTTATTTATTTTGGTTTTTTCCACGAAACATAAGTGTTTTGGTTAACTCTGCATTTATTTTGGGTTGTTTTAGGTATTGTTTTTTCTGCAAGTTATTAATTATGTTGAGATGTGTAGTTGAGATTATGTTGAAAAACATATACTTAATACATTGATAACGTTTTTTTCCTAAAGAATGTGCCTCTTTTAATTGTATTTAATAGTAAATCTAATATAAGAACCACTTAATTTGTGCTTGTTAAGCTCATAGTTGAATTTAAGCTTATAGTTATATCATCATTTTAGATAAGCTAATAGTTGTATCTAATAGTTAATTTAAAAGTTAATGTAAAACTATTGTAATTAATATAATAGCTTTGAGTTCTCTCTCTCCTAGCTTTCAAATGGATTTGACTAAGCCTTATGTCCATTAACTCCACTCCCATTAACCAAATGGAGTTGGACTATCACATGAGTTGCACATTACCATGCGACTATGTGCAATTATCACATGAGTTGAGAGGAATTTATTGGGAGTTTAGAGGAGTGCTAAATGGAGTTCCCTTGTCACATGGAGTACACATTACCCTGCCATTAAGTTCAATTATTACATTAATTATTTTTTATTTAGTTAATTATGAATTTTGAATAACGTCCATAAAATCAATATGGACAATACACTTGTCTTATTCTTGGTCATAAATAAAAAAATCATAAATAATAGTTGATCCCAAAATTCTGTAATTATCTCAAAAATAATATTTAATATACACTCATTTTATATGAGTGAGAAAAATATCATTATGGAATAAACAAAATTTCAGTTGGAAATTATATTCTATTAATTTAAAGAACCAATATTAAAAAGAACAAAAATATAATATGTGAAAGATTACAATGGTATTTGTATTAGTAGAAAAATCATATAGCATAAATTTAACAAAATATCATTTAGACAATTGCTTAAATTGTCAATTTAAAATGAATAAATAATAAAATGTATAAAATTATAATGGATTTTTTATGTAAAAGTTTTAATGAATATTTTTTTATGAAAGTATATAAAATAAATAAATGTTTTTAATAAAAATATAAATAAATAAATGTAAAATAAAAATTATAATTTTTTTTTTAATATTTAATAAAATTCCAGTCATAAAATATGTGATTAATGTTGAAATTATTAATGCTTTCTATTTTAATGTTAATGTTAATGTTTAACATTCTTACATTCTAATATTATTATTAATATTTATATTATTAAGTTTTAATTTTTTAATAAGTAATACTTTCTTAATATCTTATATTAATATAATTATTATAACTAATATGAATGTTATTAATTTAATGTTAATATATTAAAATTAAAACAAAAACCACAATAGTGTAGTTGTTATTAATGTTAATATATTAAAATTACAAAAACCAAACCATTCTTGTTTTAAAGCTTAACCTCTAAGTTGTTTTTTAATATCAATTTCAAATTAATCAAAAATGCATTGGAAGATTATGGACTTCAGTAATCCCTCTTTCCTCTTCCTCATCTATATAGTACAGTATTGTTACACACAAAACACTAATACAGTGATGCTTCCAGCATTATTGAATTTTATAGTATATACTGTATTAATTATAAATTATTATTATCGTTTATATAAAAATTTAATTAATTTAACTTAGTACAATAACTTTGTATAACATAAATTTTTCTTCCCAAGAGAAACGCCATTTTAAACTGCTACGCTACAGTCTTCCAAACATAGATTAAATTTTGGAAAATATGGCACCAAGAATCGATTAACTAATTTAACAATAACCTCACTATTTACATTGTAAGATCAAATTTATGAATAAATGAAACCCATAATCCATTAACTAATTTCATAATAACCTTATATTTTACATTGTGGAGACTCAGGTTCAGTATACATCCAACATATTGAAGGTGTCCAGCTCTGTTTCTTTATTTGAACTTGAAATGTATCTATACATCCAATGGAGCCCTTCATATTAATCGTTTAAAAAATGTCTGTTTTTTTGTACTGCAATATTATGTTTGCAATGGATGGACTCGGTTTCCTATGAACTGGTACGCTACAATCCTCCAAACTTGAGATCAAATTTCTGAAAATATGACACTTAGAATCTATTAACTAATTTCACTATAACATGATTATACATTTCACAATAACCTAATTATACATTTTCTTCGCATCCAACATGATTAAGGTGTCCTGCTCGTGTTTCTTTCTTTGGCCTTGAAATCTATCGATCCATCTATCGAATGTACGCCATAATATTAATCATTTTGACTATGTTTGTTTCTTTGTACTGCAATATTAGATTTTGCAGTGCACCAAATGGGGGTGCCTCGAGGCATTGCGACGTGGAGGGAGGTGGGACTCGGCTTTAATGGCCATCTATTGTAGTTGTTATCGCTTTTTTTATTAACCATGAATACCTCCCATCGGGAAGGCGTTCTAGCTTGCACAACACCAGCTTTGTACTTCAAGTCACTTTAAACAGACTTCACCTTGTATGGCTTCTTCCACTCAACAAGGAAAATTAATGGCCGTCGTTGTTAGCATTGGCCTCCTGGTCACCCTGCTTGATGGCTTGGCATGGATTTTGCTTCAGCAGCAGATTATTTTTTGTCGATTTTCTAGTCGCTCCATCGTCATTTGGACTTCTAACTCTGGATAAATTCAAGGAAAAAGGAACACTAGCTAGAGAATCCACTCTCCGACAATGCTGCTTAGACTAAGGACCACTCCTCGCAGAGGTAGCAGCTCTAGGGAAGCAATAAGTAAGGCGACGTTGTAGAGTTCCATATCCACATGATATGGAGCCCATATTCCCCTCAACGTGCGGAGGGCGGTGGATGAATGGGAAGTCGAAGCTGTGGCTCACCACCGCTCCATGTAACCTCTGCATCATTGACTCTCCCATTACTGGCGAATGAAGAATGTTCTTGCACAAATTCTCTGGGAACATGACTGTGCTCCCTCTCCATTGACCTCTAGTGATTTTGACAAATCAACTACTCATGAAACTTCCTCAACCGTACTAAGCCTGAACCAACAAGACCCTACAAAGGACACACATGGCGGCAAAGGTCTAGAAAGATGAAGTGGGCATGCAAACTAATAGCAAGGAGCAACAAATTTTGGCACCTTCTGCTGCCGCAGAGCCGCACAAGGACCTTGAACCTGCTCTCTTGGGGGATGAAGATGACTGCTTCAAGTCGTGCCCAACTATTGAGAAACCTTGGCAAAAGTTGTAAGACCTAAGGACTTTCTTTTCTCTTCTCTGTTTGTTTTATTCTCTCTTAGCTTGTTAGTTTACGGAACAACTCTGTTAAGTTTTGACAATAGAAACTTGGTTTCCCACATTAAAAATAACTTCCAAACAAATGTAATAATTTCTAGTCTCTACTCGGTTTCCCTTTTCAAGCCACAACAAATCGATAAAAAATCTGCCCAACCATAGTCCTCGAAAATATAAAATTAAAACTGAATATAGGCATAAATGGCCTTTACCAACAACCAACGGAAATTTAAGCGACCAAGGTGAACATGAGAAGGAAATATTATTAACACTTATCCCTATAATTCTATTTCTTATTAAGTTTTAATTGGAGAAATATTATTTTTATTTTTATCCTTTTGGAAATAAAGTAAATAATTAAAATATCCACTTATACTTTAAGGTTGCTCTGTCAATTGTTCAATGACTTCACTATGCAGACCTACAACGAAACCTAACGCTTAAACTTCTCATTCCACATCCGTGATCAATTTTAATTTGCAACCTTTCAACCATGATCAAATTCAATTCGTAACCTTACATTTATATAGTTATGTCTCTACTTTTTACTATGCTCCCCGGCGGCTATCTCCCACACCTTCCATAGCTCGCAAGGCCCGACTATCTCCCATGCCTGCCATAACTCATAAGACCTGGCTATCTACATGCTACAATCTATAAGTTTAAATTTGGAATAAGGTTCACGAATTCAATATTTCCTTTGATCAATTGTATTTGAGTGGCAAAGAGATATACAATAAAACATAAACCCATATTTCTATGGATCTAAAACCATAAAGTTTTAGTTTCACTAAAATTTAATATAAAACAAAAAAAATTAAATCAATATTTCAATTATATTAAAATTGAATTTGATAATAGCATAAATTACATTTTTTGATATATCAAAACAAAATACACAGAGACCAAGGTGGCTTATAAATGGAAGAGCTTCTACCCTGCAAAATCCTAAGGCTGAATGCAAAACAAAAACTTTGTAGAACCCTCACCCCTTCGTATTCATATTTATAGATATGCATTGAGCCTATGACCCTTGGAACACATTACCTAACTGATTGTTTTCATGATGCTATGCTTCCAAATGGAAAGCTTATTGGGCATTGCATGGTTTCACTTGACTTTTACAGCTAAGAGATGGAGTCATTGGAATACAAATACAAGTTCATCTAATAGTTTTTTATTACCACGTTCATCTAAATTAAATGTAATAGCTGCATGAGGATTGGAATAACCTAATAGTTATCTAATTGTTAATCTAATAGTTATCTAATAAAACAATTGGAATAACCTAATAGTTATCTAATATAACCATGATTAAAGTTGAAGTAAGTTTGTTGGAGCAGGGTCCCGCAGCTACAGAAGAAGCTGCTAGTTTTGGTGGAAAGATAAGTTTTGGCGGAAAGAATTTAAGACAGAGCTACGACGCCATAGCATGTTTCCAGCTAGAGAGCAGAGCTGAAAACCATGACTTTTAAGATAGAAAAGTCAAGAAAGGAAACGGTACCTGAGCGGCCGAGAAGAGAGAGCTCAACCACTGCATTGAAGGCAGCGGCGGAAGACAGGAGGGCTCAACGACCCTCATAAAGAAGAAGGAGCAACGAGGCTGAAGCATTGAAGGCGAAGGACATAAAAGCGAAGCGGTGCATAGTACCCATGATCAGTGCCGGGAAGCATGGAAGACTGCAGAGAGCTGTGGTGTGACGGAAAGCGGCTACCTCAAGTACAGATATGGCCGACTGTCACTAGTTAGGGTTTTGGGGGTTACGGTTGGGACAGGCCCACAGTGTTGTAATGGCAAGACCTTTGGGCTGCCTATAAAGGGATATATTTTGTATTGTAAAGGGTTGGAGAGTTAGCTAGTCATTTTGTTGGTTAGTTAGTGGGTTCATTCAGTTGTTAGTAGTGTTTTTGTAGATTATTAGACTGTTGTAAAATCCTAGCTCTGGTTCTGTTATTAGCGGTAGCAATCTTACGGCAACCAGTAGCTGGCTTATAGAATATGCATGTAACGATCTTCAGGGATCGATAGAGAGGGAGGAGTATATTGTAGGAGAGCAATATAGAGGAGAAAAGAGATCTAAGAGAGAAGATCTTAGGCTGCATATGCGGTGCAGCAGAACTGTGTTTTACCTTCCCCTGAGCTATAATAAAAACACAGTTCTGTGGATGCAACTTCCATCCTGGAGGTGAACTACGTTAAAATCAAGTGTTATGCGATTGGTTTATGTGTTATGCTTACTCATGCATTTCTCAGTCAGTTCATGGACTTTGTTTATAGTTTAATGAATGAATGTGTTAATCAATTCACAGTAATATAGAAGGGTAAACATAAGTTAAAGTCTTTGGCATGCTATATATGGTTCATTTATGCTTTGCGTAAACATTGTCTGGACACCGGAGCTGATTCAGACCATGCAGAACCTCGACAATCCCATTACGAGAGTAGTAGACTTCTGGCTTGCGAGTGTGCTAGGAGGCTTTGTTACAGAATTTGCAGTTGACCAGAGAAAAAGCTTCAGCGAGGCTGAGTGGTACTTCTTCAAAGGATATCGTGGTAAGTACCTAAAGTCTCTAAACTTGTCCATTAAGATGCTGCTACATGAAAAAGGAGTAATGGACATGATTTCAGATGAATAAGTAAATATAGTAATGTCACAGGAGTTTGAAAGTGATTTTGATGACATTGGACGCACACGTAGTGGCAAGAAATATAAAGTAGCTTTCGGCTCTCCTGTATTTGGAGATAGTTTAGACAATCCCAGGAAACCGAGTCCTAGTACCACAGAAGAACCAGAGGGGGGTATCCCTTACCATCCCTATACCCCACAGAAACAGACCGGGACTCAGAGTAATCCCATAGGTACTCCATCCAGTAGCTCACAGACAGTACCTACTACCGCTACATCACCTTCACCTACACCGCTGAGTGGTAGTAATCCAGTCAATCAGAACCCACCGCAGAGAAATAGAATGGGAGATGATATGAAGCTACCTACCTTTAAGGGTACAGGAGCAGAGGACCCGGAACAGCATTGGTTTCTATGTGAAGCCATGTGGACCATTAAAACAATCAACGACGATAACCTTAAACTTGTACAGTTGGTCACTACACTCAGAGATCGAGCTCTAACATGGTACATAAAGTATACCACGGTACCCAAGACACTTGCCTAGGTCAAGAACGCCATGATTAAAGAGTTCAAGAAACTTAAATCTGAATCTCAGTGCATTACAGAGCTCAAGGATATTAAGCAGCTACCATCAGAATCAGTATGGGACTTTGACCAGAAATTCAAAGCTCTTATAGACCAAGTAAGTTTTGAGTTTGCGCCGGAGCAACATAAGGAATGGTTTATTGCAGCGCTGCTCCCTCACATCAGAGTGCCACTAATGCAGCAGAAACTCCAGATGCAGGATGACGCGTTGGAGATGGCGATGAAGCTAGAAGCTTCACCTTTAGCAGAAACCGGTGCAGGCATGACAACTCTACAGAACTAGTTGGCCAATCTCACGTTACAGATACATGAACTTAAGAAAGGAAAAGAGGTTATGCAAGACATATGGTGCTTACGATGTAGAGCATAGGGTCATACTAAACACAACTGTCCAGTCTTTGCAGAATATTTAGCGTCAAGGGCTCCTAACCCCTTACCACGAACACAAGGGCCATGGTGTGAAATATGCAAAACACAAGGACACCCACCTCAGCAATGCCCTTTGCTTTAGAAGTATGTACAGACACCTAAGAACCTATACTGTGTCTTCTGCAGTTCTGTCAGACATGATGAACAGAATTGCCGAGCCTATGATCTCATGTTAGATAGAAAACATGACGTATACAGAGTCCAGTCAGAAACACAGGGTCCAGCAGCAGGACCACAGCCTGATCCGACTTATGGTGGCCGGGGAGGAGGATTCAGAGGACGAGGCCATGGAGGAGGATTTGCAAGAGGAGAAGGCTTCGGCAGAGGAGAGGGTTTTGGCCGTGGTCGCGGACCAATCACTTGTTATAACTGCAGAGTTGTAGGACACTATGCTAGGGACTGTCAGAGCCCCACTACTACTTGTAATTACTGCAAATATTATGACCATACCATAGATGAGTGTCCTTCCTTGATAGCTAAGATCAAATATCCTAAGCCAGCAGTACACCAAAACATTGAGCTTATTGTTGCTGAGCAGGAAGAACCAGAACCAAGAGTCAATATTGTGACTCGGAGCGGTGCTTCCACCAGTGGGACATCGTGGGAGACCGAAAAGAACACAAGTCAGGAGTGGGTGCGCAGAGCTCCTGGTAAAGCAACAACACTCGATCTATAGAAGAATAAAGAGACATTTCATGAGGCCAAGGCTTCCTTTGATGAACCTACACAATCAGGATCGCAAGTACCGCCGTCTAGGGGTGTACCGCAGCAAGCACCTTGTGGCGATAGCCCAGAACAGATACCACAGGCTACCACATCGGGAAGATGCGACGAGGATGAATCGACAGGAAGTATACAATCCTTCCTGCGCAGTTGCTTGAAGCTCTTGAGAAATGAAAAAACTATCAGCGAGCTACAACGCATCATAGATCAGTGTCAGCAACCTTCTCTCTCGGGCAGTGCACACCGCGCTATTCATAATATTACAGGACATACAAGGATCGGAAGAGAGATGAAACTCAGAGCACAAATTGGAGAGTTCGAAATGGATGAAGTCGTCTTAGATCTGGGATCAGGGGTGAATGTTCTAACTAAGCAGACATGGGAACATATGCGTAGCCCTCAGTTAGTCAGATCACCTATCCACCTGAGATTAGCTAACCAGCAGCGAGTATCACCATTGGGTCGACTGCCACAAGTGCCAGTTGACATTGATGGAGTTCGTACTTTTGTAGACTTCGAGGTTATAGAAATCATTGGCGACAGTCGACCGTATCTAGCATTATTAAGTATCGATTGGGCGATCGGTAGCAAGGCTGTCATCGACCTAAAGAGAAGACAAATGACCTTTGAGGATGCGCAAATCTGGGTCATCGCACCGTTGGATCCTCACCAAGGTCCTAGATACATCGAACCTATCCGAGCAGAGGAGGAGGCACATAACATGGATAGTCTCTACCAGATGACTGTGAACCAGAGCGACTACATCAATCCAACCACAGAAGGGAACATTAGTTGGCAGTGCGACAGCTCATGCGCATCGGATTCCGATATTGGTCTAAAGAACTGGCAGAACAGACTTTACGAAGTCTCAGCGCGTAGATGTGCGTTTATGAGTAAGTCACTGCGATGGATTGGCACAGAGATCACTGAGATTCCATCATATCATGGTCTAACAGATATTCAGGAATTCCTTGAGCAGATTGAGCAACAGATTCCTTACGAGCAGAGGAACGCAGCTATGGACCTTGCAGTGCGAGCCACACCTGCAAGATGGTGGTATGCGCATAAAGAAAATACCGCATCATGGAATGATATTAAAAGATTGATGGCAATCAGATTTTCGGTCGACAAAGAATATGTCCCGCAGAAGTACAAAGGAGAAACTGACCCCAGGGCACACATTCAGACATGTGAACAGAACTGGTCAGACATTCCCGAGGATGAATGGGTTCACAGATTCATTCACACATTGGACACAGTTCCAAGGAACTGGTACACAGAGACTGAGTTGCGCAAAGGGACGACCACATGGTCACTTATGACAGATAGTTTCCTACTTAACTTCGCGTTTGAATCAGAATATCCAAGTGTTGCTCAGGCCCTAGACATAATCAAGGTCAAGATATTCGAGGACTGTACCATCTCAGTGCAGGCTCAACCTGAGTGGGCCATCCAGTTGCAAGACGCGCTTGAGTGCTATAACTTGGCAGCAAAGCCAGAAAATGAAGATAAGGATGAGGATGAGGATCCTCGCAACACCAACATTCTGGAGTCAGAAGGGACTCGCGATGTTGTGGGACCATAGTTAGAGATTCCAGCAATCACCGAAGCTATCAAGATCAAAAAGATCAATATTGGCACAGACGCAGAACCTAAGTTTGCCTCTATTGGAGACTATTGGAATGATGAAACAGTCGGACAGATTGCCGACTTGTTACATGACTATCAGGACCTATTTCCCACCAAGTTCATAGAGATGAAGGGAATAGTTGGAGACCTGGGAGTTATGAGGATACCATTGAAGGAAGATGCTAGACCAGTTAAGCAACGCCCATATAGATTGAATCCACGCTACAAAGAAAAAGTAAAGGACGAAATCGATAAGATGCTAGCAGCAAGCATCATTGAGGCGGTAGAAGAAAGCGAATGGGTTAGCCCCATGGTCGTACAAGAAAAGAAAACAAAAGGAGACATCAGGATCTGTGTCGATCTGCGCAAGCTCAACGATGCATCGCTTCAAAATCCATTTTCGACACTGTTCACTGATGAGGTATTATACAACATGGGAGGATAGGAGGTCTACTCCTTCACTGATGGGTTTTCAGGCTACCATCAGATCAGAATACATCCAGAAGATCGGTCTAAGACCACCTTTGCAACAGAATGGGGCTCGTTCCAGTATACGGTAATGCCCTTTGGTCTTAAGAATGCACCAGCTATATTTTCTAGAGTAGCCCTTGGTGTATTTAAAGAATACATTCATAAATTCTTAGAAGTATATTTTGATGATTGGACTGTATTTGGACTAATCGAAAAGCATATAGGAGACTTAAGACTGATGTTAGAGAAATGTAGGCAGTACCATATTTCTCTAAACTTGAAGAAATGTATATTTTGTGCACCATTTGGTATTTTGTTGGGTCACATTGTTTGCAGACAAGGCTTGATGGTAGACCCCGCAAAGATCGCTATCATTGTAAATATTCCAGCACCCAACTCAGTCAAGCAACTGAGGACAGTAATTGGTCATACTGGGTACTACAGAAAGTTCATCAAGGGCTACGCAAAGGTTACAGCACCAATGGAGAAATTGCTCAAGAAAGATGTAAAATTCCTATGGAACGAGGAATGTCAGCAGAGTCTAGACATGCTTAAAGAGAAGATGGTTACAGCGCCCATCTTAGTATTTCCCGACTGGACTAAGCCATTTCATGTACATGTGGATGCGTCTGGCATCGCATTAGGGGTTGTTTTAACACAACCAGGAGAAGGGGACATTGACCACCCTATCGCATATTCTAGCAGAAAACTCTCGACAGCAGAAAAGAACTAGACCGCAACTGAAAGAGAAGGCCTAGCTATGGTGTATGCGCTGCAGAAGTTCAGGCACTACCTGTTGGGTGCCCCATTCAAGATGTTTACTGACCATTCCGCGTTAAAGTATTTGGTCAATAAGGCAATGTTAGGGGGGAGAATCTGCAGATGGTTACTCCTCTTTCAGGAGTATGATTTTGAAATCATTGTGAAACCAGGAAGACTGAATGCGGGACCTGATCATTTGTTGCGGATAGACTCAGGAGAAGAGCCAAGTAACCTAGATGACAATCTACCGGATGCGCCGTTGTTCTCTATCCAAATCACAGATGAGTACTATGCCGATATTATTCAATTTCTCACTACGGGAATATCACCTAATGAGTTTACTAAGCAGCAAAAGAAGTAGTTGGTTTTTAAAGCAGCAGACTTCACCCCCATTGCAGGACACCTATACAAGTTAGGTCCGGATGAAGTTCTGCGCAGATGTGTGATGCCACATGAAAAAGACGCTATTATCAGAGAGGCACATTCAGGAACCGCAGGAGGTCATTTCGCAGGAAAGCCGACTGTGCAGAAAATCCTGGAGGCAGGATTATGGTGGCCTACATTGCATAAAGACACCAAGGACTTTTGTAGATGCTGCGATATCTGCCAAAGGGTAGGAAAACCCTCGCGATGCGATGAAATGCCGCTACGACCGCAGGTCACATTGCGCACATTTGACAAATGGGCTATAGATTTTGTGGGTCCTATCAACCCACCAGGAAAGTGCACTGGTACGAGATATATTATCACGGGAACAGAGTACCTCACCAGATGGGTAGAGGCCAAAGTAGTAAGAAATTGCGATGCTGCTACAGTAGCACAGTTCCTTTTTGAAAAAATTATCAGTAGATTTGGATGCCCAGTAATTTTGATGAGTGATCAAGGCACACATTTCTTGAACAGCACTATTGAGGCATTGACCGAAGAATTCCAGATTCAGCACCATAAGAGCACTCCCTACCACCCACAGGCTAATGGTACAGTGGAGGCGTTTAATAATATTTTAGAAAATGCTCTAACTAAGATCTGCAATAGCCAGAGGAATGATTGGGACCTCAGAGTTAACGATGTATTATGGGCATACATGACCACATGCAAGAAACATACGGGACATACACCATTCAGCTTGGTGTACGGACACAAGGCTGTTATGCGTATGGAGTATATTCTTCCCAGTTTAAGAATCGCTCAGATTACCGGGATGACTGATACAGACATAGTTGAGGAAAGGCTAGCACAGCTGCTTGCCTTAGAAGAAGACAGATTCATCGCCGGATTCCATCAGAAAGTGCAGAAGGCACGAGAAAAAGCTTGGCACAACAGACACATTAAGAATAAGACTTTCCAGATCGGAGACCTAGTGCTCCTCTATGACAGCAAATTCATTAAGTTTCCAGGGAAGTTCAAGACACATTGGCTGGGGCCATATCAGATACAGCAAGTCACAGAGGGAGGTGCCGTTCAGCTCAGCCAGCTAAATGGGGAGCTTCTTCCCACATTGATTAATGGCAGTAGGCTTAATCCCTATAGTGATAGCCACCCCACCTCTCAGCCCTAGCTTAACCAGTCTATGGTGGTGCAGATGTCCAGTGTAGTTAAAAGGAGGCATCGCACCGGGAACCAGTCTACACCGGCAGGTAAAAAAAAAAAAAAAAGTAATATTGTTTTATGCAGGTGATGCGGAGTCACATCGCGGCAGCGCGATGTTTCCCCGTGCCACGTACTCAGTTTTGAAACCGACAAAGGCCAGTCAAGTCAGCATCTGATAGGTAGTTAATGAGGCAATGACCGGTATATCTTACCGTAGATTTGGCAGCAGTATAATCAATTTTTGCATATTTAGCAAATCTTCGACGAGACCGGCGCCTGTACACACACGTTTTGAGGGAAATTCGATCGAATTTCCGCATTTATTAGGGATTGGATGGTGGGTGTGGTCGTGTCCAAGCATTAATGATGACCGACGGGTTCATTATAGATGACCGTTGCGCCCGGGATTATCATATTGGGCATAAAAGCAGAAAGTATTCAAGTGGGACGGTTACATTTGCAGAAAAACCGAGAGTTATAGAGTAAGTTGTTAAGAGTTCTGTGTCCAGAGCTAAGTGGTTAAAGAGTGCTGCGATTTTCAGAAGTTGCAGCCAGTGCACGTCCACCATTTGTACTAAGACGGCTCTGTTCGAGGACGAACCTCTAGAAGGCATGTTGAGACATTTCAACCCTGGTGGCCGTAGGTCCGCCATGACGACGTCACCCAGGGTTGTGAAATTAAGTACAACACAAGTCAGACAGCCACTAAGGATGAGGAGTCAAGCGCTAGAAGTAGAAGTTGTCACCAAAGTATCTGCTAAGGAGAAGAAGAACGCCGAGCCAATCACTGAAGATAAGAAAGCAGAGCAAAAGAATGACGAGAAGAAATCTCTCGCTAGGCGGAAAGTAAAAATGAGAAAAAGAAAGCAACGGGAGAAGGTCACCGACATATCTGATCAGCTAAGAAAAGCACCAAAGATTGCGGATGCAACGCAACAAAAATCTGAGGATCAGAGGCAGCATGTGTACCTGGAGCACTTCGAAGAGGAGAGAAGTGGAAGAGGACAACAAACCCAGCAGTCGGTAGAATTCCTGGAGGCAGGCAAAGGCTTGTTCTCGGAACAGAATTCATGGTTTGCCCCTCCTTCATATATGAGGCTCCAGACTAAATGAAATGTTTGAGAAGGCTGGAAGATACAGATTTTCCTTATGATAAAAGTTCTAACCCAAACAAAGAGAAAAGGATATCTGTGGAAAACCTCTCAAATGCTAGAAGGCTCTTAAAAGGTTTTAGGAGCGAAGAAGAGTGAGAGCATGACGTTGGGCAGGAAGGATAAGAGAGCCCAGTGAACCAAGTTACATAAACTCACAAGAGAGTGTCGAAGTGATGCAGAAGGAAGTCACAGGACTTCGTGACAGGTTGCAGAGGGCTTCACAGGAAGCCAAGGCAAAGCTACAGCAGGAGAAGCCCGCTGGAGGTGGCTCGAGGGTGAGCCAAAAGTAAGTGTTAGGGGAATGTTGGAGCAGGGTCCCACAGCTACAGAAAAAGCTGCTAGTTTTGGCGGAAAGAAGTTAAGACAGAGCTACGACGCCGTAGCACGTTTCCAGCTGGAGAGCAGAGATGGAAACCATGACTTTTAAGATAGAAAAGTCAAGAAAGGCAATGGTACCTGACCGGCCGAGAAGAGAGAGCTCAACCACTGCATTGAAGGCAGCGACGGAAGACAGGAGGGCTCAGTGACCCTCATAAAGAAGAAGGAGCAACGAGGCTGAAGCATTGAAGGCGAAGGACAGAAAAGTGAAGCGGTGCATAGTACCCATGATTAGTGCTGGGAAGCATGGAAGACTGCAGAGAGCTATGGTGTGATGGAAAGCGGCTACCTCAAGTACAGATATGGCCGAGTGTCACTAGTTAGGGTTTTGGGGGTTACTGTTGGGACAAGCCCACAGTGTTGTAATGGCAAGACCTTCGGGCTGCCTATAAAGGGATATATTTTGTATTGTAAAGGGTTGGAGAGTTAGCTAGTCATTTTGTTGGTTAGTTAGTTGGTTCATTCAGTTGTTAGTAGTGTTTTTGCAGATTATTAGACTATTGTAAAAGCCTAGCTCTGGTTCTGTTATTAGCGGTAGCAATCTTACGACAACCAGTAACTGGCTTATAGAATATGCAGGTAACGATCCGCAGGGATCAACAGAGAGGGAGGAGTATATTGTAGGAGAGAAATATAGAGGAGAAAAGAGATCTAAGAGAGAAGATCTTAGGCTGCATATGCGGTGCAGCAGAACTGTGTTTTACCTTCCCCTGAGCTATAATAAAAACACAGTTCTGTGGACGTAACTTCCATCCTGGAGGTGAACCACGTTAAAATCAAGTGTTATGCGATTAGTTTATGTGTTATGCTTACTCATGCATTTCTCAGTCAGTTCATGGAATTTGTTTACAGTTTAATGAATGAATGTGTTAATCAATTCACAGTAATATAGAAGGGTAAACATAAGTTAAAGTCTTTGGCATGATGTATATGGTTCATTTATGCTTTGCGTAAACGGTCTCTATTGCAGTATCGAATAGCCTTGTATGTTAAGTCTTGCACGTCGACACGAGCAACGCTAAGTGTGCTAAACCGCAGAGGTAGGATATCATAGAGAGGTGATACCGCACCGATAGAGGAGCTGCGGTGCGCGATACCGCAGGTTAAGGACTTAGCGTTGGGCAGGAGCTGCGTGTCACATAGTGCACGGCGATGCGATAAGGTCGGAGATATCGCGAGTCTGGGAAAGTGCGCGCCGCAGGAAAGAATCGCGCGACAGTATAAAGGGACATCTCGCAGTTAGGAGAGTTGCGAGGCGAGGAGATCGCGTGACGCGAGTAGGAGATCGTGCGACGCGGTTGATAGAGACCTCGCAGCTAGGGGAGGTGGGAGGCACTAGTAGGAATGCCACAGAACCTGGTCCAAGACGTTTGAGTCCTTGGCCAACCCATTAGAGTCACTTCGGGTGAGACTTCAGGCCGCTTTGCGGTCTGTCACCGAAAGGGCCAGTGATCTAGGGGTGTTGTTTGTTGATTATAGTTAACCCGGGTCTGCCCATAGCAACCAACAAAGTTAATAGTTGTATATAATAGTTAATCTAATATTTATCCAATATAACCATGATTAGAATTGAAGTTAAGATAATAGTTGTAGACTCATTGGAGTTAAGCTAATAGTTGTATCTAATAGTTATATTATAAGCAATTAAAATTCAAGTAAAAGTAGTGATTGGAGTTGAAGTTTATATCTAATAATCAAATAGTTGTATCTAATAATCGAATTGTTGAAGTTGAAGTTTAATTTTTTCAACTATTACCAAGTGTAAATTAAGTTTTTTTTTTTAAATTGTTATTATAAATTTTGGACGGCCCATAGAATCAATCTAAACAGTACACTTGTCTCATTCTAGTACATAGATGGTAGTCCACCCCAAAATTCTAAGATATATAAGCCTATCAACATATCGTTTGTGCCTCGATCACGTCAATATTTATGGAATGGAATGGAATATATTTTTTTATTCCTCGTGTTCTTCTAGTTAAATGGTTCAACTGTTAGTTATCCACGCCTAGCTACTTGTTATCACCAACATTCTTCTCGTTATCCATCTATCAAGTATTAGGTATTTTTTATATTCTTTTTCTTTTTTTTTATCTCACATTCTTCTAGTTATCTACCATGAATTGTTAGTTATCCATTCATCAACTATGAGTTATCTATACATTGCTACCAGTTATCCATTCATCACTTAGGTAGCAGTTATTTTTTATATTCCTTTTTTATAATTATTTATTTTGAATGTTGAACGAATGCCGCATAATCAATCTCGAGAATACACTTGTCTCATCCTCGTACGTAGATGAAAAGGCATAGGTCGTAGTCCACCCCAAATCTCAAATAAAAACGTCTATCAACTTAATAATAATAATAGAATTTTAATGAATATTTAAAATACAAATAATAATAAAATTTCAATAAGCAAATTCAACTCCTCCGCACATTTTATCAATTAAAAAAATTTAATTAAAGCCTACATATAGTATATCTGCTTTTTATAAAAATTTAATTAAATCCTACATATAGTCTATCTACTTTTTATAATTGAGAAAATATATACTCTTTAATTAAGAGACACCATATCATATATTTTTTTGTGCATGGAGACCAAGAGGAGGGGCAATACATCAAAATAAAGGTTCAAAAGAGAGGTCAAAGTGGGAACATATGAGGTGTGATCAAATGATTATGACAACTCTTACAATCCCAAACACGTCTACATAGAATAAACAAAAGTGTTGCTAGGGGCTCTTTAGCCATGTGTCCTAATGGGTTCATCCCAAGGTGCACTAGAGCACTCACCTAGGGCATAAATTCCCAAAATTATGGTGTATTTCCACCCATCAAGAGGTAATAAGAAAATCCACAAGGAAACAACTCCTTGAAATGAGAACCAAGTGGACCTACCATGACTAGACCAAGATTCTTGAGCCCCATTAGACCAACACTTTTACATAAGAAATCCAAGATTTGGCCTTTTACAATGGAAAAAGGCCCCCTCACTTTGGTACATCTTCAAGGGCATGGTTTAGACAATATGAGGTGTAACAAGATGATAACCAAGAAAGAAATCACCAATGCTTTTCAATGGATAGATCACAGGGCCTTCACTTAGTGAAACTATGTCATAGCGCCTTCGTTGATGAGATATTAAAGAATACCCCTAATTTCACGAGATATTGATAAATACCTACAAAAATCTTTTTGTTGAGCACCCCTCCCAATACATATTTCCAATTAAAAAAACCATTTTTTATGAGATATTATGGAGTTTTACTAGATAGTCCTTTTTATAACCTCCAATACCTATAAATATTCCATAACCTTCTCACCCTCCCTCTCCCACCCCCCAAAACCTACAATATATTGACCTTATTTTTCACAATTTAAAAACCCCCTTTATGAATAAACATGATAAGATATTGATTGACAAAGTGAATCCGCTATGAGATAGATCCACCTTAGAAAGGTTTTCTTTCGCCTCAACTCCATTCAATTATAGTATCTAAATCCACATATTTTTTCAATATGGTCATTTTCGAGAGTCCATCATACATTATTAAGCTCCATAATAATTTAATTTCTAATTATTTATTAAAAACAAAGATGTCTTTAAACCCCCCAACCCCCTCACCTTTGGGCTTCGTGATGGAACACATTTTTTTCAATGGAGGCCCTTCATTTCCTTGTCGCGCCAGATGAAGTTGTAACATAATCGCTTGATCTTCCCAACCACTCTTTTCATGGTTTGAGATGAAGTATGCAAGTATACTCGCATTGCCTCAAGAACAGATTTTACAAAAGTGAGCCTTCCGAAGAGAGAGGGGCAATGCATACACTATTTATTTTTATTTTTTTGTTTCCAAATCATGCTATGAAGCAACCCTATTCAGTCCTTTGATTATGTGGAAATGTGAGATATTTTAAGCCCCGGAAGAGGTCGCTTATGTTAAAAATAAATTTATCCTACAAAGTTTATTGAACACCATCTTTGACATAACCGAAGTAGAGAGAATATTTGTCAATGCTTATTTCCATTCCAGTCGCAACACAGCAATGATCTAGAATATCTACCAGTACTCACCGTTTTTGAACCATTGGTAATGAAATTTTGTCAAAGTTGGCCGGTATATCTATTTTATATTCTGATCAATTTACGAAAACAAAGTTTGATGCAGTTTTTCATTCAAAATATAAAGAGAATTAAATGCAAGTTCCCATCTTATAGTGTTAGTTTGACCAACTTCTAATGATGTAATTTTTACCTTTTTGTTATTAAATATTAATAAAATTAATATATAGAAGTGTGCAAAGTAAGAATTAAATACATTTTTATTAATTATTTTTTTTACAGTTATCAAATAATTTTTGGAATTGCACAATAGTTAAAATATTTTATAAAAAAATAAATTATATATTAAGCTTATTGAATAAATATTATATTAATTTTTAATTTTGGTATTTAGATTAAAATATTTTTCAATAATATCTAATATTTTAAGTTAAACTTTTTCTTTCTCTTATTTAAATCAATTATATAAATTAATTTAAAATTTAAGTTTTACAACAACATCATTAGTAATTCTTAACCTAATAAACTTATAATTTAAAAAAAAACCATCTTATTTAATATCCAATGTGTAATATCACCTTGCTACTTCATATTACAACTATTGAGAAATATTATAGCGCATAAATTCTATTCTTATTACCCAAGACATGACTCTTAGGGAGTTTGGCATCATGCTTTGGGTGAGAAAATTATATTAATAAAAAAAATTCACTAATGAAAAATTATATAATTAAAAAGGCCATGTAGAAATGACTTATATGAAACTCTATTTAATTTTAAAATTAATTTGATTAGTTAATATACATTATTAAGTGGAAAGTGGTTTTATGTTTTGATCTTAAAATTTAAAATTATACCTGAAATTATATTTCCTATAATAAAGTGATATCCACCTAAAATCCAACAATTCATGATTCCGTAAAGCATATTGATATTAAGTATCCTTTCGTAAGGAAAGTTGTGAAAGAAGGTAGGATCCTATTGCAGAAAATTTACACTAGCCATTAGAATAGAGAACTTTTAATAACGCGAAACTTCTATGGGCTTGCTAAAAATGTGATGAAGGAAATATTAGGAAATTGAAAACAAGTGAAAAACATAGACAAGGAACTCTTTGTATATTGACTTTTGTTGAGAGAATGTAGGAGATAACGTCAATATCCACATCTTTGATAATTTTATGTATAATGTTACATGACTATCCCATTTTGTGATGTGTATGTGTAAGGGGGTTGCAATAGGGGAGAACTAGCCCCTCCCACTAGGTGTAGGGAAGAGCCCTCAAGACAAAAAGTTCTAGACCATTTAGCCCTTCCCACTCAGGGGTGTAAGGAAGAGCTCTCAAAACAAAAAATTTATAGACCCTTCTAGTGTATTTTGGTTCTTTCTAGAGCCCTCATATGTATTGTGTAAGACCAAAGTGACCCCTAGCATTCTATCACATGAGAATAAAGTATGTGTAAGTGTTTTTTTGACAAGATGTAATACTAAAATATTGAAGCTACTATTGCCTTGTGGTTTTATTGGTGTGTGGTAGGGTTTCCAAGTATATCTAGTGTTATATTGTTGTTTGCTTCTTGTTTTTATTTTATTCTAACACAATGTTTAAGTCCTCTAATCTCATCCCTAATGTGGAAAACTTTCTAAGAGTACCCTTATTACCATTAGGGGTTAAATATCTCTATTGGAAGGACTATGCAATAGTTTGAGGAATTGGATTTGACTATGTGATGGTTTGAAGTATCCATCATGGTTGGCATTAAAAATAACTAATTAATGCATAAATATATGAAAATTATTATAACAAAAAAATTGTATCAGATATTGAAAAACTTTCCAATTAGCTAAACATGGTGAAATGTTTTTATTAAAAGTTTATGAAAGGTTATAACATTTCTATCCTATGTAACTCATAAATTTTTAAGGAAAAGTTACCTGAAGTTATTGAGTTGGGTGACTTTTATAATTCTTTATCATGACTATTATTAAATAAGCAAACAATTATAAATCTAAGCCATCAATATAGACTATATAAAATCCATTTTAAATTGAAAACATTATAAAATGGAAAATCTGGAGGACTACCGCCTCCACAAAATTCAAAATCTGTAGAGTGGAACCCACAAATAAATTGATAAATACCAAATTAAGTCAAGACCAGGTCTGCAGCACGAAATCCTTTATGGGTTATATTGCCAGTATGGGTTTTTGGGTTTTCTCTAAGATTCATCAGAGCAACAAGGCACCTCAGCTCCGGTTCCACTGCGGCCAAACTTTCAGTGGAATCTGGAAAATTTCATGGGGACATGTTGCAGGAATAAGTTTGATTGTATTTACAAATCCGAGTACCATTGGAGTTTCCTCGATCCAGCTAATGGTGATTTCATGGAGGAAACCTGCGATACGGATTCTTGTTTAAACTCTGAAAACAGCTCCGGCTATTCTCATTCAAGCAGAGTTAACAAGTTGGGGCAATGCCAATTGTGTATTGCAGATGATGCCCAATCCACGACCAGTGATTCCAGTTGTGTCGACGATTTGAGCGCAGAATGCGAGGAAGGAGATCGTCCAGAGTCTTTTGGATTGATGAATTATCTTCATAATGCTTCGGATGATGACCTCGGTCTCCCTCCCAATCCGAAAGAGGATCAAACTCAGCTCGGATTCTGTGGGGATGGAGATATTGTTCAAACGATGGACCTGGAATTGGACTTCGACGAGGATTTGAATGAAAGAAAAGCGGAGAAGCATGTAGATGATTCGCTATTTTGGCTGTCTTTTCTGAGAGGCTGATTAATGTTTGGTTGCCATTCCAATGGCAGCCATATTTGTAGATTTTGTAAATTCAATATCCTTTGTTTCTGAGCTGATCTGTATGCATGTAAGTATAGCTGAATATCATTAGCACATTAGGTTACTAGTTAAGTGTTTCGAGTTATCTGTTACCTGTTAAGTGTTTCAAGTTATCTATTATCTGTATTATAGTCAATCATTACAATGGGCCAAATTTAACACAATCTAATCAAAGTTTAATGTATTTTTCTAAAACTCTGCAAGAAATTCAAGTAATAGTTCCTCTCATTGTGATCGCCACCGTGCAAATGTTGGGGAATCAAAGTTTTATTTGCTAGTTTTCTTTTTTCTTTTTTCTTTTTTAAACAGCAGCAGAACAAAAGCTGTTTGAAGGATTCATTGCTGGCAGTGTTGGAATTTCACTAAAATTTTACCTGTCAAACAAATTTTTTTGACTTTAACATTCTTCTTCATATTTCCTCACACAATTATGCATTTAATAGCATTAAACATATTTTCTCACACAATTATGCAATCAATGGCATTAAACAATAGGCCCTGTCATTTAATACTTCAAGTGGATGGTGCCAAGTAGACACTTATGATCTAGACCTGGCTTAGAAGTTAAAACTTAAAAGCATAATAAAGTTTTCCTAAAATTTTAAACCATCAAAACAACGTTCTACCAAAAATTTCAACCTTTTAGCAAGAGGGCTTTGACCGATTTTTAGGGAAAAAGGTTCAAAAACAGAAAAATGCCCGTCAAATAAAGGAGTGAGCTAGCTCGGGAGCAGACCTCCCTCCATAGGACGGAAGAGAAGCAAAGTCAACGCTAACTTTGCTCCTCCTCAGTCCGATGAAGGAGGTTTGCTCCCGAGCTAGCTTACTCCTCAAATAAATATTAATGATATTTTTTTGTATTTTTAAAGGTAATATTTATATAAGATTTTAGGTTTTACATCGTATATTAATCAGACAAGTAGTAAAGAAGTTTTTAGAAGATTTGATTGGCTTAATTGGTGATGGATATAAAAGTTTGAAATAATAGTGAAAAAATTTTTAGAAGATTTAATTGGCTTAGTTGGTAATGGATATAAAAGTTAAAATAAGTTTAAGAAAAAAATTGTATTAATTTTTGGTGTCTCTGTTTTTTAAATAAGAAAGATCAAATTATAAATTAGTATTTATCAATGTTATCAATTTTCTTCATCTTCAATATAGTTGTTTTTTTCTCTACTAGTATTTTGTGTTGTGTGCGCTAAACCTATAGACTAGGTTTCTCGTACCGTTCTCTTTTCTTGTTCCGTTTCCCATTTCTAACCAATAAAGAAATGGTTATAATATTCTGTATAGCTGCTTTGAATTTTATTTTGAAAATTTGTGTAATTTTCAGTCAGATTTTTGAATCGTAGGGACAACCACATGATCTAATCAGTGCCAATTTAATGGTCAAAGATGGTATGAATTTCAAAAGGTAAGTGGACACTATACATGAAATTGAAAGAAAATGTGACTTGAAAATTGCAGGCTGACTTATAGATACACACATTAAAGTTGTTTATATCATGTGAATTATATGACAAATGACAGCCATGGATTTCAACATTTTCGGATCACGCGCACACACTGTTGACAAATGCCAGGCAATATCATAACATAGTTTAGCTCGCCAATTGAAGCTGAATGCCATTAATACAAATTACAATTCAAACATGGCCGGTTTGAACAGGATTACGGGGAATGTTCGATTGAATTGAAATATCATTTCGCAATTAAAGGAACTGCTGACTGATTCATATCGAAAAAGAAATACCTTACGCATTATAATTTTTTCTTTTTCAAAGTGAAATATTAGTCAAATGACATACGCAGGCGTGTGGGATGAGAACAAAGTCGAAAAATCCTGTATCTAAACTACCTCAAAAAAATCATGTATGTCAACTACACGGCAAACGCGCCATAGCAGTCGGCAATTGTGCATTAGCTTAGTCCACAACAAGTCACCCTGCAAATAGTAGTTTCAAAAGCACTTTATATTATCATCCCAACATAAGGATATATGGTTACTAAGATTGATAGCCTTTGATTCAAGGTCTTGGTGTTATAATATTTTTTCTATTTTTAACCAAGGTAGACCATGTTATAACATGGCCAAATCATAATAATTCAGACAAGACAAGGACTGATGCATAATTATGGACTCCTATAAAGACACTTTAAATGTTATATAATATTGGAAAAAACGGGAAACTCTGACTTTAGGTGACAATTAGGGGTACTTTCCGAACTTATTTGAAGATGAAGTAAAAAGAGAAAAGATAGGTAATTGAATCAGCTTTCATAATATATAGCATTTATGCACACAAAATGTGTGTAAATGATTATAAAATTAGTTTCCATAAAATTGGGTTTTCAAATTTTTAGCACATCTTAACATATATGTTTTTGCGGGGGCAACAATATGTGAGTAAATAATGTCAATTTGGGATAAAATCTTGCAGACATATAAAGGACATATGGGCCTAGTGCAACACTATTTATTCAGGAATTTTCATGAATTGTTTTTTTTATTATTAATTGTTGAAGTCACAAAAGCTTGAAATTAAAACGTTATGTGCAGGTGCAACACTTTAGGGGAAAAAATTAATGAAATCCTTGATTTCTAAATATAAGATAGTAGAGCTTGATCTCGTCTAATGGACCATATAGTTTTCTTCGAAATGGTGATGGAAATCAAAAGTTAAATAAAAAAACAATTGATGTATCTATTTTCAAAAACTGACATGTGTCATTTAGAAAAATAATTATAAATAAATATAACATAGTTTCGAAGAAAAAATTACATACTCAAAATCATAAGATCGTACTCTACAGTATTCTAGATTTTCATAAAAAAAATATTGTGCATGTCATAGCAAAACACGCCATCTAAACTGAGCATATTGATAGAGTTATAAAAGATAAGCAATAGCCCTGGTTTATTTGTCGTAGCTAATAGGTTCAGTAGTCCGAAGCTATTTCCGAACATAATGCCAAACGTTATTCTCGCTGATTTTTTTAATTTTAAAATAACGCATATGCATTATAAATTATTCATATCGCATATGCAATATAGCGCATATGCGATATGGCACATATGCGATATGAATAAGCTATAATGCATATGTGTTTTTGCTTAACTAATTTGGTACGAGAGTAAAAAAGAGTAATGGCATCCTTATCCCATTATAATACCATTTAGACAACACTATGATGGACACAAATAATTCCTCTTTTTAACGGTGAACGAATCCATGGGCTGTGCATCCAAGAAAATAGGGCGATGAACGAAGCCATGGGCTGTGTATCCAAGAAAACAATAATTCCTCCCGTCCTTCGATCTATTCAGCTTCAAGGGAAAATTTGCAACATTCATAGAGAATTGAAGATTGATTTATTTCAGCGCTCAAAGGACGTTATAAAGTTGCGGGAATGCTTGTTTGGTAGCTCTTTTGGATGTAAAAAAGCCAGAATGAGTATCGATGGTTCAACGTATGCACTCACTGCAAACCGCTAGTGATGATTCGTCGATAGGCGATAGGTGACTTTAATCAACATTGTTATAGTTATCGTGTTCTTTTAATCCTTGATTAAGGATGTCTGGTTCTTTTAATATTTGATTAAGGATGGGAGGCCAAAATTCAATGAAATGGCATATATATCTTACTAATATTTATCATCCACCATGTATAGAGCCAAAGTTTCAAAGTCATCATCCTCATCATCATAGTCATCATCCTCCTCATCATCATCATAGTCATCATCCTTGTCCTCATCATCATCACCATCATTGTTCATCATCATCGCCACCATCATTATCATCATCATCCTCATCACCACCATCATCATCATCGTCACCATTGTCATCATCATCATCATCATCATCACCCTCATCCTCCTCCTCCTCCTCATCATCATCATCACCCTCATCCTCATCATCATTGTTCATCACCACCCTCATCCTCACCACCACCACCATCATCATCATCATCACCCTCATCCTCCTCATCATCATCATCATTGTTATCATAAACATCATCATCACCCTCATCCTCATCCTCATCATCATCATATTCGTCATCTTCCTCCTCCTCCTCCTCCTCATCATTGTTCATCACCATCGTCGTCATCATCATCATCATCCTCATCATTGTCATAGTCATCATCCTCGTCCTCATCATCATCACCATCATTGTTCATTATCATCATCATCATCATCATTGTAACACCTCCGTTTTGACCCTTTTTGAATTAATGTATGTGATGTGTATATTGTAATGAATCGTGGTGTGGAGCTAAAGGCAAAAGTCCACCATCGATTCAGTTGTGTTATGTTTTGGCGAACGGAATCATTGCCAATGGTATATCGTGATATACGACACATATTAAGTCGGTCATCATGTAAATGTACATTTTAATTAAATGAATCTAACCAGCTATGTTCATTGCAACTACATTGAAAAGAGCATGATTATCCCAAGGGTAAGGGGGGGATTGTTAAAATTAGAACCTATGGGGAAAAGCCATGTGTCAGCCACCCATTGAAGAACCCTGATTTTGGTTGAGGGTAGTTATTTTGTTGGGTAGTGGGTGGGTGGCAGGCTTGCCCCCATGCACGCTCCACAAGTTGAGTCATCCATTCACATGGGCAAAGAAAACAGTAGGGGATATTTTTTCCCCTCTCCCATTCTCTGCATCATTTTTTGGTTCACCTCCTCACGCACAGGCTTTGACGTCGTTTGGGATCCAAGAAGTGAGCTGAGGAACGGGTTCTTTCCACTGTCAACCACGATTCCCTGTACAGAGTCATTCACGCCAGGGAGACAGTGGATATGTGTGTTTTTCCCTTACCAATTTGAGGTGGGCATTTTCTCCTTACGAATTTGTAGTTTGCTTACATGTTTTTCCCTCTATCACACTGATTCCCAGTCGATAGTTCTGTTCTTTCTTCCATTCACGTAGAGAATCGATTTTCCCTTGGTATGGTCAGACTGTGTATTGCCCCGTCCTTCCTTTGGAGATTGTCGCTGCGTTTTCTTCATTGATCCCTAGTTGTTGTCTCCTCCACGTCTGGATTGACTGTGTCTTCCCCTTTTTATGGTGGTATCGACTGTAGATTGATGGGAGTACCTACATTTTGGTTGGTTGCATTTTCCCTTGTGATTTGGGCTGTTGTAGGTTGCTAAGGAATCGTTTTGGCCATGATAGGGACAAGAACGATTCAGGGATTTGTCTCCCCCTATTCAAGTTGTGAAGTGCTTGTTTGCTGCATGCACGCAGTAGTTTGTCCTTGGACTGCATTAGAGTGGTGAATGAGGGCCTGATGTGATGGATAAACTTGGTGAGTTTGAGAACCACATAGACAGAGCTAGAGGGTTGTCTTTCTTCTCCAAAACCCCTGAATAGCACTGGAAGGGAGGTTAGGGCCTGAGGGACTCGGTGTAGCAGAGAAAAGACTGATTCCTTGTGTTGGGTGTGTGTGGGTGTCTTAGAAGCTAGGCTAGTTCTGGTGTAGGGTCCTACTATGTTGGCTTGGATGAACTGTGTATCCTTGTTGTGTTGTTATCCTTGGCTATGTGTAATCCTGCTAGTTCCTTATTCCTTGGGAAATCATGCCCAGCTCGGGGGTGGCAGCGTTGCTGAGAGATTAAGGAGCACGCTGGCCTATGGTTGGGTGGAACATTGCAGCAGTGTAGCTAGTTGCAGGATAGTTCTCATCAGATAAGTATTCTTGACTAATCTGTTTTGAAATCGTATTTACTGTTAATGGATTATGATGATGGACATGTTGAATGCTGAATTGTATATAAATGAATGTTGTTTTTCTTCCGCTATGTATATGAACAATTATGCATCTTAGTATGTAGTATGTTTCATGTTTTTAAGTATCTTGCTTCAACATCATAGGTATGTTGAACTTCATGGGGCTAGATGCCCAGATGTTTGGTGTATAGTAGCGTCCTCTTCGTTGATCGGAGTGTTGGGAATGTTACAATATGGTATCAGATTTAATGTTGCAGCATGGGCCTGAATGGGCCGTGAAAGGTCACCTAGCAGAAGGAGGTTTCCTTCTTCCCAACAGAAGTCAGAAGAAAACCTGTGCATGACAAGAGAATTTTGGAAAATTCCTCCAAGTGTTGGGATCATCGGATCATCGGAGGAATTAGTATGAAGTCCTACTGATGCATCGGATCACCTAAGCGGAAGGACACCTGACAAGAACCATGGAATAAAAGTTCAGAAGTTTTCTAAGTATTCAAGCTGTCAGCCATCGAAAAACTTAGTGGGATGCACCTCCGACGCAGTGGAAGTTTTAGTCGGAAGGCGCTCCGATACGGGCCACCGATGGACAGCGAAAGGTGTGAAATTCGTCGGAAGCCATCAGTTGATGATCGCCACAATGTCGGCGCATTTAGGCGGAAGGGTTTTCCATGGCATCGACGGAAGGAAGGCGTTGGAGGTGCCGAGGCGATGGCTCCATTCAGTTGAAGACCGCCGAAACATCGGATCGCTTAGTCGAAAGGACATCCGATAAAGGCCATCGGCGTTGACGAGAGATAGAAGATGAGAGCGTCGATGACGGAGATCTCCTGAAGATCGCCGAAATGTTGGCGAAGCTTAGTTATTCGAAAAACTGATACGCCGGTGAGAGTTAGCAGATGGAGCGGCCGATGCATTGGTGGATGAAGAAAGAAGGTTCTTCGAAAATTTTTCTAAGTGCAGAGAACATCGGAAGACTTTAGCTGTTAGAGGAAGTGTGAGATGATACGTCAGCAGAAAATAGTTGAAGACAAACACGCAGTGTCGAAAAGGGTTAGCTGCTTGGATCAGTGACAAATAGTTGATGGAGCAGCCACAACGGTGGTGGAAAATAGACGATGATGTAGCCGCAACGGTAGCTGAAAATAGGCAATGAAGTAGCCGCAATGGCGGTGGCGGAAAAAGAAGAAGTTGGCTGAAGTGTTAAAGGCATTGGAGAAACTTAGCTGTTTGAGGATCTGATCCAAGGAAGGAAATTTTCTGAAATTTCTAAGTGATGGAACCATCGGTGAAATTTAGAGGTTTGGGTCGCCGATGCGGCGGAAAAAGTTTGTTGTTTAAGCCACCGACACATTGGAGGAAAATAGAAGATGGGATCACTGATACAGTGGAGAAGATGAAAGGATCATGCTGCCGATGAAACACATCAAAAAATATTAGTGGTTCGGACTACTGACACGGCGAGAGAATTTAGTTGATGGGTTCGCCGATGTGTCGGAAGGATCTAGTGGTCTTGACTGTCGATGAGCCGCAGAGAAATTTAGTGGATCAGGTCTCCGGAATGCCAGAAGGTTAGATGATTACAGACCCGATGAAAAGTCCTTGGCATCACCAATGCCATCCAGAAAGCTTACATTGGATAAATATAGTTGAGGGAACCGCTGACGCAGCAGAAACTTATAGCTGATAGGTTCCCCGATGAGCGTCGAAGAATTTAGTCATCTGGGTCGCCAAAGTGTTGGAAGATTAGTCCACTAAGGATCCGAAATGTCGCAAAATTAGTTGGGATGAGACTCGATTTTGACAAAGGAGAATTTTGGGTTTTTCCAGTGAAATTTCCAATGAATCTCAACTAGTGTTCAGTGAAGAATTTCTCATTGGATTTTCAGTAGTTTGAGGGCTGAGAAAGAAGAGAATTCAAGGTGGTTGAGGTTGACATTTCAGACCAGAATACATTTGGTAAAAAGCATCATTTTGAAGTGGTGTGGTTTTCACACCCGAGGTCAGAATGAAGCATGTGGATGGGCCTTGGAAAGCTTATCCAGCAGGGAGCAAGGGAGAGTCACCAGAATTTGAATGCGAAGCAGCAAAGTGCTAGTAATTGCTTGAAAGAGAAATGTGTTGTTGTCAATATGGACAAATCCAGGAATTGCATGCCTAGATCTAGCAAGACCATGAAGTCCAACCAGCTATTGTGTGGAAGAGGAGTTCCATGCAAGGATGAGGGACTTGAAAAGGAAAATTTCCTTAAACCTTGTCTTGCTAATTACCATTATATTTTATAAGTTTTTGTACATAAAATGTATGAGGATATGTCTGACATGCATAGGATATTACATGTTGGTAAGAGTAGTGAGAACTATACATTTATAATGAACCACTAATGGTAAATATTGCATTGGTGTTGGCATTAGTGAAAAAACCAACGACAACCTGGACATGGCTGAGTATGTTGTTAATGCTGATGAATGTGACTAGCAACCCTATGAAGAAAGGGATAAGGCAACAAAAACTAGGATACAAAATTGGTGAGCAACTTCTACAACCTCCTACAAGAGACCAACCAAACTCGATAGTAAGTGCATGAAGAGGGTAGTCAGGATCAATTGGCTACCGAAAATGCTCTATGGAAGGGAAAGGTGGTACAATTGATACACTTGTGAAGTAAGAAGTATCTAAACCTTTCATTTAAATTACATAAATGAGGGGATTGTACCATGTAATTTAAAATATGATAATGATTTCATGAAGTAAACGAGTTTTGGTAGTATTGATTTTATTAACAGCTGGAAGTATTTGAATTTTATAAATTCTAGAAATGCTTTAGTGATGGTTGCAGCAATGAAAAGGTTATATGCACCCTGACTTACCAAGTGTTTGACTAATTTAAGTTTAGGTTTTAGGTAGATTGTTTAGAGCATGGCAATGAGAGTAAGACCATGACAAATGTCGAAATCTACCATGTGAAAGAGCCAAACCTTACGAGAAGAGTCTCATGGCTCTTAAAATAGTTTGTATGCATAATGGGTTGTTAAATTTGAATTGTGAATTTCAGATTTAAGAAATTGTTGACAACTACTAATCACTATTGGCCTGCATAAGATTGTGTCAGGAGGACGTGTTGTAAGAGGATGTTCGTGTTATGCCAGTAAGCATAAAAGTATAATGTGAATAGTGGTGCTGCTTATGAGAGACCAATAAATGAGGATCACCTCATTACCAATCAAATCAATTTCTGTAGTTGACAGAGTTGCAAGTTCATATTGAATTTAATTACTAATGTCATTGCTTGGTTATGGAACAATCAAATCTGGATTGTATTAGTAGATACTGATTGACTATTTGGCTACTTGATTAATGTGCCAGGGGTACACACTGCAGGAAGACCATGTGTGATGGCCTGCAGGAGCCAAACTTCATGGGGGAGGGTTTCCCTATCTTGGAAATGGGTTTCGGGTGAAACTCCATTGGGCATTTTGGAAATGTCCCATCTGCACTGCATGTTTGGTAAGTAACATGAGTGAGATGGTATAGATTATGTCAGTAAGACATGTGTGGATATGGAATGTGAAAGGGGATGGGATGGAAAACCAAGGGACTATCAACTCAGAGAAGGGAGCCCCCATTCCTCCTTAATGAAGGAATACCGCATCGGAAAATGGATAAGTGTTCTGTGACCCTAGCTAAGAATATGCATGTCAAATTATTAAAATTCCATATGCAGAACATGTTTTGATTTTATTTCCATGATGACCGATTGCTTGAGTATGAATAGGACCTACATGGCACACACCGGAAAAGGGTGCACACTTTTTCGATGTCGAATCATGAAAGGGTTTTCAATATTGATTACACCCTAAGGAGTGGACACACTCTTGGTGTCTCAATACTTTATAGTGAATGAAGTGAAATATGATTACAGTTTTAGAGCAATAATGCTAATGAATATGCTTATATTGCTTGTGTTGGCAGGCTAAACAGATGTAGTATGGTATTGTACACTAAATACGCAATGGCTTGAGCTCATCCTACCTTCTACTAAAGAGCACAGAGAAGGAGACATTCTCGAGGGACTGTCAACTCAGAGAAGGGAGTGGTCTCTTGTGTGATATGGGGTAGTGAGACATTCTTGAGGGACTGTCAAATCAGAGAAGGGAGTGGTCTCCTATGTGATATGGGGTAGTGAGACATTCCTGAGGGACTGTCAACTCAGAGAAGGGAGTGGTCTCTTGTGTGATATGGGGTAGTGGAATTAGAGCTCACTACTGGAAATGAAACCTAGAAATGGTAATTTAATGTTGATATAAGTGCATGTGTTATTGTTGATGGCCTGATAAACCCAACTGAAGGTCGGTTTGGCTGATGATTGGTTGTTGATATAAGTTTATTGTTGAGATAAGTACAGGCGATTTGTTGATGGTCTGATAAACCCAACTGAAGGTTGGATTGACCATTCCTGATATATATACAAAAGGATGTTGTGAAGCAACCTATGCGTTGACCTAACATCCAAGTCCATAGGCGATCCCAAGGCTTGCAAAGCAAAGTAGGATCATGTGGACAAATGAGGAAATGCACAATACAGATAAGTATTCGACTATTTTGCAATTTCTTGCTTATGAATATACATGCGTATATGATTTGGTTATGATATTCTAAGCTCTTGTTTAAGAGATAAAAACCATTGAGAATAAACTGAACATGCGAATCTATTCAATGTTTGAATATAGGTATCACTGGGAGAGAGAACTATGAGAGCATCCTAGGGGTGCATGTCGACATGTGACTATCCTGAAGAGCTCAGAATGAGCAGTAATGAAAAAGGTGCTAGTGAGACTGTGAAGTTCCTAGCAGCTGAGACAAACCATGTGGGGAGGCTCCATGGTTGAGAGGTCTGAAATAGATTGGAGACACTAAGTGTCCTGACCAAGAGGGATTGGTCCAGCATTCACGGTGAAGTGAAAGAGGCTGAGAGCATGAAAAGCCATAGCGGTGGTGTGGGTGCTAGGATGGAACAAGACAAATAGGGGAAAAAATCTTGCTGCTCTCTCTCTTCCTTCTGATTACACACACACACACACACATACACACACACACACACACACACACACACATATTTATGCATTGTGAAAACAAAGGATTGTTGAATGCATGTCTGACTGAAAATAGAACGTGTTTATTTGCTTAAAGTAAATTGTGAATGCTGGAATAGTTAATTCCCTGCCCAAGAATGGACATGAATGAGCTCATGTGCCTATTGGGAAGGCATGAAAAGTATGAAAGTCTCCTTGATGAGACTTGGACTATCATGCCAATTTGGCAATTAATTGACTGATATTAATGCCTATATTATGCTTGGTCTGACAGAATTTCAATGGTGCATTTCACAGGTGAGAAAAGTGAAATCTAGTGGTGCGCATTGATCATGGTAGCAAACCAAAAGCTGCTGGACTTGGCTGGAAGTCTCCTTCAAACAATTGCTAAAACCCAAGAGAATCTTGGAGAGATTCTCAAGATACAGAAAATCCAGAAGGAGATGAACCACCATATTTTGCAAGACTCTATTAGATTGCAAAAGGAGGTAAAAATCCTTTTGGGGGCAATCCATAAAGGCAAGGAAAGTGGATCAATGATGGGACATTCATCCAACCAGTTCGTTAAGAAATGTTATAGGCATGAAGACTCAAGGGAAATTGAGCAGGTAAATATGAAGTAGACAGTGAAATGTTGGAAATGCGCAGGACATCATTTACTCCATGACTGCCCAACGAGGGAACATAAAGAGGGTAGCAATCTCAAAGTTCCTCAACTTGGGGATGAGATGAAAGCTGAGAACCAACAGGAGAATCACGTGGAAGCCGAGGGGTTTGGTCCTGAAAGTTCAAAGTAAATAATTGAAC